>JAPWLS010001343.1:0-41354 GCA_028551675.1 Tineola bisselliella
ATAAGATTGGAGCTTCATCGCCCACCGCACGAGTCGTCCTGATGGAGATTTCACTGTAAACAACCACTTTAATGGCTGATGGTCACTGCGCACGCAGACAGGATGACCATCAACATAACCTCGAAACTTGTCTAATGCCCATACTACAGCGAGTGCCTCGCGTTCGGTAGTGGAGCAGTTCCTTTCGGCTGCCGTAAGGAGCCGAGACGCGTATTCAATCGGTCGTTCTTCACAGGGTGTCTCCCCCTGGAGTAAAGCTGCTCCCACAGCAATTGGGAGGTGACCATCCGTATTTTTTTTATTTTTTATTTTTTTTATTGATAGCCTAGCATATGACCACACTCCGCCTGATGTTATGCTAGAGTGCAGTCCACGAGTGGAGACAACTGTTACCACGGACAGAAGTCCGCGCGCATCAGCCGACCCCACTATGCCGGCTTGAGGAGACGAATGTGCTCTGTCCAAATTACAGGGCACACTCTTCTCGTTATCCCGGCTACTTCCAAGCTGAGTATCTATAGAGTGTTCTACATAAGGTGTCGCCTCTCCCCCTTCTCGGAAAATATCATCATATTCCATCAATAACTCTGAAAGTTCAACCTTTTGTGAGTATGACAGCATAGTTCCTTCCTCAGACCTCAGAAAATATCCTGAAGAGTGAACGTCCTCAAGGACTGCATCATCCTTAGTATCAGATCCTGAAGGGTGAATGACCACAGGGAGTTCAACATCCCTAGTATATTCACATCCTGAAGAGTGAATGACCTCAAGGACTACATTATCCTTAGTATATTCAGATCCTGAAGGGTGAATGACCTCAGGGAGTTCAACATCCCTAGTATATTCACATCTTAAAGGGTGAATGACCTCTGGATGATCAGCTGTATACCAGTAAAAGGAAAATTATTTGAACCATCTACGAATAAAATCAATAGTAAAGTCTCATTAATGTAATCGGTATGAACAAACCATTAAATTTAACATCTACATCAGCTAAACCAAACCGGTTACTATGCAAAGAACCATCAGCTAATTTTATAGTCATATGTTCATAATGTAAGGGATAGTTTGCTTGTTTTAACAAGGTAGCTAGGGTGGAGCCTGCAACACAACGCTTGGCAGCTGTATCCAATAAAGCGGTGCCCCGATAACCACAAATTTCAATATTAAGAATAGGTCGGCCATTTACATGAACATTTTGCGAGTTATTGCTATTAAACTTATTACTAGTTGACAAGTTACTACTACACAAGTTACTACATTGATTATACCTAGGGCTGTGACACATTGACTTATTATTTAATGAACAAAAATCAAATGAAGACAATGTATTTTTACACTTTAAACAATTAGGGCGGAGATCACCCCTTGTGCCACAGCCATAACATGATATTGTTGCACTTTCATTTTTTTTTCTAAGTTTAGAGCACTCACTGCGGTCATGGCCACGCATCTTACAATAAATACAAAATTTAACGGGTGTTGACACTTTCACTTTAGATATTTCCTTCGATCGAACTGTCGTAGGCGTCTCGTGTAGAACAGGCGGCGTCGGTTGCAACGTGGGCGGTGCCTGCGTCGTCGCAAGGGATCCGCAATGTTCAGCCTGCGAAGACTCCTCCACTTCACGTACTCTTTGAATAAGCTCATCCACAGATGCTACAGAGTCGCGCATCAAAAATTTTCGTACCCGGGTGGCTAATAAACCATAGAGCATGTCCAACTGCATTCTCTCATGTACTTGGTACGGCAAAGCCGCGAAAAGAGCTCTTTTCCTTGCGATATAAACATCGGGTCTTTCATTGCCTTGATCGTGTTGAAACATATCAACGAAAACTTTGTGAGGAGGATTTGGTACTCCATACATCGAACGCAATCTACATACTGCGTCATCCCACGAAGAAACAGAGGTTTTGATGCCCCGATACCATACGGCGGCATGACCCTCCAATAACATAGGGAGCCCCTTCAGCGCGTGCTCGTCGCTGACATTAGCACACTCTTTAAAAATCTGGACTGCGTCCAAAAATGCTTCCAGAATCTCCGGTCGGTGAACATCCTCGCCGTTGAACCGGGCCGTACGCGTGGTAAAATTGGGAAGTTGAGAGGGTGGAGGGGTTTCAACATTTGAGCGAGTCGCTTGAAATAAGGATTCAATCAAGCTGCGATTTGCGTCTGCTTGCATCCTGGCGAACTCGGCTAAAAATGAAAACATGTCCCCAGACATTTCTGTCGACCTCTGTCCGTCTGCACTGGTACTGCGTGTGTTTGGCATTTTCTTCTTTACTCACGTAATAGCTCAGAATTAAGAGTAGAAAATTCGAGCCACTAGTTGGGCGCCATTGTAAAACAATTATTTTATTGGATAATAATTATTTATTAAATTAAAAAAGAAGAAGCATGTTAATATTGTAAACAGGTTAAAAACAATATAAAACAATTAAACACTTAAAACACGCATTGCTAACGGAAAACCAACTTAACTCCAACTCACAAGATGGCCGAGCACGCTTACCCTAACGGAATACTAGTGTTGCCATTTTAAAATTTGTCGTAGTGTTACAAGTTCATATTTACCAAGTCATTGTGTGAAAAATTAAGCATGTTGGTTGCCTGGAAGAGATCGTTTCTTAGTGATAAGGCCGCCATCTCTTCTTACTCGCTTACTCTGTATTATTAAGTAATAGATAAATATAAGAAATATTACAGAACAATGGATTGCATACGACATCTTTAACATCGGCCACAAGAAAGGCGCGCCATTAAACATTACGTTCTTTGGAACTTATAACAGCAAGCAAAATGGTTTAATGACAGAAGACGATTATCCAAAACCTGTGTTATTAAGATCGACACAGAATTACACAATAAATGACATAAATATGTTATTGACTGACTTACAAAAGGCGGCACAGAGCATGGGGCATGTCGGAGACGCAAAGTGGGGCATATATTTGGATGGTAACTGGATCAGGAGACGTTGGGACATGAAAAGGGAGATCACTCTGACGGGCGCTTACTGCACTGTGGACAAACCCAGGATTGGCACTCAGGAGAGCTACATTCACTCGAAGGAAAATGTACACAGAGACACATTCACGCGCATGTACTTCGCCATGTTGGATCACATGATGGATATGATGCAGTTCAAAATTAAGGTACACGTTCAGACCAGTGGCTCTCAACCTTTTTTTATGGCGGCACACAAAGAAAACGATAAATTTAAAAATTATTTACTTACCTATAACACACTGCGTAAAATACTTTATATATATGCGAAATAAAATAACATGTGCTACAAAAATAACAGTAAGTTTATTAAGGGATTAATTACAAGTTAATAATAAGAATAGTTTGAGCTTGATGTTTTTTTGATAATTTCATTTATATTTGGTTGTAAAAATGACAATGCTACTCTCATATCGTCTTCTACATTTAACGATCTTGATCTTTTTTAAGTTTTAATGTTGGTAATGCTGAAAATCCGAATTCATACAAATAAGATGTAATATTAACCTTATTATATATCTAAAATTTGGCGGCATACAAAAGTTTAGAACTAGTTCAGACACAATGGAAATATATTTATGTACATTCAGCTAATACACACAAAAACATGGGGCGCATATGTCGATGGGGCATGGACCGGCGTCTTGGGGGCTCTGACCCAAGGCCATGCTGATATGAGCCTCTCCCCGATGGCGCTCAAGAAGGAGAGAGTTGGCGCTGGTGACGTCAATGCTTACGCTTGCATGGCGAGGTAACACTTCGACTGGATTGTGTATCCACTTTAGAGATGTGCCAATGTCGATATTATATTTATCGATATTGTAGGACATCACTATTCGGGTAGACAAAATGGCGTCACCAATGTTAGCTGGTCTTGAGTGTATAATAAACTAATGTAACAGATATCTAAACCTCTTAGATTTCCAGTGATATTCCGTCAGCCGCAGACGTCGACGGCTTCGTTGGCGTTGTTCGTGTATCCGTTGGAGGCGAAGTGCTGGTTCGTTGCGTTGCCCATTTCCGTGCTCGCTGTTCTCATAACCATGCTTATTATGACGAAGGAGGTAAACGCTGTTGATAACGCAGAAGGAGCTTAAACTTTGGCATATATCTTCATACCACGGAGTAACTACATAAGCGAGAATTAGCTCTGTAAAAATATACATGTTGACTCCATCTAGGGTTGCCAGGTTACATTTGAATCAAATTAATTAAAATTATTTTACTCATAATTCCCGCTACAACATTCAGTAATTTGTCTCGACACGTTTCACCACTTCACGTGGCATCATCAGGATACGTGAAGTGGTGAAACGTGTCGAGACAAATTACTGAATGTTGTAGCGGGAATTATGAGTAAAATAATTTTAATTAATTTCATTTAATATGGATTTCCGCAAAGTAACGCCTGAAACAACTAATTATAGGTTACATTTGTGTAAAAAGGACGGTTACCCCACATTAATTGAGGATTTCATGTCTTAGTATTAATGCGACAAAAAATATTGTGCGCAAAAACCAAGCTTTTTTTTTGAATATTTACTATAAATTCTAATGAAATATAAATAAAATTAAATGCCAAATTAGTCTAAGTACCTACTTGTGAAGTGTAAAAAGCCGGACACCGTTTATTTTGGCCGGACACGCAATCAGAAACCCTAACTATGTCCGGCTTTATTCGGGCGCCTGGCAACGCTAACTCCATCTCAATACCTATGTTAGGTATGAGATAGAATCAATATAAATAATCGTAATTTTCAATTTTAGGTTTAATAATTTAGAACGGTCAACCAGGTCGCGTTGGTTTGTCCTCCGCATAAGTCGCATGAAGTGCTTTTCCTTATTTTTCAGTCGAAATTCGTCGGCACAAATGCAGAGAACTCAGATATCACTTTAAGTAATTTTATAATATCACTGGTTTGTGTTTTGTATCAGGATGGTGAGTACAAATAACCCATTTTTCAATATTATTATATACTAGCTGATGCCCGCGGCTTCGCTCCCGTAAAGAAGTATTATTATTAATTAGGTATAGTTTTGCGGCTTTATTTTTGTTTAGCGTGTGTAAAAACGTCTTATATCTTTCTCGAAAATCTAATAAGATTTATACAAATTCAAATGAATTGATCAAAATCCTTTCTTAGCGGATGCCTACGTCATAACATCCACCTGCATGCCAAATTTCAGCCCGATCTGTCCAGTGGTTTGGGCTGTGCGTTGATAGATCACTAAGTCAGTCAGTCAGTCAGTCACCTTTGAGTTTTATATATACATTTATTAAATGGTCTCAGGTGTCAGATAAAGACAATTCTGTCAAGTATTCAGACAACAGTCCAACCAGAGATTACTTCTTTTTCTTTGGATGCAGGCAATCCCAGATGCATCCATCTGGGATAATCAGCAACTAAGTCTACTATAAAAAATAAATAATAAACTAACCTACAATGTAATATTATTATTATGAGCTATAAACCTACACAAAATATCAATGAAATCATCATCAGTACATGAAAAGATGTCACAAACAATTATTTGAAGGAGGCATCTTCTATTGCATTGACATAATTCAATTATTAGTGATGTAAAAACCCATTGTGAATCAATGATAAATCACAGGAATTAAATTTCCAGTCAATCCTCCAGTTCATTTCCACTTATGAGTTTTACGTGTGAATATGGTGGTATATTATATGCAAGATATACTCGCAAATAAATAAATAGTCATAGGCTCAATACTGGATTAGTTATTTAAAATATATTTTCCACAAATCAATTATAATAAAAATGATCCAGTAATTTGTGAGTAGAGCCCGGGCGAGACCCTTTGTTCCTCCTCGCTACGCTACTGATCTTGTGTTCACCTGTAATTCTTTATATATCATACCATTAAGATTGCGAGATGTTGACTTCATCTTCTTTACTGACAGTTAGTAAGATATGACCACAGAATATTGCTCCTAAACTCATAGGTCCTGAAAAGAGTCCGCGGCTATGGTCTGGGCGTGCGTTGCTCTTCGTGATGCTGATGTTCGGGTACATGATGACGCAGTTCTATTCCGCATCACTCATCGGGTCCATCCTCATGGAGCCTCCGAAACAAATTAGCAATGTCAGGGATTTGGTCAAAAGTCCGCTGCATTTTCGAGCTGAAGCTGTCTCGTACCAATGGATGTTCTTCAAGGTATCTTTGGATCACGATTACTTTAATATTTATATAGAACAAGTTCAAGCTGAACACCCGTGAAGTGACCTAGTCGCGTTTCGGGATCAGTTTGGAAATAGCCGGGATAACGAGAGGAGTGTGCCCTGTCAATTTGGACAGAGCACATTCGTCTCCTCAAGCCGGCATAGTGGACATCTGTCTGTGGTAACAGTTGTCTATGCTCATGGACCGCACTCTAGCTTAACATCAGGCGGAGTGTGGTCATATGCTGGGCTGTCAATAATAAAAAGAACCAGCTCTAACCTAACCTTTTCGTTATTCGTACTAAAGCCAAGCCGCGGTCATTTGACCAGAAGTAACTCTGAAATTTAGCACTAGAACTACGAGCCGGTCAATATGGCCTATTTTTACCAACCGGTCAAAATGACCGGATGACTTGTGCGTGCAAAGTATTAAATATAATTCAATAAATTGATTGTATAATTGTATTGTAATAATAGAATCGTTTACAAAAAATAACGAGTAGGGTTGTGTATAAAAGTCTTGTGAAGAATTTTTGAAACCGGTTAGTAGTTCTAGTGTTAATAATTTCTTTAACGTTTTGATTCGCCGATATTTACAACAGAATATTATTATTGCTTTTCCCATGTAATAGTAATACCATAGGTGACTTCCAGGAGTACATGTCCTTCGAGGAGGTGAACGAGTTGTACAACGAGAAACTGATGAAGCCTGGCAAATGGCCGCCCTACATGAACGTGGACGAAGGGCTGCTGATGGCCAAAAAGGGCGGATTCGCTTTTCAGGTCAATACAACAACTTCTATCTGCTGATACTCGATATAATATTATAACGAATATTTACTAATACTGATGAATATTAGGAATAAATATTCAGTTCGTGGTTTAGTCTATTTAAGCTAGTATTAGGCAAACTATAGTATCATGATACAACTTATTGGATAAGTAATATTTTGTAGCCATAAAAATGAATTTCATGCTTTCCAATACTCACTTGAAATGTTTTCGAAATGTTGGTGAGGGGGGACAAAATGGTATTGTGCCCGGACGCGAGTTAAGCTCGATGCGCCACTGGCAACTGCATAGAATGTTATATGATATCAAGTTGACTAAATCTTAACTACAATTAGAATCAATATTGTAAAAAGTCCTAAACTATTATATTTTTGATTAAAATGCGTGTGCAGACGAACGCGGCTTACGCCTACAAGGAGATGCGCGACTGGGGCGACGACATCATCTGCGAAGTGGACGAGATATTAGTGTATCCCCTCACTAGATTGTACTCGAGAGTTAGTCGAGGCTCCCCTTACAGGCAACACATCACTACATCGTACGTATTGGCTCTTTCACTACCAGAACTCCTAGAGGTGTCGAACATTGGGCCTCTAACAATTTTCTTATACAATAATCAAATCATACGTCACTCACTTAAGTCTCAGGCTCATGTTCCTATCGAGGTAGACAAAGGCCACTCCTTTACATGTGACCAGTGGCGTAGCTAGACAACCAAAGGTCCTGGGGCACTGCCCCGTCTAGTCCTTTAGTAGCTACGCCATTGCATGTGACATGTGAACCGGAACGCATTTCCTCTCAAACCTTCTGTCTGATATACGGACAGAAATTACTTAAATTTAGATTTTTTTCTTATTTCAAAAAATAGGAGTGGGGAGGTGGACACGTGATCAGAGAGTGAGTTCAAACAGCATTCCGGTCCATTTCGACCACAGGATATATGTGATAGTATTTTTCTTGACAACTTCTAATCTGACCCAGAGCAGGTGATCTTCCTAGAACGGCTCCTTTCAGTTCCGCCATCCATTCGCACCAATCAATTAAAAAACACTACATCTTTTTATCCTTTCAAAATCTAATATATTCCACAGCATGCTGTTGCAATACGAGCGTGGTGTCCAGTCTTATCTCATAGAGAGATGGTTCATCAAGCGACCGCGCTGTCCTCCCGAACACGCATCAAGGCCGCGGCCTGTCGCTGACCAGTTCTATCCAGCGCTGGAATTGCTCGCAACCATATGTACGTAACGCAACGCCTGATCGAGATCATTCGTAGTAATAGAGGAGCGGAAAAGTGCTTGTCTGTTGGCTTCAGGCAATCAACTCGCGTGTGAATTAAATTTACGAGTGTTACAATTGTTTTAGGTGGAATATCAATTGTAATTCTAATAATGGAAGTGATTGCAGCAAGAGCAGCGCACAAGAGGAAGTTGTATCCATATATACATTAAACATTATATATTAGTGTTTGAAGTCGATTAATATTCCATTTTATCAATACACGCACTTCACTACGCTCGACAACACTAGCAAGACTAGGCGTACGCACTTCGGACGTATAATAACGTAATCATTTGCAAAATTACTAATTTGACAGCAACATCACAACAAATAGGCTACTTAGGACTTATTTTACGAACATTTGAACTTTATACGGGCTTATGTGTCAAAATTCACGTAAGCTACAGAGGTGATGGCCGTATCACGAAACTCGCTCTAGATATAAACTTCAGCTTATTGTTGTCTGCTAAATAGTAATTATAATCCATTTTGTGTTTTCATCCCCTATTTCATTCACTATTCGCCTTCTCTTTCTCTCTTTTATAAACGTGAAATAAAGTTATAATAGAATACTGTGTTTAATTTTTGCTAAAAATATTATTAGTATTAGTAATAATAATATTACCGATAAATTAGCTACAAATATTAACGTCATAACCCAATGTGATTGTCAAATGATTATATCAGCGGCCGTCTGCAAATTGCACATTCTTTATTATAATATGTACATATTCATCTCATCAAGTCCTTTCGTAAAACTTGTAGCAATATATAATTTGAACCAATATTTTATTTTATAAACATATCACTTCAATTACTGATATCATATAATTTCATTTCAAAAAAATATCACCATAATATTCCTCTGAAAAAACCGTTCTAGTGAATTGAACGAAACTAGTGATTGCACTTCAATATGTTCTATGATAGAAATAAATATATTCAAAATCAACAATCTTTATTTTGCCAGTTCGACTCTTGCGCATTCCCAGAAAGGATGAATGAATGAATGAAAATAGTTTATTAGCATAGACACTGAAGATGTGCGCTTGCTCATCGTTAGACTACAATGGACTTCAAAGACCACAAGAAACTCGTCAATCATAGCCTGTACATAAAATAATTAACAAAGAAAACTGAATTTTAATTCGGAAAAAAAATTAAATAACAATTCATAAATCTATAGATCACAAGAATTAAAACTACACAGGTATCAGCCCATAATAATGTGAAAAATACGTTTAGATATTAACGGATTTATTATTACCATTTGAGCGATACATAAACGAATATGAATATATAGCACATCTCTATATATGTCACTTCCCATCTGACAGGAGGCTGTTGTATTGATTATTTTGATCGAACATAGTCGAGGTTATATCGTGATTGTTCAAACGGCATTTTAATTATTTAAAAAACCAGTGGCTTCTATTTACGACAGCGTAAAGCTAAGATGGTCGACAACAATGAACAGTCTATTAAAATTAAGGTTTGTCGCTTTCATACTTATACATCCCTTTTTACTAAGATAAATTTGAATGTGAGTTTGTTTGTTACGTTTTCACGCAACAACCACTTAACCGATCATCATGAAACTTTGTACACATGTTTTTCGAGGTTCTAGAAGTAACATGGGATACTTTTTATTAAAGGAAATAAATCATTTTTTACCAACTGACTATAGTTTTAAGCTGTTCGGAATCATATTGATTCATTTCTATTGAAATGATATCTGATGCTTATTTAATGACTTAAATGCGAGCGAAGCCGCTGGTAAAAGTTAGTAATTTTATGAAACTCACAACTGAAGTTTGGTTTTCATTCCGGTGTTCCTTAGAATGTCGCTGGCAGTGAGATGAGTCCCAGCGGGTGGTTAACTGGGGATGTGCTTACTGATGATGAACTGCCTCTGATGGTAATTATTTAGTGTAATGAAATGATTAGCATAGGCATTAGATGTGCACTTGTTCATTGGTAGACTCTAACCACAAGAAACTCTTCAATTATAGCCTGGGCTTGGCTTTAGTTGAGGACCCCAAGACTGTACAAATAATGAAAAGGTTAGGTTAGAGCTAGCTCATTGGCACAATTTAGAAAAAAAATTTGCATTTTTACATTTAGTTATTCCTGGGGTCCTACATGAAATAATAATCTATAATTTATGAACTTACTATATCAAATACTAGCTGTTGCCCGCAACTACGTCTGCGTAATAATGAAGATGTCCTATTTAAGCGGACGTCTTCATCATAGTAAGTCCAATCTTTAATTTCAGTTCAATCAGTCAAAAATCTAAGAAGATTTACACATACTTTCATCCCCTATTTTATCCCCTTGGGGGCAGAATTGATCAAAGTCCTTCTTAGTGGATGCCTACGTCATAACATCTACCTGCATGCCAAATTTCAGCCCGATCCGTCCAGTGGTTTGGGCTGTGCGTTGATAGATCACTATGTCAGTCAGTCAGTCACCTTTGAGTTTTATATATTTAGATAAATAAAATACCTAAAAGAAAATAATTGTATATTGAATCGTTGTTATTGTCAATTGTGAGTGATTGTTCTTTCAGGATGAAGGTCGTAGCATGGAGGATTTAAGTGAAATTGATTCCACAATAAAAGTTAAATGCTCTGAAGATTTGCCGACAAAGCACATGGAAAGTGACGGAAACTTGCAAGAGAAGATGAAAGCTACCATTGATGAATTGGATGAGTTCCTAATAAAGAATGAGTCTATTAAAGATGAACACATTGATGATGGAAATGATACTGATGAATTGCTGGTAAGATTCTGGACTGATGTATCTCTTAGGTCCTAGAGGTCCTATTAACAAAATCACAATTTTATAAAGCAATTTAAAGTTGTCATTGTGCATAGTCTGTTTGTGTACATTGGGTATCTCAGAAACCATTGAAATATGAATAATTATATTTTGAAGCTTTTTCAACAAAAAAAACGAATATTGCTAAAACTAGTTAATTCCGACCATAGTAACAGGTGTAGCTTGCTCCACCCTGGCTCTGACCTGTAAGGTACCTAATCATACCTAAAAAACTTAATTATCTAGGTACTAACTACAATACTTAATATCCGGGTTGTGCTTTAGTTGAGGACCCCAGGATTTACTAAATGTAAAAATGCAATATTTTTTTTCTAAATTGTGCCAATTTTATTAAAAAAGACAAGTTTATAACAAGCTATGCGGCCATCTACTAATATAGAGCTAACTCTAACCTAACCTAACCTTTTCTATATTCGTACAGTTTTGGGGTCCTCAACTAAAGCCAAGCCAATATCCGTAGGAAAGTTCACACTTGACAGTCGTCAGTCGACACAAAAAAATTAACCGGAGTAAGACCGCGGGTATAGTTTGCTAGTTATATATTACTTTAAACTGCTGCCCCACCCTGAGCCCATGGCTGGCTATGCTCATGATAGGACCTGATGGCATTATTGTGTTATGTTCCATGCTTGTATGTTTGTAGTACTACTAAAATGGTTAGATAGTGAACTGACATGCATCAGTCTGCTCTCCTATGCTGGATTGGTTGATTAATGGTTGGAGCATCATTGGCATGTGTTTTGATACTTTGCAGAGGATGCTGGGTGAGGATGGGACGGCTCCGAAGAAGCATGTGTTGAAGAAAAAAGCAGAAAACGATAAAATGAATGATTCTGATGAAGATGACATGCCAAAGGTGATTTGTGTTAGTTCATAATATATGACTATACTCTAGTTCAGCGGTTCTCAAACTTTTTTGGTGTGGGAAAAAGCCTTAATATAATTATAAAAAAACTGATTTATATGTATTCATCAATAATCATATTGCAATGTAATATTTAGTTGGAATATTTAGATGTAAGCTTATAATCTCCCTTTGGTAGGTATTTTTTGCAGTATTTTAGCCCTAGGGTTCCGCGGAACACATTTTGACAATGGCTGCTCTAGTTTAACATTGGGCCGAGTGTTATATTGTTCACTTCACTGCCGAGTTGCATTGTCATAGAAGCTGCTAATCATTTAGTCTTATTAATTTAATTAAAAACTGCAAAAATACAAAACATGAACTTAATGCCCTTGGGACCTTTAGGACCAACAGAAAGTCCCTTGTGGTCTTCTTCTCGTCATAGCCTTTCCGAAGTCACGATAGAGTCTAACGATGAGCAAGCGCACACCTTTAGTACCTATGCTAATAAACGATTTTCATTTCATCTACCAATATTTTCAAAAACAGACTGGACAGGTGGTTATTAAATGGGCAAATGTGATAGTTCTGCCGGCCTATTACACAATAATAACTTCTCCTAATGTGACTGCAGGTTGTCGGAAAGAGAAGTGACGCAAGGAGCTCTAACATCAACAAGAGAATGAGGCATGCAACCAACGGACACAGAAACCATAATGAGGTATATTACAAGAGCTATATATGTGACCAATCTGATGTAAAGACAATTGTCAAGTGTTTGGGCAAAAACACGATAAGAGATTACAAAATTTTAATTCACACGTAAAACCCTCATGGCAAAAAAAAACAAGCAATAAGTTGAGATGATTTAGAATCAGAGGCGGCTCGTCCTAAAGAGCGCTGGTGCAGTGCATTCCCACGAAAATTACAGAAGTAATCTATATTTCTTCATAATACATACTATCCTTACATTACATTCATTCTATTCTACTATGCCTATACAATAGTATATTATATTACCTATATCTACGCTGCTGTAATATAAGTTCTGTAATTTTCGTCGGAGTGCACTGCACCAGCGCTCTTTAGGACGAGCCGCCTCTGTTTAGAATAACCTGAAGATTGATGAAGAAAACCATTCTTAATCGCATGCTTTTGTCAGATGACAGATGCCAACTTTGACATTACTGTAGTTTATATTTTGTTTCAGTCATCTGCTGAAGAAAGTAAGAATAAGGTCATTTGTAAGATTATCAACATCAATAAAGGTAATCAGGATTATTATTGGTTAGAGAGAGATGCTCATGATTAAACTGAAGCAGATCTAGTTGTTTTACCAGTTTTCAGTTTTCATATTCCTGAAACTGTGCTACTACATGACTTATTGCATATTATACGACTATGAACATAATTACATCAACACTAGAAATACGAGCCGGTCAAAATGACCTGATGACTTGTGCTTGCTAAGTATTAAATATAATTCAATAAATTTCTTGTAGGATTGTAAAAAATAGAATCGTTTACCAAAAAATACTGAGTGAGGTTTTACACAAAAGTCTTGTAAAGAATTTTTGAAAGCGGTTGTAGTTCTAGTGTTGATTTTATTATGATACGATGTGGTTACTACTTCCAAACGAAACATGAAGTGACCTGATCCTAGATCTACCCTGTCACTTTGGTTGGAGTACATTGGTCTCTTCAGGCCGGCATGGTGGGTGTGACTGTCGCATGCAGACAGTTGGCATCGCTCTAACCTAACATCAGCCAGAGTGTGTAATATGTTAGGTCAATATAGGAACGAACGTTTTGATTGATTTATTAATTGTTATAAACTATATGAAATTTCAATTATGAGATAGGATCAATATGTTATGAATGTTAAAGTTAGATTTTTTTAATTTTATTTACTTTTAGTAATTGGGCTCCAATAGAGCGCTTTTACTCGCCAATACAAATATAAATATAAATTTATTAATTTAATAATTATCAATTTGATTTAGCTGCTGTATACTGGCATTGTAGACTTACATACTAATGTCATAATAATATATAATGAATCTACTATGATGTAGAAGAATAGCTGCTGTATAGAGGCATTGTCATCCTATTGTATACCTAAGGGTAAACATAAAATGATATAGATTATGTCCAAGCTTTATTATCAGTAAGATATTCATCTAACGTGTAATATGAATGAATGAAAAGAGTAATTTTATTTGTAGATAATAACAAATGCACTACAGTGAGGGATTTGAAACGCCAATTGATGCTGAAGGAAAGGAAGGTGGACAGCTGCGACGAGGAAATAAATGAAGCAGAGTTCCTGGAGGAGGATGGCTTTGACCTGGATGATGTGGGTGTGGAATGAGCAGCCGACCTTGGCTCTGTGGGCTTATCACGAATTTAGTCTGGCTTCCGAATCGAGCTGTCACAAGTAAAACGGATCCGTTAGCAATCGGGATCATGAATTTTTACTAACGACTAACGAGCACCAGCAATCTATCAAATGAACGAAAGATCGAGACGCTCGAAAATTAACAAAAAGTATCTAAAATATTATAGTTCCAAATCCGCACGCGGTGGCGCTGCTCAAATTTACATACAAATCGCTTGAAGCGAACTCGGTTCGAAAGCCAGACTAAAATTCGTGATAAGCCCATTGATGGTAGAGTGACTAATGCCTGGTGTTTTGGCAGAAGTTGACGCAGTCTGATGTGGGCTCGGTGTCTGATGATGAGCAGGTGCTGTGTAAGCCAGAAGGCATGGATGAGGAGATGCTCAGCGATGGTGAGACGGATGATGAAGATAACGGCGATGATTACAGCTTCTATGGTGTAAGTTTTATATACAACCTATTTGGAATCTCTCATCGGTAAATATGAAACATGTCATTCATCAGTCATTCAGCCGGACATTTGCATCTGAAAATGCATTAGTAGGAATCATTGGTAGAGTCCATCCTCCTGGTCAGGTTTTTCTCCAAACAATTACTTGACACCTCAAACTTAAACTCACTACAGTGATTCCCAACCTTTCTTGTGCCATGCCCCACCTTAGTATTTCTAAAATTCTTATGTATCCAAACACCCAGTTGATATTTTGGTTTCGTCAAGCGAAATTATACCTAATAATTATTTAAGAATTTGCTTTTTTCGTTAAATTTGACACGGGAATCTACTATTGCATTTAAATGGGCCAAAGCGAAAAGGTTATGCTTGTGTCGAGTCCATTTTCGAATTGCCCCCTGTGGGAAACACTGCACTACAGCCATTGTGATATGGGTATTGTTCCAGGGTCTCCCATCATCAGATTCTGAAAACGTGGACGAGTGGTTCGATCTGGACCTGCGCTCAGAGCAGGCCGGCGAGTACTTGCCTCTGTTAGGGGAGGACGCCGAGGAGCTGCTGCTGACTGAGAAGGACAATGTGAGGCACAAGATCAATGCGCTGAAACTGAGTTTGAATGACGTCACCAGGCAAATTAGTGTCAGAGCTAAAAACTTGGAGAAGAAAAGGCAGAGGCTGGTCAGGCTGGACGCCCTCCTGAGCCAATTCTGATATACGACGTGCACAGTGCAAGGGAATCAGAAACTAATTCATTATATCAAGTAATTTGTTACAATGAAGTTAGGTTGGTCCACGATTCGTTTTAACAAATTAATCTCAGCTTTACGTAGGCCAGCGGTTCTCAAACAAAAAGCTTTAATATAATTATAAAAAACTGATTTATATGTATTTATGAATAATCATATTGCAATGTAATATTACGTAATATGTAGTTGGAATATTTAGATGTAACCTTATAATCTCCCTTTGGTAGGTATTTTTTGCAGTATTTTAGCCCTAGGGTTCTGCGGAACACACTTTGAGAATGGCTGTCATATACAGAGTAACCTTAATGTAACGACCCTCAATATAACGATTTCGTCGATTTAACGAATTTTTCCAAATCCCCTAGAACTGCCCGTAAGAGCTAATGCAAAATATACCTTTACATTACGAATACATTTTCCTAAGTTTGAGAACCGCTGCTATATGATATTGCCTATGGGTGTTGTGGGTGTTGTGGGCACAACCTGTAATATCCTATTATATTCACCCACATTACACATCCCATTGTTTTGCCTCTATGGGTCGTGCTCTTAGATATATCACCGAATTGTACATAACAGTTTCTCATCATCATATTTGTATCGATGATGGATGATGGATGATGAATGTTGTTTTAATTTATATTAGTTTATAATTATAAAAATGAGTTTTATAATCGCCTCTTTGTTTTATTTTACAACCTTGTTTAGGGATCTTTAAAAATAATATTTTTAGTTTTATTATCTTCTTTATTGAACGAATTTATGTTGCACCAAAATAAATAAAGCCTGAATAAGCAATCTCGAGCGTACATTTACTGAGTAGAGTTCAAAACTCCAGCTGTACAACAAAATAGACCAATCACACGCTTGCATTGTAGTTGACGTGATATCTGACCAATGATAACAATCCATTGCAACTGTCTACTGTCACTTAGCTGTCATTACGTTCTGTTACACGCATTTATAAGTTACTTATTAAAATATTTGATATACAAGTATATGCAACATATTACTATTGTTATTTTGATTACTGTCTAATGGTTGTCGTGTTGAAAGATTTATTATTTATTATTAAATAATTATTACTGCATAAAATACATTTAAGCAATGATCACAGGTCGAACGTTATCTCTGAATACATGCCTTAAACCAGCGGTTCTAAAACTTTTTCGGCGAAGGAAAAAGCCTTAATATAATTATAAAAAACTGATTTATATGTATTTATGAATAATCATATTGCAATGTAATATTAGGTAATATTTAGATGTAACCTTATACATCTTCCTATGGTAGGCATTTTTTGCAGTATTTTAGCCCTAGGGTTCCACAGAACACTGAGAATGGCTGCCTTATACTTTTTTCGTAACCTTGGCAACCTGGAGCTCTTCTATCAATTGATCGATATTTACGAACCTTATCAAGCCTTTTTATTAATAAAAATTGTATTTAATCTGCGTATTAATTTATCTGATAAAACTATTCTTCCATTTCGAAATGAAATTACAAGTGAAAGTGTGAAGAATGTAATATAACCTGTCAAATTAATTTAAAAATAAACCAAAATCAAAAGACACTTAATAATTAAATATATGTTTTTCTTTTGTGCATAATTAATTTATTATTATTAAAAAATGTGCGCGGACGTGAGTTTGATGTACAAAAGGGCCAATGTCACCAAAATGAGAACACACGACTATATTTATGGTAAGTTCCCTTTATATGCGAGTAACCCATATGCGCTTACTGAATTTTGTATATAAATAAAAAATGCATAAATGTATTCGGGGTATCATACGGGAAGGGTTAAATTATAACCTATGTTCTACAACCATGTTCTTATTATCTATCCCTTTATCACGTTGAACATGCCGTCCTATCCTATAATTAAAATTTCATTTAATTTATATAATAGTAAGTACTCCTTTTTATGAATGTAAATTTGTAGGTAGGCTTTATCAATAAATAAATGATTGGTTTCCCGTACAAGCTATTTACATGTAAATTGTTTGCGAAGGCGGGACATTTTTGCTCTCGCTAGGAACAGTGGAGACGAATGCAAGGCTCATAATAATTGTTTGTTTATTACGTTATTCTATTTATTATTATAGATTCAGCCTATATCGTGTCTGGCGCCAGAGACTACGCCCGTACGGCGTTCAAAGCCGCCATGGAGTCTGCTCAAGTGGTAAATAACAATTTTAAAGTACACTGTTTTACCATCAGAGTTTTGTTTCATTTGTTTTGCGAAAATATTAACCGCCTATCTTTACCTGCAGAGATAGCTTTGAAATTAATTTTTAAGTTAGTATGTAGTTAATGGTTCATATTTATTTTAGGTCATACAGCCAATATATAAATCCATGTTCTCAACTTCGAGAAAATATCCCAGAGTCCAGTTGGGTAAGTGTGCTCCGTCGACCAGGACATTAAAATAGCTGCCAGGGTTTAGCATCGTTTCACATGAATTTTGGACTGCATTAATTTCTAATACAAATGATTTTATACCAAATAAACATCATTACCACTGCTAAAACTTTTAAAATTCAGAATAATGAACACAAACTTACGATTTCATGGTATTGTGCATTTTGCTCTATGTTTTACCTAATTTTATACCACTATTTAGATATAAAACACTGTAATAAACTAATTTTTCACATAATTTCACTTTTTTATCTTTAAAGGAAAATTCATAAACTTATCACTTAATAAATTGTATTCAATAACCAATACTATGAAATCGTAAGTGATTTATTTTTTGTTGTTTTGTTCATTATTTAGCAATACATTTTCAAGTTTTAAAAGTGGTAATGATGTTTATTTAGTATAAAATAATTGTATTAGAAATTAATGCAGTCCAAAATTCGTATAACACGATGCTAATTGCTAAACCCTAGCCAAAATAATCATCGATAAGCCGCAAAAGGCAATCGTATAGGTGGGGGGTTTGTTCGCAGTGTATCACACGAACTGCCGCCTGCCAGTGCATATCGACAGGTCATATTCGGCTTACGTGGAACGAACTCAGGACCAAAGCAATTTACCGCAGCCCGAGTTGGGTGGCCGCGATAGATTTATGTTTGGAGCTATGTAAGCCTCTATTTTAGTATAAACTCCATAAAACGTCCAAATTAATTGGTTTCTTGTTCTCCATACAATGATACACTCTATATAGCATCACAGCCACTCTAAATAACGTCATTATTAAGCAATAAACAGCACTTTCTCAGTTATTTACTTATTTGCTTTTAGTAATTGGGCTCCAATAGAGCGCTTTTACTCGTCAATACAAATATAAATGAAATTTTATTAATTTAATAATTATCAATTTGATTTAGCATTTTAGGGGCATTGTCCACTTACATACTAATGTTATAATAATATATAATAAATCGGCTTTATTATACCAATATATATGTTATTAATGTTTGTTGTTTGTCAATTTTATATTTTACTAGCCATTATAATAGCAAAATAAAATCGGAGTCATTCTCTCCTATAACGTCAACTTTTAATAAGCGTCGCTATATAGAGTTTTCACTTTGAGATGTAGAACATACATGGCTTAAGGCATTAAGTTCGCCGTTTGTGATTTTTAGTACAATAAAGAATTTATTATTATTATTATTATGGTCGATTGAAGGCCGCGGAAAGTTCTTCCATTGAAGAGTGCGAGCCCTGACTTCGAGCCGCCCACGCATCCCGCGACCAATGCGAAACCAATAACACGTGGCATGCAAACCATGTACAGGTTAGTTTTATATAAATTAGCCAAATATGATTTTTGTTATTTTTTATTTCTCCCCTCTTCCTTACATCTATTTATTTATTTATTCACCTACCTACAAAATTACATTAAAACTACATATTATAAAAAGGACTACTATTATATAAACTAAATGAAATTTCAATTATAGGATAGGACGGCATGCTCAAGGTGATAAAGGGATAGATACTACACTTCTAATAAAATTACAAAAATACATAAAAATAAAAAACAAGAACCAAATAGATGTAAGGAAGAGGGGAGAAAAAAAAGAATCACAAACATAAAAACAAAATTTAAAAAAATTGGTTCTTGTTTTTTTTCTTATTTTTATTTTTATTATTGTGTAACATCTAAATTATGTATTTTTGTAATTTTATTACAAGTGTAGTATCTATTCCTTTATCACGTTAAGCATATCGCCCTATCCTATAATTAAAATTTCATTTAGTTTATATATAAGTAATTTTGTAGGTAGGCTTTATAAATAAATAAATAATGTTTTTAAATAACCTTACGATAATTTTATTTGTCCGGTTTATTAATTATATCGCAGGGAGTCTTCTGCGCAGACGCACCCATGGCAACCAGATGGGAAGAGAGCTGAACACTGCGCGAATACACCTGAAGTATTGTATCTTGACAAATTGCAATGGGGTGAGTATTGTATTGAACTGAAAATGTAGTATTAACTAACATTAATAGAAACCATTGGCATAATATTTTTATATCAAACTTCAATCGTTTTGAAATTAGAACACTCAAAAGTTGTCACTCATTTTAACATAAACCATGGACATCGAAAGGTAGTATATATTGGCTTACTAGGAGGATTTTTTACTGAATTTTTTTTTTAAATGTTGTATAGGTAGCTATATTATTTTTTTATTTAATTTTTTAAAAATATTTTTATATACATACTATTGGACATATACATGTATTTTATATACATATATGTTATTAATTTGACATTTATTGTAACCACTGTGTTGATTATGATTTATAAATTGTTATTCACTTTTTTTTCTGAATTAAAATTCAGTTTTTTTTTATTATTATTACTTTATGTACAGGCTATGATTGACGAGTTTCTTGTGATATTCTTCTCGCCATACGCCTTTCCGAAGTCACGGTAGAGTCTGACGATGAGCAAGTGCACGCCTTTAGTGCCTATGCTAATAAACGATTTTCATTTCATTTCATTATATTGCGTACGCTGCGGAAATTATTGACAATAGAGCAAAGTAATGTACTACAGTTTTATAGAGGACATCAATATCTACAAAAAAAGTGTGCGATACCATATGTTCAACTATTACAGTTATGTCACAATAACTACTTTTTCATGTTAAAATTTAAACTTCATAGTACTTTATGTCTTCATTACTACGCGAACGAAATCGGGAGCAACAGCTAGTATGTATTTTATATAAAGATTATTTACATTTTTTTTCTTTGAATTCAAATTCAATTTTTTTGTTAATTTTATGTACGTGACGAGCTTCTTGTGGTCTCCAAAGCGTCTTTATGCTAATAAACTAATTTCATTTCATTGTGTAGTATTCAACTGCATTATAGAGTATCTTCTTCCCTTGTTCAGGTCCAGGTGAGCCATACAGATTGGGAGACCTTCCAGCAGATTTCCATACGACTGAAATCATCAATAAGTAAGTGCATCTGCCACTCCCAGCAGCGGCGCGGAGACAGCTGCACTCATCTGCGTTAATGCTTGTTGCAGAATGCGTCACGCGCGCGCTTGGAACGAACTGATAGAGAGAGGCATACGCGACACAGGCATGAAGAAAAGAGACGCCGTTATATGCGACGTCGAAACCAGGGATTGGGTTTTTAGAGAGACTGTAATTATTGTGTTTGTCTTAACCTCCCGAAGTCCACTTGTCCAACACTGCGCCAAGCGCATACCATAGCTTTAATTTTTGTCTTAGCTTACTTAGAATAACCCTCCTTAAAGCATCCTAAAATTGGCTAATGGTCAGTGAGAAACGTGGATCGGATTCTTAAAAATATAATGTAAAAATTTTCCTAAAATCAGTTGACAATTTATTTATTTATTGAAGTAAAGTAGTAAAGATGGTTTTCACTACGCAATGCCTGTCACGTGGGACCCATTACTTACTATTACATTTTTAAAATTAACTTTATGTAAATTTTAATAAACCAGTTTCAGTCGAATATCTTGTTTGACAATGACAGAACTGTTTGACAGATAAAAGTTAGGCACGCACAATAAATTTTCAGAACATTGGCCATTATAAAAAAATTAAAGACATCAATTATAATAGTGGTATTACTCCAGCACCACCATTTGAAGCCGTCGAATTCAGCTCGGCACCTGTTTTAGGAGATAGACGAATTACAAGAGATCAGGCTGGCGCTCCTGCACAAGCTGCAGCTGGAAGAGAGGAGCCGCGTGACGTCACGGTCCACGAGCAAGCTGGCGAAGCTGTGGCACAACAAGAAGACGGAGATGGCCAAGAAGATTGCCAACATACATAAAACACGGGACCGAGGTGAGCATCCCACCATACATCTACAGATATATATAACTTTATTCTATAGATGAGTATTTCAATGATACAATATAGTAAACCAGAGGTCTCCAAACTTTCGTCTCGGGTAGACTCCTTCAGTTAACTGCTTAAGTAATGTACAGACAGTCCTCGGTTTAAAAACGAAACGACGTAAAATGGGGAATAGTAGTGATAAGGTAATGTGATTAATGTAAGGAGGTTTCTCGCCCACATGGACCCTTCGCAGGTCGTCGTCGACCACTTTGGGTATCAATGTATCTCCAATACATTTACAATTAAATAAAGAATCGTTAGTACGTGACGTCGTATTATCACAGAAGTACGAAAACTCGAAGCACGCCACAGCATAGGAGGCAACGTGGGCCTGGCGCGGAACAAGCGGATGTGCCGTGGCGGAGGAGACATGATCTCAGCATGCAAAGGCTCTGCGCCCGCCCTGCATGCGCCGCCCACCAGGAATGGCTTCCAGGCGCGGACGAGGCACGCGCGGTTGACGTACGACCTCTCTTTATTAGGTAAGTTATTAATTAAAATACAGAAGTATATTAGCAGCCTCCCTCTTTATCAGTTCAAGAAAATCATATTACACGTTAGATGAATATCTTACTGATAAAAAAGTTTGAACATAACCGATATCATTTTATGTTTACTCATAGACATACAATAGTATGACAATGCCCCTCCTCTATACAGCAGCTATTCTTCTACGTCATAGCATTATATACTCGCTTTTACCTGCTTTCTTACTTACTTCGCTCGCATTTAAGTCATTAAACAAGTATCAAAGATCATTTCAATAGAAATAAATCAATATGACTCCAAACAGCTGAAACTATAGTCAATTGGAAACTATAGTAAAAATTAAATTATTGTTTTTTTAAATATAAAGTATCCTATGTTACTTGTAGTACCTCCAAAAATATGTGTACAAACTTTGATGATGATCGGTTAAGTAGTTGTTGCGTGAAAACGTAACAAACAAACTCACATTCACATTTATAATATTAGTAGGGATTATTATGACATAATGATGAGTAAAAGCGCTCTATTGGAGTCCTATTACTAAAGTGAATAAATAATATACCAGCTGTAGTGAATCGTTTGTGTTGATCGTAACAGAGGACGAAGACCACGAGAAGGTGTCGCAGCTGCCTCCCTGGTTGGAGGACTGCAGCAGGGACATGAAGAAGTCATGCTCGGGACATCATCTACCACTCAACAAGACGCAATTGTGCGAGAGAGTCACGAAATGGAACGAACAGTATTTGGAAAACTTACATAATGACTTGAAAAGTAATGTAGTATTTACTATTATTGAACACGATTCTCAAATGGATACACTTTTTGTAGGTATATAAGCGATACAAAGATATCTGCATCTCTTTCACACACGATAAGAGTAGTTATCTCTTTCTCATAGGCTTAGTCATCCTGGCTCTGACCTGTAAGGTACCTAATGAAACCCAAAAAATCGGTTGTCTGTAAAGTCAGTTTACTGACGATAGTTGAACGTGACAACGTCTTAAGAAAATACTGATGGAATGGTAGCATTTTTCAAAAGAAAATTTTAATTTCATTTGTTTAATAGATTTGTATGTATATAGAGAAGGAGGTAATTGGAAATCACAATGAAATTGATCAAGATCAAGATCACTACATGGAACGCCTCAGAGCGAGGTAACGCCGCATGAGTCATGTTTTTTCGTGCGTGCAGCCGGCTCAATCGAATTATAAGACGTTGTCACGTCAAAAACTTAATTATCTGTTTTGGATAATTAGAATACATACAGATACAGGGTGCTATAGGGTGCGGGTGTAACCTTTTTATATGAAATAATTAACCAGGGTAAGACCGCGGGTATTTTGCTAGTTACATACTAGTTTAGATTGCTGCTCTACCCTGAGCCAATCAATGGCTGGCTACGCTCATGCTCTTTTTAATGATTGTTTCTTCCAGTCCAAAGTCCAATCTGTATCCATTTGAAGATTGTTATTTTTTACTTGAAATGAATATAATCATCTCTTTTTTACAACAAATGGTTTCCATTATTCTATCTCTTTCATCTAATATTTTACTTTTAAAATCCAACAGATATTTTGAATGTCCTCCTTCAAGTATATTCCTTCCTACAGAAGCAAGATTAGGCACAGACGAGTCTCCTGCGGCATTGTTGAAACGTCGTAAGGTAACTCAGGACCTGCAACGAGTACCCTCGCTGCCTGAGCTGTGCCCCACGGAGGAAGAGAATGGACCTTCGATTCTGCTGCAGAGACTCATAAGAGGCCGGGCTGTACAGAATTTAGTAAGTGCAGAGTGGATGCAGTAGTGATTGGACATTGTTATCGAGAAAAATATAAGTCAAATCAGAATTACATCGATAAATTCGCATACCTAATATTTATTTATTTAAGCACAGTCACTTGCATGGTCTCACAGTCAATTCCAATACACCATGCAAGGAGTCAAATACAAAATATACACAATAATCCCTACTAATATTATAAATCTGAATGTGAGTTTGTTTGTTACGTTTTCACGCAACAACTACTTAACCGATCATCATAAAACTGTAACATAGGATAATTTTTATTAAAAAAATAATATTTTTTACTATAGTTTCCAACTGACTATAGTTTCAGCTGTTTGGAGTCATATTAACTTATTTGTATTGAAATGATCTTTGATACTTGTTTAATGACTTAAATGCGAAAGCTAGTTATATTGGCCTTCTCGCAGGTCAGACATGCATTGCTTATAGCACTGAGTTTGTCAGCAAAAGTATCCAGACGCGGTGTCATGTCCAGGAGAGCCCAAAGTAAATAAAGTTGTTTCATATCTTCATTTGTAGCTACGCCAAACATCCCACATAGCAGATGGCGTAACCCGCTATTCTATTGCACCAATGAGCGTTGTTTGCGAAATTTGAAATTAGAATCGCGAGTAAATCACGCACATTGGTCGAATATCTGTAATAGCGGGTTACGCCATCTGCTATGTGAGATGTAGTGGCATAGCTGATCTTAAATATAATTCAAGTGTAATTTTGACGTATTCACAGATGTACGAAGGCCGTTCACGCGCGAGTGAGCTGATCATGGAAGTGAAGTCAACGCACGGACTGCAGATTGAGGACAAGGAGAGGATTGCGAGGGAGGAGGCCCGGGCGAGGGACTTCGAGAACAAGAAGCTCAAAGAGGAACGGAAGGTAGAGACAAAGTGTGGTATTGAGTATTGCACTAAAGGCTCATCGTTAGACTCTACAATGGCTTGGGAAAGGCTATGACGAGAAGAAGACCACAAGAAACTCGTCAATCATAGCCTTATTGACTATGGAACATTGCAGGACTTGGCGATGTCAGCGTTGGTGGAGGAATTGTGCGGCGCTGCCGTCTCCTCGGCATTGGACTTCCTCGACAAGGAGCTGAAGAGATTGCAGGAGGAGAGGCTGCAACATGCGTTTATACTTATTGCAAGTGAGATGTGTGTGTGCTGAGATTAGTTGTTTATGCGGAAGTTCTAGATGTTGTGTATTTGTAGAAAGAGAAAGGATGATGCGCGAAGCTGCTGAAGCTGGAAGGAGACAAAAGGAGGAGATCAGAAGGAAGGAACACGACGAGATGTTTAAAACGGTATTTTATATCTGGCGCTTTATATAGGCATTCGAGTCTCTATACAGTGGCCCTCTCCCCAAATTTGAAAACCATATAATACACTAGCAACAAAAATTAAGGGATATAAAAAAAAATCCAAATTTTTGGGTAATATTCGACGAGCTGTAATTCATTGTTTTCGCAAAAATCACCATTATGAGCAATTTTTTGATTTTTATTCATTTTTTTAATAAAGAAAATGTTTTTCTTGATAATCTTCATTTCTTTGATCGAAGCAATCGTGTTTTTTGAAAATTAAAAAAAAAAAAAATTTTTTTTTTTTCGAAAATTTTTTCCGAAAATTTCCATTATGAGATTTTTTCGACTTTTCTATTCGCTGGCATTAGAGTTACCCAAAGCGTACTACGTGGAGGTTGCTCAGTCGGATTTACGCTTCTTACACACACGTGTGTGTGTGTGTGTGTGTGTGTGTGTGTGTGTGTGTGTGTGTGTGTGTGTGTGTGTGTGTGTGTGTGTGTGTGTGTGTGTGTGTGTGTCTTTCTGCAGCTGTTAAAAAGCCTCTACAAAGGTCACATTTCAGTACCGCGTATTGCCACCTCTGTTTTGGATCACAGCTTGTAATCGCTCTCGCATGTTCATGCATGTGTGTGGCCCTCTTGAAGAAGAGTAACAATGTGAGCCACATCTGTGGCAGATAAATGTCGACGAGGCATATCAAAAGGTTGATTGCAAAGAAAAGCTTACAGAAAATTTACGTAAGGAATTCAGGCTAGAAAGAATACAAAAAAATTCGTGTTTAGTGTGAAGAAAAGCCGAAATCCGCTGGGGGGTATATCGATTTTTTTTATTGATTTTTTAAGATGACATTTAGAACTAAGGCAGTTGCAGTGGCAAAAAAATCCAGATAATTTTTTTTACGACGATGGAGCATTCTGATGTCGTTAAAAAAAATTAAAAAAAAAAAAAATTTTTCGAAAAAAAAATTTTTTTTTTAATTTTCGAAGAACACGATTGCTTCGATCAAAGAAATGAAGATTATCAAGAAAAAAAATTTTCTTCATTAAAAAAATGAATAAAAATCGAAAAATTGCTCATAATGGTGATTTTTGCGAAAACAATGAATTTGAAGCTTCAGGGCACTAAGAAAAAAAAATCGCATCGTTTTGAATTTTTCAGGGATTTTTGAGGACACATTAAGGTTGAAAAATTACCAACGATATCCTTCGTTCATCCATTTTATCCAAAGTTATACCAAGTTATCCAAATATCCTTAATTATGCAAATTTTTGTCTTTTTTTCAATTAAAATTATCGCGTCGAAAAAAAATTTTTCGTCAAAAGCCATTTACGGTATCTTATAGGGAGTATCATAAAGTTTTCAAAACTCTCCGACGATTTTCTGTACGATCATTTTTTCCAGAGTTATTGATTATTAAAGTTGAAAAGATCCTTTTGGCTTTGATTGACAATAACTCCGCGGCAAATCATCGTACAGACTTCTTAAGTACATCAAATTAAAGGGCATTAAATTTTCTACAAAAGCTTCTGAGTGGAATGATGAAAAAAAATTTTTTGAAGTCCGCAGACCTTTTTTTAAACGAGAAAAAATTTGGAAATTTTTTTTATGGGAGTTTCCTTGGAATTTCTCCAGGTTCAAACATGAAAAAAATTTTTCATGGTCATATCTGAAAACTAGATACTCGGAGCTACAATTTGCTTTTTTTTTATTTGCTGTACGGTCATTTCCCTCGGAGTTACAGCTCGTCGAATATTACCCAAAAATTTGGATTTTTTTTTATATCCCTTAATTTTTGTTGTTGTGTTTGCTATAACGTCTTGTAAGCTTAATTTCATTCTAAGTTGGTGGCTATGAGCAGCAGCAGCTGTAGTTTGACATCTGTATATGTTACAGGATAAATACAAGCGAGCGTTGGCTGATGGGGAGAATGTGAGGAGGCGGATGATGAAGCAGGTGGAGGATGCCAAGTCATTTGCTATACAGAGCTTCTGCAAGGATCTGTTGGAGGTAATAGGAAGTGGTGTGGCTGTTTGAGGAACGCCACTGTGAGCCCATTTGGAACCACAGTGGTGTCTGTCAAATTTCTAATAGTGTACACTTGTGCCTTTATTTTTCAATTTATGATAGAAGCTAAGCTAGAAATAATTGGAATTGTTAAGTATTTTTAAGAGAGACCCAAGTGCATATAATAAAGTTACATTAGCACCATTGGCATATTCATATGCATTTGTTGACAGGTAGCAGACACGTTGTCTGCGGCGGCCGAGAGTGTTCCGGAGAGTACGTCTGGCTCTGAGGGGTCGACGGCCGCTCTCAAGTCGTTACATGATGGAGTCAAATTAACAAGAGCACAATTACAACAGGTACGTCATTATTTATTGACCATAGACAATCACCCTCTATATGTGAATGTAAGTTTGTTTGTTTCGTTTTCACGCAACAACTACTTAACCAATCATCATGAAACTTTGTACACATATTTTTGGAGGTACTACAAGTAACAGAGGATGCTTTTTATTATTAAAAAAAAATATTTTTTTACTATAGTTTTCAACTGACTATAGTTTCAGCTGTTTGGAATCATATTGATTCATTTCTATTGAAATGATCTTTGATACTTATTTAATGATAAATGCGAGTGAGGCCGCGTGTAAAAGCTAGTTGTCTATAATTTGAAATTGCTTTAAAACAACTACATATTACTATTTGTGGTAATCTTCTAGGTTCCAAATGTCTGTCAAAATTTCAGCCTATTCTTCTATAATGTTCTTTTTCCATCCCCCCCCCCTCTCTCTCTCTCTCTCATGTGAACCAACTATTCTTCTGCATGAACTCTAATATAACTTGTATATTTTCAGGTGTTCAGTCGACATGGTCTAATAGAAGTGTCGCCTTTGAGAGAGAAGTTTGATCCTAATTTACATGAAGCATTATTCCAACAGGTATGGTTTTATGTCAATGAGATTCAATTTGAATTGAAATTAAATGTAAATAGTTTATTAACATAGGCATTAAAGATGTGCGCTTGCTCATTGTTAGACTACAATGGCTTCGGAAAGGCGTATGACGAGAAGAATACCACAAAAAACTCGTCAATCATAGCCTGTACATAAAATAATAATTTTAAAAAACTGAATTTCAATTCATAAATCTGATTGCACAGTGGTTATAATAATAATGTATTAATAATATATATGTGTATAAAATACATTTAAAGTTGAAATAAATGTATTTTTAATACTTTGATACTTGTCCTCTGGCTTGTGTTGTTCCTGTCTTGTGCTGAGTAGTGTAATGTTTCTTAATTTTAGGAGGTGGAAGGCGCTGCGGCCGGCACAGTGGTCACTGTCAGTAAAGTTGGTTACAAATTGCACGAACGTTGCGTGAGGCCAGCACTGGTCGGCGTGGCCAAGTCGCATTAGCATTTAAAACAAAAACTGTTATTAAAGGGAGTCCGTATTTTAATTTTGTAAATAATTAAGAGATGTGCTTTCCAATGTTTGTTGGGGCGTCTCTGCGGGGAGACTGTGTGGTAACTGTGAAACTGGAAATATAAGTGATTTTTTGTTTTAACATGTCTTGCTTCGTCACAATAGCTGTACTTAGATCTTTTGAAATATCAGATTAAAATAAACGCGATATTAAGTCCCATAAAGTCGTTTAATTTAGTTCAAATGCGATGATTGTTCGGCATCGTTAGGAGAATTTCTTTTATGTAATACGTTGAATATGTCAATTTGACATTTTAAGTTTTAATATACACGAACGAGGCATAGGAGTTGTGTCTGTTATTCCAATAATTATTTTAGATCTATTAGATTAGTGCAGCCATTCTCAAAGTGGTGTTCCGCGGAACCCTAGGGCTAAAATACTGCAAAAAATACCTACCAAAGGGAGATTATAAGGTTACATCTAAATATTCCAACTAAATATTACATTGCAATATGATTATTCATAAATACATATAAATCAGTTTTTTATAATTATATTAAGGCTTTCTCCTTCGCCAAAAAAGTTTGAGAACTGCTGGATTAGTGTGTTGATCAGTGAGTCAATATAGCCTTCCAAGTTTTTTTTGCATTTATCACAATTGATTTTTTTTGTTTGTATTCTCGAATGTCGTGTAGATAGTAGTGTCACAACCAAGTGTGTTATGGAATGTAATGAGAGACTTATGAAGTCGGCATAGTGGAGGTGAAGGCTGGCATTCGTCTTCTCGTCTTTCATCTGTAATTGCATATTTTAGTTTTAATTAAGCTTCTGCTATGTATGTATCCTTTGTCGACCAAATAGATAGAAAATTAAATGAAAATAGTAGTAGTGTTGTTATTTTATCTAGAAATTAGTTTTGCACATCTGTTATGATTTTTCATTAATTTCGACGTTAGTTTCCAAAACGAATTTTTTAGGTTACGTTATTCAAGTTACGTCATAGGTGATAAATTGTATATTTTCAGGTGTTTTTTCTGAATAATGTGTCAGAAATGTAAATGTACATGTACTTTCATCTAAATGTGTTTTTTTGAAGGTTTTTGTAAGCAATAAAAATTTAAGAATGGAGGGAAAACTTTCTAGCTTAGTGTGACCAGTAATGATACGTTGTAAATGCGTGCATGAAGTTAATTAAAGTAGAATGTTGTTTTTAAATATATTATTACAATTGTTATTTGTTGGTTTTATTTTATAATCAAAGAAAAAACATCTTTCGAAAAATGTGTCGAAATGGATTGTCGTTTAGGTCCAGTCCGAGTATTAAAAAAAGTCAACTGTCAAATCAGCTGATTCGATCTAACCTCAAATTTTGTAAGAATTGGCTCAGGGCGGTTAATTTTTCTTAGAATATAAGAAAAATGAAATACCTATCACGAATATTTCAACCAATGCTAATTATACCTAAGAACGCAAAAGTAAAATCTACCGAAATAACTTGTATAAGTCAAAAAGTACGCATGAAACGCTTTCACTTATATATTTCCTTATTTTCTAAGTTAATGAATAAATAGTAATAATATTTAGCTTTTATTAGAAGTAATATATATAAATCTTTAATTTACATTGGGTTTTATACATGAAAAACAAGGTTTAATACCTTTACGTTTTGTTTATCAGTTACTATTAGAATGTGGACTAATTAGGCCTACGAGCGCCGGTTTCTTCACTTTACTACCATTAGCAAGAAGGGCTTTGGATAAACTTGAGGATTTAGTCAGGTATTGGATTATTTTTTATATTTATAGTTTATATATAAATAGAAATCCCTCAATAAGCAGATGCTTACATTTCCGTTTGAATCAATAGTTCCAGCTCATCTCAACATTAAACCTCATCTTCCATATTTATTTATTATTAATAATTTACATGTCATGAGTTAATAACGGCAGTGGTACACAAACTTTTTGGTTTTTGTGACACCAGCTGCATTTAACTATAAAATTCCCTTCTTATTATATTTTGCTTTTTAAGTTTCTACATTGGCAGTTCTGTTGCAGACGCAGCATAGAGTCAGTAGGTGGTCAGAGGATATCATTACCGACTCTAACAGCATCAGCACTATGGCAGAAGAGTGGGAGGCTGGAAGCGTGTGAGAGTGAACTGCTGACTGTGGAAGATAGGCTGCGGAAGAATTATGTGTTAGCACCAGTGAGTTATCCTATTCCCTTTAACACAGAGGTCGGCAACCTTTTTGGGCTGCGGGTCAAAATTAACCAAAATGCGAGTATTAAAGAGATGTTTGGGTCAGAGATATTTTCGTATTAAAACAACATTTTAGTAAATAGTTGAATAAACTTTATCTACGATATCAATGGCTTCCCTGATGTTGAACTTGTGATGTCAATTTTTTGGGGAAAAAAAATAAATGATTGTATATTTTATATTTTATTTTCGGAACTAGAGGGGGTCACTTGAAACTACCAAATGGGTCACTCGGTGACCCACGGGTCATAGGTTGCCGACCCCTACTTTAACACATACATATAACGCCCTGATCTTACGTAGAACACTTCACTACTAGGATCAAGTTTGACTAAGGTTGCATTGTATAGGCTATGGTTGGCGAACATTCTTGTGATTTCTTCTCGGCCTTTTTTTGAGATCACTGTACATGAGAGCCTGAATTGTCTATGTTATCATCAGCAGTCTTTAGATACAACACCATAGACAATATCACATGTCTAATTAACACTAGAACTACCAACCGGTCAATATGACCAGATGATGATTTTTTTTTCTCCCCTCTTCCTTACATCTACTTGTTTTTTCGTTTTTATGTATTTTTGTAATTTTGTTACAAGTGTAGTATCTATCCCTTTACCACCTCGAGCATGCCGTCCTATCCTATAATTAAAATTACATTTAGTTTGTATAATAGTACTCCTTTCTATACATACATAGTCATAATGAAATTGTTTAGGTAGGCTTTATAAATAAATAAATGACTTATGCTTGCAGAGTATCAAATATAATTCAATAAATTGATTGTAGAATTGTAAAAAATAGGATCGTTTACAAAAAATAAAGACTTAGGTTTTGCATAAAAGTCTTGTGAAGAATTTTTGAAAGCGGTCATATTGACCGGTTGGTAGTTCTAGTGCTAAAATGCGATCATCCCTCAATTACTTACAGACTCATGAAGAAGCCATAGCAGATTTGTTGGCGGACGTGTCTCCTCTGACATATAAACAACTGCCTCTAGTATTGTATCAGGTGAGAGTTCTAGTAACTTAACTAGTATAACTAGTTATACTAGTATAACTAGTAATAATATAACTAGTATTTTAGTTTTTTATATAATTGTTAAAAGTGATAGGCATATTTGTAACGGCTGAAACGCTATGTAACATCACGTATCTGGACCACGCACAGAATATGCTGAGACACTACATTCTACCTCGTCACTCGAGGTATATATAAACACGCTCCTCGAGTAACAAGTCAGCTCACTCCAAACAACATAGCATAATGTAACCGAATAAATAATATTTAAACTTCAACACTCTTTGCTTCTGATTCCTGTACTACCCAAGAAAAGACCTTTAGCAATATTCATTCTAGAATTCAATTCGTAGCGAAGGGTGAAGCTACTCACAAAGGGGTACCAAATGGTCCTCAAAACAAAAAAATGCCGGATATTTTTTATTATAATTGATTTCTAGAAAGTATATTTTAAATTTAGTGCCAGTGTTTTATTTACTAGCTATGACTTTATTCATTTATCAATTTGCGAGTATATCTTGCATATAATAGTTTTCGAATGGGGGGCGTGGGGGGACAGGGGGGGGGAAGGTATTGGCCCCGGGCGCGAGTTAAGCTACTAATAGTTCAAAGCAATACTTTATCCATACAGATAGGCGACAAGTACCGCGATGAGCTCCGTCCCAAGCATGGGTTGCTCCGGTCGCGGCAGTTCGTGATGATGGACGCCTATGGTGCTCATCGGGATGCGGAGTGCGCGAGTGAGGTGTATGAGAGGGTGACTGGCGCTTATAGTGAGCTGTTTCAGAGATTAAAACTTAATGTGTTTAGAGGTCAGTTTAGGGTTTATACTGTTATGTAACCTTTGGGGCTGAAAATGTGGTATTCAGTAATATTAATAGATTTCACTGGCTTAATATTTTTAAACTTGGACATAACCAATGTCATTTTATGTTTACCCTTAGGTATGTAATAGGATGCCCCTATACAGCAGCTATTCTTCTACGTCATAATAGATTTCATTATATATTATTATGACATTAGTATGTAAGTGGACAATGCCAGTATACAGCAGCTTTGACGAGTAAAAGCGGTCTATTGGAGCCTAATTACTAAAAGTAAATAAATAAATAAACCAAACTTGAGTCGCTTTCAATTTACAATACTTAAAAGTAGTCCTGCGTTTTAACGTTGACCATGGACACTCGAAGACCAGAGTTAGTAGTCACTTGTACATTAGTGCGCATTAATAGACCATAATTTCATGTGTAAAGTGAAACTTGCTAAAGGTGTTGGAAGGAATTTTGCAAACTCGGCGTTCTCAGGCGACAAGCTCAATGGGTTTGTTCTGTTTCGAATTGTTCTGGGTCTGCGTTGTTCTTGCCCTGTCACCTTTAGGGCTACGTATATATATATTACAGCTTCTAGTATTTATTTCTCAGTTGAAGCGCCCTCTGGTGAGATGGGTGGGAATTTATCTCATGAATGGCACGTGCGGGCGAATGCTGGTGAGGACCAATTGACAGTTTGCAATAGCTGTCAATTGACAAGTCTAGTGTCACAAACTGCCTGCGTCGTGTGCAGTGGGAGCGTCACTCGTGTCAATAGTATTGAGGTTAGTTATGCAATTTGAAATTTTGAATCTTGCGCATAGTTAGAAGGCATTTAATAAGAAGTAATCACAAGTAACTCGCCAATCATAGCCTGTACAATATATTGTTAGTATTTGTAGTCAAGGGGATAGACATTTGGCACTGATATCTTTACCATAGATATTATTAGAATTCCTCTTTATGATGTCCTATCCTATAATTAAAAATAAAGGTCCTTTTTATATTGTACTACTGATAAAGCGTTAGAGCAAGCGATAAATGAAGTAAAAGCTGGTCAACCTGTTAAACCTACGGCCTTGAAATTTAAAATTCCACGAACAACTTTATTGTGTAAAAGTCGTGGAGAATTTAAATTAATTTTAAATTGTGTTTATTTGAATATTTTTTTATATTTATACGTCATTTTAATTAATAGTGTTAAAAAATGAACTTGATAGTACTTATGTAACCTAAAAAATAATTTTCAAATGAGTGTCAGAAACTAGGCCGATGTTAGTGTCAGAAACTACAACCGAATAAATTTTAAGTGTCAGAAACTGGGTCTCTAAACATTAATTTTTAAAGTATTAATTTCTATTATTAATTTGGTTAAAAAATTATTTAACGCATATAATCTGTTCAAGAAATCGCCAACTTATTTTTAAAATAAAACATTATTGATTCACATTAAATTTTTTATAAGTTATCCTATGATAATCTTAGCATCACTCTTAAAGTGTCAGAAACTGGGCCCTTTACCTTAGTAGAAAAAATTATTTATCTTCTATCTCTAAATATATAAAACTCAAAGGTGACTGACTGACTGACTGACTTAGTGATCTATCAACGCACAGCCCAAACCACTGGACGGATCGGGCTGAAATTTGGCATGCAGGTAGATGTTATGACGTAGGCATCCGCTAAGAAAGGATTTTGATCAATTCCATCCCTAAGGGGATAAAATAGGGGATGAAAGTTTGTATAAATCTTATTAGATTTTCGACGGATTGAACTGAAATTAAAGATCGGAGCTACTATGATGAAGTTTATTAGTTTGAACCTATCAGTACGAATAAATTAAGACGAACAAAACAACTTTTAGTTCTAAATGTTGACAATAGATGGCGTTAGTAGTATTTTAAAAAGCGCTATCATTGTGTTTTCACTGAGTTACATATACCCGATGATGAGTGGCCGCCGTATCTAATAGTACATACTATACCTAAATATTTCTAGCGGATTATATTTGACTGAAATATGAAACATCTTCATTATTACGCAGACGTAGTTGCGGGTAACAGCTAGTTTATTAATAAAAAGTATCCTATGTAACTTCTAGTACCTCCAAAAATATGTGTACAAAGTTTCATGATGGTCGTTTACGTAGTTGTTGCGTGAAAATAATATTAGTAGGGATTAATGTATTTTTGTAGGTAGGCGTAATAAATATTGAAAAGTGTGGAATTGTTGTTTTTTCTTTACATAGCTTTTGTTGTTACAGATCGGCCATACGTTCATTCTGGGCACAAAATACAGTGACGCTTTGAACGCTCAGTACATTTCTAAGGAAGGTACAGTTATATGATAAATGATTGTGTGTATGTTGGTGTGCTTATATACTTGGGTACTAGCTTTATTTGCATTCATTATATTGAGTAAAGATGCTTAATTAAAGCCAAGCAAGAATGTACCTGCTAATACTAACATTACATTGTACAGGCTGTGATTGGTGAGTTACTAGTGATTATTTCTCGTTATATGCCTTCTAACTATGCGCAAGAGTTTCAAAGACCAATTCGAAATAATAAAAAATATATTTATATATGTAAAAATTAAATTTAATAAAAAACACATAAATTCAACACAAGGAGTATAGAACTAGCTATGAAAAAAGAAGTGTTATGGTGGAAGGAGTGCAGGTCTATAATGAATTGTCGATTATTATAACTAATATTATAAATATTACCAAATTTAAATATGACTTGAAAATTTAAATTACTGGGTCTGAGTGCTTTGTAATGGTGTTGTCAATACTTTTTATTTCAATTAAGTGAATTCTTTTTGAGGAAATAAATATCTTAAACCTTGAACCTGAAAACGTCAATATATTAAGTTTTCTACTACAGACAAAGTTAGCTTAACGCAAACCACAAGAAACTCGCCAACCATAGTATAGTTTGCCGTAGTTTTAACGATCTATATGAAAATGTCACGGATCTTGATTTGTTCCATTTGAAGCCTAAGAAGCTCAAGTCAATCTTGCACTTGGCTTTCCTACAACACTCTATGCTCGAGCAGCAGACTAGCATTCGTAATTAATCATAATGTATATAGTTTTCTTTAAATGTTTATCACAACGGTTAGGTTACCAAACTTAGCTTTATTTCTCTAGTCTAGTGTAATAGGCGTGTGGACAGTATTTAAAAAATGATGAAATAATGATTTTAGTGGGAAAAAATGTTAAAAGTATTGCAATGAATTACTCAATTTTGTAAATTAAATTGAGATTATTAAGATTTTCAATAAAATAAAAGTACAAAATACTGCAATCGGCCATGTTTATTGAAACACCAATCAGAGCGAGTGACGTCACATGACAGCTATGAGCGTTTCCCGCGTAATTTAAACCTATATTAAAAACGCAATATTTCAGTAATATACTTAGTTTATTACTGAAATATTGTGTTTTTGGGTAATATTAGACGCGTACCTGCATTATAGAAGGCAATTTCAAAATCTGTCCACATGCCTATTGTTACTTTCATGTTATGGTTTGTTAACTGTTTGTTTGTGTCTAAATAAATAAACAACTCGTATATTTGTGTCTGACTATTAAACTTATTGCACTATATTTGTAGGCACGAATAAGCCGATATTCATGTCCTGTTATGGCATCGGCCTAACGCGGCTGCTGGCGGCGAGCATCGAGAGTGCCTCCGCTGACAGGATTAGATGGCCGACGGGTATCGCGCCCTTCACCGTTGTTGTCATTGGACCAAAGGTATGTGTTCATTAGATCAGCGGTTCTCAAACTTTTTTGGCGAAGGAAAGAGCCTTAATATAATTATAAAAAACTGATTTATATGTATTTGTGAATCATATTGCAATGTAATATTTAGATGTAACCTTATAATCTTCCTTTGGTAGGTATTATTTGCAGTATTTTAGCCATAGGGTTCCACGGAACACACTTTGAGAATGGCTGCATTAGATGAATACGGAATCATATGAACACGTCAGTGGCGTTGCGAGCTTTACTATACCCGTTACCTATACCTTATAACCGGGGCACAATACCTTTTTAGCGTCTTGTTTATTATACAATAATATTAATAATAGGAGTTGATGATATAAGAATTAAAACCAAGATTATACATAAAAAAGCTTGGACATAATCAATGTCATTTTATGTTTACTCTTAGGTATATAATATATAGGATGACATGAATATATAAATAGGATGCCAATGCCCCTATACAGCAGCTATTCTTCTACATCATAGTATATTTATTATATATTATTATGGCATTAGTATGTAAGTGGACAATGCCCCTATACAGCAGCTATTCTTCTAAATCATAGTAGTAGTTATATATTATTATGGCATTAGTATGTAAGTGGACAATGCCCCTATACAGCAGCTATTCTTCTAAATCATAGTAGATTTATTATATACTAGCTGGCCCGGCGAACTTTGTTCCGCCTTAGAAGCAATAAATAAACAGATTTTGTATTTAATTAAGTTCAATTTTTATTAGGAAAAACAAATAAAAAAATCAAGTATTTTAATGATTCTTTATTATTCATGTATTTTGTTGCATAGGTTGCACTCTTTAGTTAACCACCTTGGGATATACGACATTTTTTGTTTTATTATCAAGCGCAAGAACAAACAACGCAGATGGTCTTCCGACCCAAGAACATGCCACATATATGATGATTTGACTTGATGATTTGGCATTGCCAACCGAGCCGTTTCACGGGCTGCCTCGCTTTGCTCTTGTGATTGTAAAGCACGAAGTCAAGCCATATTAACGCGGCATTCTTCACGGGCGATTCCTTGTTCTTCTTCAGTCCTTTCATTCACAATGTTTCGTATCCTTCTTGCATTACTGCTTTGTCAGGAAAGATTCGATCGTCTCGGTCGCGTCATTGTTACCTCGTTTTGATCCACGACTATAATAGGAATCATTCTTCGGCTTCTTGTTGTTACTTACAGTATCGTTTTTCGTTTCCAAACTGTTATCGTTACGAATCATCGTTGTTCTCATCGTTAGTTTCCCTTCGCCTAAGTTGATCAGAGTGTTTCCGTTTAATTACTCCATTGTTCATTTCAACTTGATAGGAGTAAGGCCCGGTGCGTTTTAATGTAATCCCTGGTTCAAAGCCTTTCCCTTTAGATTTGTTAACCCAGACCATGTCTCCAATCGAATATTCTGGCGGAATAGTTTCTTTAACTGATGGCCTGAGTTCCTGGAATAACCCAGCTCTTTCAAGATCTTCCTTAACGCTTGGCTTAAGAAGATCAAACGTAGTGCACATTTATCTTCCAAACAACATTTCACTTAGTTGGTATCATTACCTTAGTTGGCGAATCTTTTTTATTCACTGGATACGTTGCTTTCATTGTCGCTAGATTCGCTAGACGTGTTATGTCGTGCTAGGCGTCTCGTTCTATTTATGCATTGCTTTGCCGCTACTAATGCACACTTTTGAGAAGTGGTTGTTCTTCCCGCATAACCTACAGCGTTTGCCTCTGGCTGGACATTCCTCTAAATTATCGTGATAGTCTCCAAGGGTGTTCCCAAATTCGCAATAACCAGCAAGGCTACGTAGTTGTAAAGAAAACTGGTAGATTGTTTCACCTTCTTCCCGATGTCTTGTTCCAAAACACACTTTTTCCCATAATAATTGTTCAATACAATAATCCCAGTCTTCATTGTAGGGGTTGAAAACATCGAACTTAAACTTGCCGATCGACATCGTTATTTGCATTATTAATAAAATATAAATGCAGTTTTAACATGAAAAGCTGTTTATTTTCAACCACAATGACATAAGTGACAATTGTATTTTAATTATGTAACAACTTTTATTCTCTTTGACGTTTTATGACACGCCACGCACGAACCCGGTCAAACGGGATAAAAAGTATACTATGTCCGTCTCCTGGTTCTAAGCTACGTCCTCACCAATTTTCAGCCAAATCGGTTCAGCCGTTCTTGAGTTATAAATAGTGCCACTAACACGATTTTCCTTTATATCCAACGGGATAAAAAGTATCCTAAAGCCTTCCCCCGGCCCTAAGCTACCTTCCCACCAATTTTCAGCCAAATCGGTTCGGCCGTTCTCGAGTTATAATTAGTGTAACTAACACAACTTCCTTTTATATATATAGATTATTATGACATTAGTATGTAAGTGGACAATGCCAGTATACAGCAGCTAAATCAAATTGATTATTAATAAATTTATTTCATTTATATTTGTATTGACGAGTAAAAGCTCTCTATTGGAGCCCATTTACTAAAAGTAAATAAATAAAAAAAATTGTTTAAGTATTGCTTTGGACTGTCAGTGGGACACTTGTAAAACATCAATCACTAAACCTAAATCCATTGTTCAAATAAACTACAGCTAAACCTATAAATACATATTCATGAGATAGTAATGGTACATGCTATTTGATAAGGAGGTTTTACTGTATTGAATTAATAAAGTTCCCGTTTGTTAGGCAGGCTCGAAAGAATGGTCATCCGGTGGCTGGGAGAAGGCCCAGGAGCTGTCAAATGAGTTGTTAAAATTGCCACAATTGTCAAATGATATATTAATAGACGACAGACATAATTTGACAATTGGTAAGCGATTGTTACAGGCCGAGAAGTGAGTATTTTAGGTAATAATTAAGTATTTAATTAATAGTAGATTATGTTTCATTGTAATTATTCCCCAGGTCTGGTTACCCCATGACAGTGGTGTGCGGTCGCAGTAGTCTAGCAACACCAGCACTGTATGAGGTGCGTTCAGAAGAAACTACAACCAATATGACTTTGGAGGAACTTTTACAATTTGTTAATAATTATGTTAAATAAAGTGTTTTAATGTTTAAATTGTCTTTTTAATTATTGATTATTAATTCAGTGTTTTTAATAATATTATATGAACTAGCTGTTGCCCGCAACTACGTCTGCGTAATAATGAAGATGTTTCATATTTCAGTCAACAGACAATACCTATCACACTTCCGTAATAAAGTGGCATCTAACTATAAAAATGACACCTAACCTCAAAAATTCAAATAGTATTATACTGCACAAATGCAATCTAAAATATGCCAAGAAAAGAACAACTAATACATCCTATTTAAGCGGACGTCTTCATCATAGTAACTCCAATCTTTAATTTCAGTTCAATCAGTCGAAAATCTAATAAGATTTATACAAATTTTCATCCCCTATTTTATCCCATTAGGGGTGGAATTTTTCAAAATCCTTTCTTAGCGGATGCCTACGTCATAACATCTACCTGCAAGCCAAATTTCAGCCCGATCCGTCCAGTGGTTTGGGCTGTGCGTTGATAGATCACTATGTCAGTCAGTCAGTCACCTTTGAGTTATATATATTTAGATTGATATTTTATTTTTTTTGTGTGAAATTGACGGAATTGTCTTCATTAGACATCTGGTGCAATTAATAAAAAAAGAATTATACAAATTATTTAGTAAAGAGCAAAATTCAATATAAAGTGAATGTCACTTTTTCAAAATATTTTAATTTTATTTAATACTTAAAATGTGCCGCTTTAAGATGCAATAATTTTTTTTTATGATTTACAACATTTAATATAAAATATAACACGTTAAACTTCATATACTCAAAATACTCGAATTATTGAAGATGCAATTGAACACATTCAGAGCTTTATTTTATAGCTTTATTTTATGAAACCTATATAGTGTTGCATATTTTTAAAAAGTACGCCTTTCGTAGATATAAAAACATAAATTATTTCTTAACTTAATGGTATAATTTGTATAAAAATACTGAAACGAACAAATGTCTATGAAAAAATAATTTGTTTGAACTTCAACGAAACTTTTAGTAGTTAGCTCAGTTTGCCTCAGTAAAGATTTTGATGTTGTTTGATAGGGCATATATCCACAATAGACATATCCAAAAATCAGCTGCGGTTGTTTGCGGTCTTCAGAGTTACAGCAGATCTAGTATCGAATGGCGCTAATTATAAACTGTGTGATGGTTTTTGATAAGTCTTGCAGACATATTAGTTATATGAAAAATTATATCGTATGATATATTTTTCAAGACAGAATATTTCACAGATTCAGAACTATTAATTACTTTTTTATATGGTTATAAAATTTAGAGTTTCTTGTCACAAAGCGCGGCCAACTCGATTTTGCGTTGAGGCGCGACCAACTAGATTTGAAGTTCGCGCGCAGAACGGGCTGCGCTGATGCGCGGTGTGGGCCAAATTGGCGCCAGATTAAGACACGACTCCAGCTCGCGGCTGCCCCACACCGAACAGAGCGAACCAGATCGAATTCCCCCC
>JAPWLS010000360.1:0-169312 GCA_028551675.1 Tineola bisselliella
GGATTTGACTTGTTGCGGACTTATAAGTTAAAATTCACGTAAGCTACAGAGGTGACGACCGTATCACAAAATTTCGGATATGTCTGAGTAGCCCCAGGCCTAATATAAAGCGAACCTAGGTCGTCTATGTAACATACTGTCATGTCAACCACTGCACCACGGAAGACTTCAAATACCTATGCCAAATTAACTTTACGCACTACTCTATAACATAGCGAAACATCGAAAATATTATCACGTAACTCAACCATTTTTCGGTCATCGCATAAATCAAATTTTCGCCGGCCGATGACAAAAATAAACCGTAAATGTTGTTATTTTGTTGCTAACGATCAAAACGTGACGTGTTTATAGTATTTTCTAGAGATATATCACATTTAATAATATCATCTTGCATTGTAATTATATTATCTCATTTAATTAGGATTAATTTTCACTATGCGTTTAAAGTTGTGTAGCGTTGTAGACGTCTCGTTTCTTTTGTTTCACTTAAAGTTTTTCTTTCTTTCTTGTTTTGTTCTAACTCGCTTCTTTTGTTTTAATTGGTAAATAATAATGATAATTTTTCATTAATTTAATAACGTATATTTATTTCTTTTATAAATTTCCTAATATAGCAACCACATATACGTATAAAGGGTATTATTGTGTTTAATTATTTAATGTTAATATTATTACTCATAATTTAGGACCAAGAATAAGTCCATCAATAAAAATTCCTTCTATTCCTTCTGTTCAAAATATTCCCTATAATTATGTTAAACAAAATTTTCTAAGGCGCAAACAATATCAAGTGACCTTTGTAAAGTGAGATTGCAGTTTTTGTGGGCTCGGGCGCTTGACTCTTAAAAAAATATTTTGCCAGCTTCACTAGGCTTGTTAACCTTTTGGCATGTCAGGGTTATTTTCACTAAAATACGATACAGAAAAGGAAAGCGTAATTATAAAGTAGAACTAATTTGATGCTATGTTGAAATAAGACTGTCTGTCCCCAATCGGCACTCTACGAGTGTTAATTCCCTTATAAAACAGTTGAAAGAGTAAGTTATATGAAAATTTGCATTTTTTAAGATTAGATTTTACAACGTTAAGCTAAATTTGTGCAAATATAGTATATACCTATAGATATTTAAGGCCTTTAACATAATTTAACTAATTTAAATACTGTCGCTTCAATTTAACTCTACAATAAGTCTCTTTTTAAGTAATACAGATCTAATTTGATTTATCTATTTATAGTATAAAAGCTCTAAAATTGGACATTACAAATACGAATACTATATTCCAATAAGACAATAGCATGTTTATGTAATACGATGGAAGCTGGGAGTGCGTCTAATTTGCTCCATTTGGATTCGGTATCTCATTCACCACACGTTTATAGTTCGAATGGACACTGATTTCAGCTTAGCGTGGGTTAACGTTCTATGACATTTTCAACATTGTAATATCCAGCCATTTAACCCTAGTTCTAAAATACTGCAATAAATACCTACCAAAGGGAGATTATAAGGTTACATCTAAATATTCCAACTAAATATTACATTGCAATATAATTATTCATAAATACATATAAATCAGTTTTTATAATTATATTAAGGCTTTTTCCTTCGCCAAAAAAGTTTGAGAACCGCTGGTAATAACAGACAGATCTTTAAATAATATTACAATTACTTCTTTAATTATAATATTATTAATTTAATAAGGAGACATGTGACAGTAATATAGCTGGCAATAAAAACAATTGCCACCGCAGACAGCAGTCAGTCATCTTCGCTGTAGCAGCTTTATAAGGCGAGTGTACATCTATTAATGGTTGGTTCTAAGCTGATCTCGAAACTTGAAGTGACCGAACCGAGTGACCTAGTAGTTGCTTCTGCAGTGATGTTATCCCGGTTAGCAGACTGGAATAATAACAACAATTTTGCCTACCAATAAAAATAAAGGTAAAGATATGTTTCAAATCGATTTACCAGTGAAAATTACTGTCATTGTTCAAATTGCAATACTATTGGTTAAAATTTAAGTTTCATTGTATTCATTTATTATTGTAATCTTTAGTGATAAGAATATTTTATAAGTGATATATTAAATAACATACAATTTTATATAGAAGCTGATTTCGAACTGCAACACAATTTGAACACGCAATTAAGAATTAAATTAGGCGTGACCGTGTCCGATGAGGTCGCACCTGTTAAAATATTGATTTTAAATATTTAAGTTGGAAATAAGTTTGATAGTTTTTTATTTATTTAAAACTTTCATTAAATCAGATGATCGTAATGTATACTCGAATAACGCATTTCACTTATAAATGTTTTATAGTATATGTCGCTTATTTCAATTAATTTAAATACAGTAATGCCCCGCTTTACGCGAGTGATACGTTCCGGGAAAAACTGAAATTCCCGCGACTTTAGAGAAGTTGATGACTACATTATGTTTATACGCACTCTTTCGCATAATGCGGGGCAATTGAGTGCGAAATTTGAATTTCGCGTTATAGTGAAACCGCGCATAACGGAGTCGCGTCGAGCGGGGTATTACTGTACATTGGTGAATTTATGAGTGACCTACGAAGGTTTAAATTTAATTTGACATTATTTAGGATTTATAGTTGATATTGCCATTATAGTAAGTTTTAATTGTATTGAATTATTTTCATGCAATGCATATACAATGTATAAAATATGTGATACTACTAACATTACTTTAAGATCCATATTACCATATTTATGGCAAATAAATGAATTTAAATTATTATTTGTTTTGATTGTGTGTATGTTGACGTGTTTGGATGCATGTTGTATACATTTAGGTTAAATATACCTATTGAATATACTAATATTATATTGTATACGTAAGCTATCATTGGCGACTTTCTTGTGATTATCCTTCTTATGAATTTTTTTATTTCTTATAAATATCTAAGGTTAGGCAAGGGCCAGAAGGGCCAATACACAATTAAGATATTTGTTTTTGATTATAATAATTTAACGTTTTCTGAACTAGTTATTAGTTTAGTTTATTTATTTCAGTTATGTTGTAGTATTTTTCTTATAAAAACCGCTGTTTTATTTAAATAATGCATTTAAGTTTATCATGTCATCTAAAGTTATTCTTAAAGATAATATGATTAATTTAAAAGTTTTATAAACGTCGTCGGAGTAAATCGCGCAGTCTTTTTTTAGTTCATTTGTTTTCTATTTTTGTTTTTGACTTTTAATTTAGAATAATATTACTTCTTAAAGTGAGTTGTTAAAATAATAATTGATAAAAGTTTAAACAAACTTCAACATTAAACTTAATTGAATACATATTATAATACAACTATGTAACAATGGTGTTATAAAACACACACACTTTCTATGCATACATATGTATGTATATGACATTTCGTGTATTATAATAACACTTATAGTAGATCCAAAACATGTAATATCAATTTCATTCAATTGTCACGTATCTACTCTGCATAGAGTCCCGGCGACGAAATGGAAAGAAAACACTTTTACTATATTGCTTCATGATGTATCGGCTTACTGGGAATTGGGCAAATTATATTGATCAAAAATTCCAGCATAGTGGGGGCGACTGTTTCTTTTGCAATAAAAGCAATTTCCGCATTATATATAAATATAGAGTTATTAAATATCGACCCATACTATACATGTGTCAGTTTATTTATGTGGATCACTTTCATACGGTTTCATGTCAACGCACATTCACACATTTATATGCATACAATGTCCTTGTCAGAAACTAAAATACTCTGTATTATAGGTATATGGAAGAACCTGATATATGTGGCCTAACCTAAAAGAGAACTTACCTCGTTTATGTTCATGATCATGATCGCCGCCACCTTCCTTTGTATGATCTTCAGAAGGAGCTGCAACAGCATCTGTTACTGATGCAGCCTCTAAAGCAGTTGGCAATACATCCTGAATAGTCGCGTTAGCTTCAGCAACAGTAGACGCCTTATCCTCAATGGTTTCTGCCACAGAAGCATCGGGAGCTGGTGTTGTTTTCACACGTTGTTTGCGTCTACGGTTTAATCTACGCTTTTGGGATCTAGGCACGAATAATATTTTTACATTTTCCTCTGTGCCTGATTGTGTGGGGATAGTTTGTGTGGTGTAAGCGCTGGTGTCAGTTTGGGTGTTATCTGTATCGCTGCCTGTTGATGTGAATTCAGTGTTATATGATTCTGTTTCTTGTATAGGTTTAATTTTAGTGGAATACGTTTCTGCTTCACTTGCTGGACCATTTGTAAATGCTTCTGACTTGGGTGGGTTAACTCTCACTGTAATTCTAGTTGGGTTATATCTCGGAGTATACAGTTTTATATCGTCTATTTCTGTAGCAGGTTTAGATTTAGTAGATTTACTTGCGTGATTTACATAACTAGGTGTTTCTTTACTTAATGTCGTGTCATCACTGTCGGTAACATCGTTGGGATAACCAAATTTAGGCACTTTATAAACGGACTGCTTGCTATTCTTGACCTTTTTGAATTTTCTTCGTCGGTTTCCTTTACGTGAACTTCTTTGTGTGGTAACATCTGTGATTGTGGAAAATTTACTTTTAGGAGGTGTATGTATTGCGTATTTGTCATATATGTTGCCAATTGGTTCATCGTAATCGTCATAATGATTTCTACTATGTTTACGGTACTTGTTGAATTGTTTTTCTGAGTTGGCTAAAAATTTTAAGTCCCCATCTTCCTGTCTACTCTTTTCATTTATTAAACGTTGTTCTTGAGCATGTTTTTCTTTTAACTGATCGACTTCTCCCAAAACTTTTTCCTTCTGAGCCTGTGCTTTAGCTTTTTCTTCTTCCTCTTGTTTTCTTCTCTCTTCTTTTTCTTCTTCTGTTAATTCCTCTTCCTCACTTTCTTTCTCATTCGATTTTCTTTCTTCACTTTCTTTTTCATTTGATTTTCTTTCTTCACTTTCTTTCTCACTGGATTTTCTCTCTTCACTTTCTTTTATATTTGACTTTCTTTCTTCACCTACGTTGTCTCTTGGTTTTATTTCTTCAATCTCTTTTTCAGGTTCATCTATTTGTTCTTTTTCTTCAGAAGATCTTCGATGATTAACTTTAGCAGTTGAAGTTCGATTTTTAACTGTTCCCCTTTCTATCTCTTTTTGAGGATGAGGTGTTGGTTTTTCATTTGCTAACCTGTGTAAATCTGACCATTCTTTCTTTTCATATTCATCTTCATTATCGTCTTCTGCAGCATTATCAAACACCTCTACATATTCAGGAACTTCAGCAGTTTCAGCTGCAGCCTTAAGTACGTAATTAACAGGTAGTGCAAGCCTTTTTTTCGGCGCTTGTTTTACAGGAATAAGTTCACCTAACTCTTCTATATTTTTCTTAAATGGCACCCATTCTGGATAAAATTTCGTGCCGATTTCCGAATCTGCTTTTGCGTTAGCTTCTCTTTTCGTAACATTATTCTTAATCACTTCACTCACATTTAAAGATTCACACAGTCCAGTAAAAAATAGTACAACTAAATATAGGATATTAGAACGCATTTTAGAACCATGTACCAATTCGGTGGCACGCGACAGACTGATGGATTTCTTTCACCACTATTATTTATATTGCTTGTAAAATGATTCACTCATTGATCAACAATAAGGTAAGGAAAGAACATAGTGGATATCCTTTTCGTACGGCGATTTATTTGCTTAAGTATTTATGTTTAACACTTATGGAGGTTAAATTAAAGATTGTTCTATATTTTATGCGTTTTGAGAAACAATATACGTTTGAAAGTTGTTATAATTGATTTGTTGTAAGACTTAACTGAACTAAACAATTATCGACTAAAGGTTTACAGTACAATCTCAAAAATATTTACATATATATGAATTAAATGTTAAAATTAAATAAAAGCTTAGTAAAGATAAGACCTATCCACATTATTCAAACCTTAAATCTTTAAGACACAATATAACAACCGTGAACAATATTTAAACAAGAGATTCTGGTGCGATTTTTAAATCGCTTTTTTTATTTAATAAGCATTTGGAAAACAACTGCATATCGTACAAATGCGTATTCCAGTTGTCTAAAATGAGATACTAAACAGACGCGTATGTAGAAAGCATTTATCGGCCAATAGTCGTGTAGAAAAATGATTCAATAATACGCGCGAATAAAACGGAGCAATTTAAACGCGAGTTTGTGTAGCACAATAATATTATTGTTTACTTGGATATATGGTAGAAGAATAATAATAATACGTAGTTGTAAATAACAATATAATAATGATCTAACAATAGTCTAATGTTCTGGATTATTGAAAAGTTGTTGAATTAAAAATTATTATAGTAGGTATATTATAAAACATAGTATTATATTGATATCAGGGTATATCATTTAAATAATTTAAAACGCGACTTACCATCGCAGTCTACTATATGTAATTGTAAAAATAAATGAAAATAATCAAGAATAAACAAATTAAAAAAGTCTTTTTAATTAGTTAAATTGATATATGTTTAAATACACTAGTTTACAAATTAAAATAAAAGTCATGTCCTTTCAATGTATTCCATATCGTTGTATTTAGTAGTAATAACTAAACACAAACATATATTTATTTTATTTCTATCACGTCTATAAATCAAGTTCTTATTAAATCTTATTTTCAAACTACCCATAAGTTAGTTTCGATTTTATTTTAAAATTTTGATGCTGTGTAGTGTTTGGTTAAATAAATATTTGTTTTTACAATGTCAAAAAGGTTGTGTAAAGTACATCCTGATCGTTTTTGTTATGTGTGTGGTGAATTTATAATATCTAAAAAAGGATATCCCATAACGGAATCACTTAAGGATGCATATTTTGGTTATTTCAAAATGACGTGTTAAATTTTTTTTATAATTTTTCTGAAACTCAGTGCACCTTAATTGTTAAGAAAAAAAACGTTTCATTTGAAGGACAAAAACCTTGTAAACTAGTGATATTTTTACTGTCATATAATAATAAATTTTAATTTTATAAGGTAAGGGGTAATAGATAGTTTTTCAATACTGTTACAACTAATAAGCTCTAATCGAAACTGAATTTCGTGTTGTTTTAATAACTCTGTGTTGATATATATGGCTATCCTTACCCTTAGGTATACAATAGGATGACAATGCCCCTATACAGCAGCTATTCTTCTACATCATAGTAGATTTATTATATATTATTATGACATTAGTATGTAAGTGGACAATGCCAGCATACAGCAGCTAAATCAAATAGATAATTATTAAATTAATAAATTTATTTCATTTATATATCTATTGACGAGTAAAAGCGCTCTATTGAAGCCCAATTACTAAAAGTGAATAAATAAATAAAAAACTAAAAAAACATGTTAATTTGTATCATGTGTTCGTTTAAGTAACTAACTTGTGATGATCTTAAAAATTTTACAATCTTTTCATTCATAAACATGGTGTTTTATTTTCTTAAATAATGTATTAAAGATAGTTACAATTTGCGCAGTAGTCATTTCTAGCATATTTGTTTTTATGACTGACATGTAGGCTACCTTTAATTGGTGTGATAGCCCAAAAAAATGTCTACAGCCAGCAACCGCGATTACCACGCCAGCTTATTGAAACAAATGCCTAACGTTACATTATTAAATAAAATAAATAGTTTCGATTAAGTATTTCCGTTTTTTGATCCAAGGCCATATTCTATTTTCATATTTTAATTAGTTTTTCAATTGAACTATTGCCACAATATTTTATTTCCATTCGCCCCGTTTCCTACTAAAAACCCCTAAATTGCATTTGCGATTTGAGTAATTAATTATTCTCATTGACCTTGTGCAAAACGTAGCGCAATCGTGAGCCGGTCAAACAGAACGACCCCATATCTTTTTGTTTGCATTATTTTTTATGTTTAAAAAAGGTCAAATGTTTTTTTCCCCCCAATTACGATAATTATCTAGTTTAATGTTTTCTATTTTTATAAAATCGATCTTTTATATCTCGGTCAGAGGTCATGTATCGAATTTAATTAAAAATATTTATTTTATACTGTATGAAAATGCAATCTATAACAAAAGTGACGTATATCTGTATAATGATATCTAGATACATTTATCAACTTTATGTCATAGGTAACCAACATATTAGTTAATTACAGAATTTAAAAAAAACCGACCATGAGGATGAATGAAGTCTAACAACGATTGAACCCGGTTTATATAAAATAATAATATCGGAAAATTTATATCTAAAATTTAAAATAATAGACGAAATAAAATTGAATAGGATATATCGGATTATGACGCTGTATTTTAAATATAGCAAAACTGCTAAAATATATTTACATTTACAATATCAATTGAAAGCACATTAAATTGTATATTATATACCAGGGGGAACCAACCCGCGGCTCGCCAACCACATGCGGCTCTGAAGGATTATTTGTACTCGATAAATGTACCCGAGTTCCCTTAATAAGTAATAAGTGTAAAGCTGAAAGTAGCTAGTCCAACGTTTTTTTAATACCTTTTAAATGCGTATTTAATTGCGGATCGCAAATTATTTCAAATTTTAAAAAATGGCTCGGTATATCAAGGAGCTTGGCTACCCCTGATATATACCATTTTATATGTATATTTAGTCTACCTGTTGTATCTACGAAGTTTTAGGTAATATCTCTTAGCCGACGATATTTTCTTCAGTCTTAACTTTTAAGAGAAATCACGAGTTGTTGAAAGAGAACAGTCCGTGTAGAATTTCCATTGGTTCATATTTTGTGATATGAAGACAACAAAAACCGTGTGTTATTTAAAAATAGAATATTATAGTAACGTTAAAAGGTAAAACTATTAGATTTGTAATTTATAAAGTTTGGCAATAAAATGATGTTGCAATTTTTACCAATGATAATCAATCTAAACGAGGTACAAAATTCCTACATTTTGGTGTATCGATGTGTCATAATAAACGAATAGCTATAAAATTGGTATTGCGAATACGTTAATGCTTTTAATCGAATTTCAAAATTATATTTGTGTTGTTTTGTTATATTACGTTTTATGGAATTTAAGTCTCTTTTGTCGGCGAAGTAAATCCAATATAAATAATAAGTGATCAGTGCCGTAACCCACAAGCGGACGGTTTGTATTTATTTATAAAGCCTATCTACAAAATTACATTAAAAGTACATATTATAAAAAGGACTGCAATTATATAAACTAAACGAAATTTTAATTATAGGATAGGACGGCATGTTCAAATTGATAAAGGGATAGATACTACACTTCTAATAAAATTACAAAAATACATATAAATGAAAAACAAGAACCAAATAGATGTAAGGAAGAGGGGAGAAAGAAGAGAAAAAAAAAAGAAAAAAAAGTATGGAAATGCGCAATTAAAAAGTGCTTCCTTTTCTGATCGATCGATCTGTTTGGGTAACGCGTCTACTACCGTAATGTATTCGTTTGTAATATAAAAAATACTTTTTCAAACTACAGTACCGCCATCTATTCGTGATATAAAGCATTATTGTGCTAACAAAATATTTAATTTGTTGAAAAGTTAGTATGAATCAATAAATAAATTGCAATAGGATAGTTTTTGAAATGTGCCGGCATAGTGGGGAGCTTGCGTTACGGGTTCACTTATATTTAGACACGTTTAAAACTATTGTATCTGACATTATCTACGAATTGAGATTACACATTTTCAGTAACAACTGTGAACAACAATTCTATACAAATAAAGTTTTACGTGTGAAATTAGAAAGGGGAACAAAAGACGAATTTCTATTAATACTAAATTATTATACATATTATCATGATTTTATTGACTAGATATGTTGTTTGTCTCGTTTAAACCGATCTTTAAAATTTAAATAACTCGTAAGGTAAAGGGCCCAGTTTCTGACACTTTAAGAGTGATTCTAAGATTATCATAGGATAACTTATAAAAAATTTAATGTGAATCAATAATGTTTTATTTTAAAAATTTTAAGTTGGCGATTTCTTGAACAGATTATATGCGGTAAATAATTTTTTAACCAAATTAATAATAGAAATTAATATTTTAAAAATTAAAGTTTAGAGACCCAGTTTCTGACACTCAAAATTTATTTTGTTGTAGTTTCTGACACTAACAACGGCCTAGTTTCTGACACTCATTTGAAAATTATTTTTTAGGTTACATACTATCAAGTTCCAATTTTTAACAATAAATGATATTTTATTTACTCTACAAAATATTCAACATTAATTAACTACTGTAATTAAAGAAAATTATAAGACAAAGAATCACTATAAACCTAAATAAATATTTTTACATTTTATGGAGATATCAACTGTTCGATCCTGGTTCTTTCCTTTCATCTGGCGCCCAATTTGGCCCACACCGCGCATCAGCGCAGCCCGTTTTGCGCGCGAACTGCAAATCTAGTTGGTCGCGCCTGCACTAAAAATCGAGTTGGCTATTATTAATCATACAATATATAATTATATATGTTTTTATACTTATGAGTGTCAATAACTGCAACATGCCAATAAAATTGAGCCTCAGTTATTGACAGTTGTTTTGTTTATCATATTTTAATAATAAAATATTGAAAAAATTTTTAATGATATTTTAAAATTGAAATTAAAATGAAAAGTGTCAGAAACTGGGTCAGTGTCAATAACTGGGCCTTTTACCTTAATTATTTTTGTAAAAGAAATATCTAAGCTTAAATGTCCCATTTTTCATCTCGATTTAATTGGTCTTGTGTAGATATGTAGATTTTATATTTGGAAATTGTTTAGAAATAATTCTTGAATTAGGTATTAATTTTGTTAGTTGTACTAAAATAGAATATAATAATAGAATATTAGTCATTAAATGTGTATTTTAAAATCCAATGAGTTTTGTAGATATCACTTTTTGATTTCTGTGGGCTTATCACGAATTTAGTCTGGCTTTCGAATCGAGTTCGCTTCAAGCGATTTGTATGAAATTTGAGCAGCGCCACCGCGTGCGGATTTGGAACTACAATATTTTAGATACTTTTTGTTAATTTTCGAACGTCTCGATCTTTCGTTCATTTGATAGATTGCTGGTGCTCGTTAGTCGTTAGTAAAAATTCATGATCCGATTGCTAACGGATCCGTTTTACTTGTGACACTCGGTTCGAAAGCCAGACTAAAATTCGTGATAAGCCCACTGGTCTCTGTACTGTTATAAGCAAATGAGTCATGCTGGTACTTGATACTTCCATTATTAATAATACATTCCACTAAGTACGGATTATCTTCATACTAAATTTCATAAAAATCGGTTCAGTAGTTTTATTGTAAATTGTAAAAATAAGTAGAAATAATCATATTATATTTTACAAAAGTTAATAAATGACCGAATTAATTTATAAATCGAGTATAAAATTACAATTGCTCCAAATAAGGATGACATCCTAAGAATTACAAAATGTCCTTGAAAAAAAAATTGCGATAACCGCTTTTTATCCAAACCGACCGCCCACAGCGTCCACTTACTGTGAACAATTCCATTGTCAACGGTTAAAGAAGTTTGCCTTATGAACCGTAACTCTGTTGACACACGTACAACGACCTGCGAAGTGTGTACAGAGATAACGACAATGTCGGCTACAATTCGATATTAGATAATTGAATAGATGTCAACATAAGCGTTTGTTTTTTTGTTCTATCATTTTTATATACTCGTGCTTTGAGTGAACCACTTTATTTGTAATGTTGAAAACTTTTGATTATATCGAAAAACAGACTATTGATATAATTGTTATGAACTATGGATGTCAGACTATCAGACACTCAGACTCGAAACTTGATATATTTTTGAAGTAAAGCTTCTTTACGCGCGCTTATCTTGGGGAGTAAGCTGCTGAATGCGTGATCGGGCGAGGCGAACGGTGGGCTTGTCACGAATTTGTCGCGAGTTCGCTTCAAGCGATTTGTATGGAAATTTGAGCAGCGCTACCGCGTGCGGATTTGGAACTACAATATTTTAAATACTTTTTGTTAATTTTCCAACGTTCATTTGATAGATTGCTGGTGCTTGTTAGTCATTAGTAAAAATTCATGATCCCGATTGCTAACGGATCCGTTTTACTTGTGACAACTCGATTCGAAAGCCAGACTAAATTCGTGATAAAACCACGGAAGTTGAGAGGGAGATATAAGTTAGTGAAGATAGAAAGAGAGATCTGAGGTGTAACCATTCCACAAAAGTCAAAGTTGTCCATGTCACTCACTATTCGCTAAATTTCTTAATTCCAAAAGATGCTCATATAAAACTAACTGCAAAACCTTTATACGAAAGAAATGTATACAAAGATTACAATGATAGCTCTAATAACGCAAATTCTTATTTGACAGATGACAGTAAGTCATAAATATACATAACGACGAGTCTCCTGCTCCTGTTTGTTCGAAACATTAGACAAAAACATCGAAATATTGGGGCGTGGCCGTACACATTTTTGTATACACAATGTTTTTGTGTAATGTTTCGAACAAACAGGAGCATAGAATCGGCTTAACGAAAGCGGATTGACATATCACTGCATGCGCTTCACTAGTGTTGTCCTTACGAGTAGTGAGGAACGTGTACTCGTATTCACTCCATTACATATTAATCGATGTAAACTACTTAATTAAAAATTGATTACATAATATAACTTAAATTGGTATATGTATATAAGATTGTATATATAAGGTCGGTTGCCTGGTACAAAATCACTGCTTAGTAATAAGGACTTCTTTTGTTCTTTCTTTTCTTCTGTTCTTCTTTATATGTATTATTTTGTGCAATAAAGTGTTATTATTATTATATATTCTATATAATAAGTAACTCAATATAAAATATAGGTACATCATCATAAAAATCTAATAATAATTTTGCAAATAGAATTTTTATATCACTCCATTTGATCGCTAAAGTTTTTTGTTAGTCTTTGAAGTTAAAATGTCAAGATAAAAAGCACACAATGGACGCTCTGAAGAGGGTTTTGAATTTCACTTTTGTGTCATTAAAAATGAATTATTTTCACATATTTAGAGGCTCTTGTCGTTAATGCAATTATCAAGTATACTAAACAGAGTAGACAGACATAAATGAGGATAATATGGTATTATTTAAATTGTAACTCTTGGCTCTCTCAAGACGGCCGAGAAACTCCTGCAGGTCTGTAGAAAGATCAAGGGCAAGGCATGGCATGGGCATGGCCTTCCCGAGAGAAATCCACCAGCTGCAGTACACAAAAACGAAACGAAAACAATTGCGAAACCGAACCCATGAATCTACTATCACTACGTTATTACATTTTGTAACACTACAACAATTTTAACATATGGCAACACTGAAAACCGTTAGTGGTGAGCGGAGTCGGCCATCTTGTTTTTTGTTTTCTTTTAGAGTGATATAATTGTTTTACAATTTTTAATTTTCTAGTTTTTGTAATAAGGCCAAACTTTTTCTATATTCCACATACTATAGGATTGTTTAGATAAATATTATTTTTAAATTGTCATATAATTAAATTCTAATTATTATTTTTTATAAATTTGTACTATTTGGTAGGAAAAATAGAATTTATTATTGAGGAATAATGCACGCGTACAACTATATTAAGTGGGTACTTCATATGATTGCTTTTATAGGTTTTTATCAAGTTAATATACGTGTATCATAAATTAATGATATAAATGGAAAAACAATGATATTACTATTTATATACTTTTTTATATTATTAACTGTATTTTATGATTTATGTACGTGATACCTACTCGTATATTGTTATCTAAAGAGGTATTCCGCATGCGATAATTATCCGCATGTCTGTTAAATCATTCCCTATTGACTAGTGTGAGTGGATCTTATAGGATGCGTATCAGAAATCTCCCGCAGCCCGCATGCGGTAACTAAATGTTAAAGTATGAGTGATAAATAATTTTCTTTATAATGTTGTGATTTATATGATGATAGTAAACTGCAAAAAGTATTAAATTAGTTTGTAACTCCTAAACCAGTGATCCTCAACCATTGTGCCGCGGCACTTTTGTGTGTGACGGAATTCTAAAAAAAAAACAATAAAAGATTGAGTATTGCTCTCAACTAAGGTGTTATAGAAAGTATATATAATCTTCTTTATAATGTCTATAAAATAAAAGTGAATTTGTGTAAATTCTTTTTATAGTTAAATTACATCTTGTTAAATCACTGTAAGCCATTAATTTTTCTTTTTAAACTGACTGCGATAATTATTTTATGTAAAGCTGGCAGTATAGCGTTTCATGAGTATAAAATGTTGCGGAATATCTTCTAGACTGCGCAATCTGAACCTAACTCGATAAACAAGGGCTACATCTTACTGGATGGTTTTATGTAATAGTGAGGATCATTAAAATTTTTAATTTTTTTTTAAAATAAATGACAATCGGTAGAAACAAAAGAAATCGAATACCTAATATTATTAACTGTTTAATTATTATTATTATTTGTACTAATAAATATAAGTGTATTTTGACAAGTCCAAATGTTCCAATAGGAACTTACGGATGACGTAAAAGAATAAATACTGATAACTTCTTTATACATCAAGAACTCAACATAACTAGCGTCTTGGTGATTGTCCTCTTCTAATTATACCAAAACAAAGCTGCCGACTGAATGTAAAGACATTGTAACGTGAGTAATAATAGCTGTAAAATGCAAATTGCACTATGTTGACCACGACCAATAAAAAAACAAAAGAAAGGCTAGAAAAATGCGTTTTTGTTCTACCACTAAAACGTGTCTGAAAGTGATCTAACTACTACACAATAATGTAAAAACAAAAACAAAGCAGAAACAAATTAATTATCACTAACAGCATAATATCATAAAGTCGGTAGTTTAAGACGTAAGGAATAATACAGTTACTAAATATAATCTGGAACTCCAGAGGAAACTAGACTATAAAAGGATATAATAATAAAACTTTATATATCAATCTCTTAGAATTTTATATTATTACTGAAAATAGTGTTTGTCTTGTACCTAATACAAATACATATTTATACTTATAACTATCTATAAGATATAGCTTTATTGTATTATAGAAGTTACGCTTTTAGATTTATAAGGACTTTTTAGACAGGTTTGCTTTTACCATTGCTTTATAATAGCCAGAATTGTGGGTATCAGTACAAGGACCACATAAATACTTAGACGCGAAATAAACATTTCGATCAAGAATCAAAGCTGGAACCTCCACGTGACAGACTATCGTGTTGGCATGTTATTTATGTCTGTGGTCTTGTCTATTTGTTTGATTATGTATTATTATATAGGGCGATTTACAAACCATAGCCTTCTATAACCTTTCCAAGTACTCATCTTCAGTTCATTGCTCATCTTTTAGAGAAAGTATAACGAGTGCACCATGAAAGAGTGTAATCTTTGAAAAAAGTTGCATAATTTAAACTTTCTATGATTCTATGACATTTGAGGTCATTTGTTTAATTAGATTATTTATGGATTGGAGTACGCTACGGTTTTATTGTTTTTTAATGGTACGATGAGTTAATAACTTTATAATAAGGTATTTCGTCTATGTTTTATTACCAGTACGGATTAGAAGTATTGAGTTCTGTTTTGAATTATTGTTTGCTGAGTAATCGGTCAACATTAAAACAATGAAAGAAGCGCCGCTTTGTGACGTCACATGGGTCCGATTTTTTAAATTTATTTATTGGGTCCACAAGCAGTGCTCCACAACTAGACTATCTAATAATAATATTTTTAAAAAAATTATAACACTGCTAAAAGAAGACTAAAAAAACAAGATGGCCGACCCCGCTCACCATTCCCGGAAAACCCAGTGTTGCCATTTTAAAATTGTCGTAGTGTTACATATTTATATTAATTAATATAAAATTGCATTATATATTTTCAATTGTTTTCGGGTATTTTTTCCGAAGACCACAACCATTTTATTATATTACTTGTATATTATACAATAAAAAGTTGGTTATAAGGAGGCAGGGATCTCAACAACGTATTTAATTTCCTAAGGGACCTCGGGGATCTTCCGCTGGTTACACAGAATCGAAAACTATACATTTCACTTTCAGTGATGATTATAATTCGCACTTGAATATATGTACAACACGAATTTGTCGTATTACGTAAGCGAACTTACGAAATGTATGAGCTTGTAATTTATTATTTTAATGCAAATTAAAAAAGGGATGTTCAAATGATTATTAGTCGCGTCAGAAATTTCTGGTGTTTTTATCGGCCACCAGATGTTACAGCCTGTCCTTTTCTGTCGCCTTATAAAACCGGCATAGCGGATTCATTTACATTTTCTTTGGGAGTACTTTCTGCTCGAAGGCTATTTCATATAATTGTAAATTACTATAGATTTTATTAAACTACAATTCAACGCAAATATTCGTTAAATTGTGCACACGTAGGATGAAAGAACATACCTTACGTTATGTTTTGGGTTATTGCAACAATCCCTTTGAGACTTTATCAGCGTTCTAGCACTTGAGTTTTGGGTTAGAAAGCTTAATTTCGTTAGTGACTTAAGAGATATCTATAATTCAAATCACGGTGTTTATTTAATAAATTATGTATTATTAAGTGCTATGAAAATAAACATTCAACAAACGACTTTTCATCTGACTTTTGTTTCTGTCATTGGAACTCTATAAAGTTCAACTGTTTTTACAGTTTAATTTAAAAATGAGAACTCTTAAAATTAAATTACTAAGTTTTTGTTAACTTGTACGTTCAATACCCAGTGAATAAAAGAAAGTTATAAAAACTTGAACGTTGTAAAGTCTTAAATATTTAAGTTACTTGACTCGTTACTTAATAATTAGATTTCGCAATAACGTAATTAAATACTTTTAGAATTTTCGCCGAATTCTAGATTTTATTAAAGAAAATCTTAAATGTCACAATTTTATTTTAATTGACAGTAAAAATAACTTTACCACTATATATATACAATATATTTTTTTAAATATAGAACTATAAATATTCACATGTTTTAAGTTTAATTTATGTCACACACAAAAAGATATCTTCTCAGCGTGAAAAGAATTTTTCAATCTAAAACATGTCACAGAATCCCCAAGAGATGTTTTGTGTTGGTCTCAGCACGTCCTTAATACATGTTTTTTTCGTGCACCTACATATATCATTTTAAGGATCAAACTGTCATTTATTTGTCGACCTCTATGGCATTGTAGGGCGCTAGTCTACTGGAGGTACCCGGTTCAATCAAATGTTTATTTAATTAATGTTGCATTAATTAATGCATTGGGTTTATCATTATAAAATAAAATGAATAATGAACAAGTTATATTGTAAAAGAAAAACAGGTATTTATTTAGGGTGGAGCAGTTATACAGCAATTTTCTATTTTCCATGGTACCCAATCATTGAAAAACTAAGTCTATTAAGAATACGGTTTATTGCGATTACGCTGAGTATCGACTGTCAATTATTTGTAAATAGAACATCTATTCTAAAAACAGTTGAAATACAACGATTTGATTTGTTCTTTTTTTTCAGGCTCAATATCCACTGACTCGTAAATATACTAACCTAAAAATATTACATTTATTTGCGTTTACAATGAAGCCTCCAATATTTTAAATAACATTACTAAGGATGCGCATGATATGCTTTTTTTTAATTTATCTTATACCTATGTGTGCCCCAAAAACTAACAAAACTCAAGTAATCAAGATACAGTTGTTAGAAAAAAATGAAATGCAGTCATAAAAAGAATGTTTGAGTAACGGAAGTGGTGCACTTAAGATGGCCTCCGTTCCCGCCATCAACAGGTCATTTCCGGTGCAGAGTCTACCCTTTTTGCAAAATGTCGCCGGCATTAACTGTCTAAGAATTTCTCATTATGGCACAAGATTTACATCCTGGTCGTGGGGGAAATTAAACATGTATTATGGTGCTGTAAATTGGCCTTTGTTCTTTGCACTTCGACCGTGACCTTTTAAAGCCGATACGGTTATTAGCAATCTGCAATTCTAGGGCAGTACAGTCGCACTGATAAAGCAATTTGGAAAGCTATTTTAACGTGTTATAATGGACTTGTATTTCCAGAAAAGTTTTTATTTTAAATATTAACAAGGCTCTAACTACTGACCTATACAAATTTACCTAAGCACCCCAATCAATGTTTTCCTCTGAGCCGGTATAGCTACCATTTTTGTGGTAAAATACTTTTGTGCAGAAAGGGCATATCATATATTTGTTTAAACGGCGGCATTTCTATCATTTTAGTAGATTTCATGACCACACTCCGCCCTATGAACAAAGACAAACGTCTGCGTGCAAAAGTCGTCTTTGCTATGCCGGCCTGAAGAGACCAATGTGCATCGTTCAGTTATACAACACAAAGCGATCTAAAATTGTATTCATGAAAACGACTCCTTAGTAGGTTCTTAAGCCTCGTCGCTTCTTTGGTGGCGGTGAAGCTGAGATTAAAATATTATGAGAAAAATAATACGAAAACGTTTTTTTATTAAAAATGTATTTTTATTTCTTAAGTATATTTTTGTAACATGCATCGACAAAACTAACACGAAAAATAAGCGTCATTTCAGCTACAGAAAAACAACATTAAAATGTGTTATCAAAATACAATCACTTCAAAATTTACTTCAGTGTTCTGATTATGGCACGTCTACTGTATTTATACATATATGTGTTTACACAAAATATTTAAATTTGCAACTCTATATTACATTACATTGTGAATAATTAATTTAACAACAAATGTACCACCAAAAAAAATTTAACTCGGAAAATAATTTCCTACATCTCCAAACTACGAAAGTGCTACGAGTTTCAGAACAAGAACAATCAAATTTAGCAGAGATCAAATAATATAATTATTGCAGCACTTTGATAAATCAAACAAACTATTAAATTAGAATATTGGTTTCATAGATCAGTGGGCTTATCACGAATTTTAGTCTGGCTTTCGAACCGAGTTCGCTTCAAGCGATTTGTATGGAAATTTGAGCAGCGCCATTGCGTGCGGATTTGGAACTACAATATTTTAGATACTTTTTGTTAATTTTCGAACGTCTCGATCTTTCGTTCATTTGATAGATTGCTGGTGCTCGTTAGTCGTTAGTAAAATTTTATGATCCCGATTGCTAACGGATTCGTTTTACTTATGACAGCTCGATTTGAAAGCCAGACTAAATTCGTGATAAGCCCACAGTATATCTACCCACAACAAAAGTGATTTTAAACAGTTTCGTAACGAGTATCCACATTTTAAATTTTCTTTTCAATCTACATATAAATCCAAGTATTAATTCATACCTAAAAAACGTTTCCTAACACTAAAATAAAATACAATTAAAGCTTTGTGCAATACCAAATGGCAATTTTTACGGCGTCTCTATTAAAAAGGGTGAGACTAATAATAAAAATAAACTATATCCGACTTGAATTGACTTGAAACAATGAGCGAAGAGATCAGTGAAGTTTTTAATACTTTCAAAGCAAAATTATTAGAGAAATAATATTGCACATCTACCTTTAAAATAGGCCCAAAAACACATTAAATTAAATATACTAGAGAAGAAAAAATATTAGAGTATATATATATATAATGACAAACAAACCATCCAATTATGCTGATGCCTAACTGTAATGCTTGAGTGTAGTTTGATCCGCTGATCAATCCAATTTATTCCTTTTTATGCAGTGAGAATTATTTACTAATAAATAATAAATCTTCAAATACTTCAACCATTAGACAGTAATCAATATAAAATAGTAATTTGTTGTAGTAGTAACGATTGAAACGATTTCTTATAAATGCGTTTAACAGAACGTAATGACAGCTAGGTGACAGTAGTTACAATGGATTACTATCATTGGTCAAAAATCACATCAACAATTTTTCAAGCATGTGATTGGTCTAAGTTTCGTACGTGAGTAACATTTGAAGTTTTAAACTGTACTCAGTGAATTAATGCTTGTAGTTTATGAAATTGTCTGTGGTCTTACCTAATCTCTGATTCGCATAAATCTTGTAAATATAGAAATATAGTGAAGAAAATAATAAAAATAGTGAGTTACTTCATTTTACTTACAGATAGAACAGTTTTATATGCTCAGATGTCTTTTCTGCCCGAAACTGTTATAATTGCAGTCAAAATGTACGACTCTCGCCATCGAACAAATATCGTTTAGCAGATTCTCTCTAGCATATTTAACTCAATACAAAAAACATTTAACAACTAACTTTAATTCTAAAAAACAGTAAACAATGCTTTTAAACTAAATTCGTTGATACATTTAAATAAAAATGGCAAGAAAAATACTAATTCTAAATGCTAATAATAACATATTATTCATAGAGTAAGGCTATCAATTACGGTTGGTGTAGTTGAGAATGAGTGGCTGTTAAGCGTATTCTAAAACATCGTTGTTTTTGTCTTGTAAAACAAAAGCTGTCCAAACAATTGATGTAAATAAAACAATTGCTCTCTGACGAATCGTTCTCTTTTTAAAATATATAAGTCCAGTATCCATCTTGTTTAATTATATTATGCGTCGCCTTCTCTTAGACATACGTTTTCTCTTTGACGCCTACTCAATATTTTGTCGGTTTATTGTATAATATTATTACATTTACAACGCTAAGTACAACGAAATGTCAAAAATAGCGATCATTGCCGAGTTGTTCCGGACGCGACCGAACGTGGACTCTCAATCATACCGTTACTCTATTAATAAAAACTTAAACAATTGTGCCTAGAGTAATGAGTATTAAAAACAATTGAAAACGTAACACCTTCAACTGTACGAAAATAAATACTTAATTAAATATAATATATTAAATAAACTAATTTAAAATTATTAATATCGCCCTTTAGTCATGGTTAATTTTGATTTTGTCTTTATCAGTTTTTCTTCTTAACATTTAAAAAAAAACACAACAATTCGCGAGATTAAACTGTCTTTTCCGATTATCGACCAAAAAAAATTAATTGGCTAAACACAACTTGTAATAATTCCATTACAAAAACGAACATAAAAAATATATTTTCAAAAAAAAAAAAAATTAAATAGAAAAATAAATTCTTCCTTTGCAAAAGAAATAAAGAAATCTCTTATTATTCCAATAAAATCGCATCTAAACACTTACTACATAAATATCATCTACCCTTATAATATATACATACATATGATAGCAAATATATAAATTATCTTAAAATTATTTACGACTTAAAATTACATTTCATTCAACAAACTACACAAATGGAACTTTCTATATTGCAATCCAAATAACCGATCTTGACAGATATATACTCCTAGCACACGTACCTATCGATTAATTGTTTCTCTCACCGAAAAATTTTATCGACATTTGCACTTCACTAAGCGGGTCGTGACACAAAAAACGGCGGGAAATTTAAAAACAAAATCTAAGTATACCATGGAACTATATCACCGAGTTCTATAACATAGCAGGAACTAACACTTTGACAATTTTCATTTGTTTTTTTATTTGTTAAAGTACCTTACAAATATAATTCTCAATCTGATAAAAATTATCATTTTCTGATAGGTTTCTTATATACTCAATACAATAACGAAGAATCTACACAAAACACACAATAACAGCTTTAAATCGTTTTCTTGTAAAATTGAGATTTTATAGATCCTACCATGTTAGGACCCAGCGATATTTAACATAGTAAAAAGCATATTTCTAACCTTTAGTAGGCTTCTACACTTTGTCATGAAAATCAATTTTGACAGTTCGACTGACATCTGTGTTGCCATGTAAAGAACTAAAGAAGTAAATAAAATTTGATTTTTGATTTGATGATCTTGATTTAGATCAAGAACGATTATCAGAACCGGCGCATTATTACATTTTTATAATGATAAAGTAAGTGTAGATTAGATAAAGTAGAAAAAATATGGCTATTTCTTTATTTTCTCTATACATATGAAAATATATTACTGTTAAAACAATTAACTTAGTCTTCCTATTGTTATTTTTTATTATTTACAAATCAAATATCATCACTAAAATGCGTTTCAATTATCTTCCGACTATAGACTAAATATTATTTAGAATGGGAAATTTTTTTTCTCTTATATACCTTGAATTGAATGAAGAAGATTCCAAAAGTAAAAAGTCTATGACCACAATGTATTGAGGGTTTTATTTGAAGGCCTACGTATAACACTTTAAATAAAATTGAGAATAGCTTACTAAACTGTACTCAACACTACCTACTTTTAAAATGAAACGTGAATGAATATATATATATATGACAATACTAAAATATCCTTTCTCAGAATAGCCATCAACAAGGCAATGTGTGTGATTATTATTATTTTTTTATATTAAATCCTAATTTTACATTCAAATACGGCAGTGAGGCGAGTTACATACAAAAATATCCTCTACAATAAAACATTGCAATATTTAGTAATTGAAAAGACATTTAGACTAATTTTGTTCCAATTAGAGCTCAACGTTTTATTACTTATCCGATCGACCAGCAATCTATACTATTAATAATTAATTCCAACCATTATTTAAAATTGTGGAAAGTGATAGTTAACCCAACCAGTAACATCAATTTGACGATTCAAAGTTTTTCAGTGTTTTTCAGGCTTACATGGGGGATTACGACCGAGTTAACTACAGCTAAACCATTTGAATGTTAACATTAAATATTTTCTGGATCATACTGTTAACAATATCGACTTTACACGTAGGATAACGACAAAAAAAGAGCTTTTAAAAGCTTAAATATTATTTGTAGTCTCTTTTAACTAATATACATACAAACCTATTTAAACCTTTCTGTCTAACATGTGTTAATTGCCATTACCGAAAAGAATCCATCTTCGTCATCATATATCCGTCTTGCTCACACATCAAGTTAGCAACAAAACAAAGATCGGTGATCAATTGAAGCCAAAAATCTTCTTCCAATGCATTTCTACTCAGCTACTTGCCGCTAGATGGCGTTGCGTAAACCGTATCACACACTTGACACTAAGCCAATTTTTATATAAACTATAGCAAGGCATATTACGATATGTTCTATAGTTTTTGTTTTTTAATGTAAGTATTGTGTTTATTTCGTTATTTTATTACATATAGAAGCATATTATTTAAGTCAATGAGGAAGTGTGTAGTCTACCGCTGTTTCCTTGTCAGATGTAGAGTGGCATTCGAATAAGCTAAAATAATCCGTTATAGTGCATTTAGGTGATTAACCTCGGTGCATGTAAGCCGAACACTCGTCTGTGCAATGGCGGCCGGTGCCGTGGTTCTTCGTCAGCAGCCGGCGCCCAATCCTGCAGTCGCGCACCACTAGCCAGCCGATGAGTCAATCTGTGCGCTATTGAAAACCCACCGCTCCCTTCCAACTGGGTCAGCACTATTATAACTTGCCTGCCAAACGATTTTAAGTTTAATCTCTATTGAATAAACCAAAATGATCATCCTCTTAGTGGATACATTACCTATGTAGTGGCGGCACAGAATCAATAGTTTTCAATTCCCCACGTGTAGACACTACATTGTAACTCTCCTGACAATCGCATTTCACGTGTATCCATTTATCGGTATGTCTATTTTCGACCATTACAACTAAACCGGCCCAACCCTATAAAAAAAGACACAAAGTTAACATTTTAATAAAACTGTCTAACACGTAACAAAAGCATGGTAGATGTCGAGAACCCCTGAAACGCAACTAGGAAACATTACTCCCAGCAGTTTTCATACCACTATTAAAACTAGCAGAATACCTTAGTGAGATAATAAGCAGTCATTCCCTGCCTTCCTTCGTGCCTTTGTCCCCTTGCCAGAGTCAAACCAATAATGGCATCAGCTAATATATGTGGATGAAGCGACGGTCTTTCAACTGATAAAGGTTTTGAGGAATGTGCTGCCAGCACGTGTCTTGGCCAACAATTACTATCGGCTAATTCTAGACCGGTATGCCAATGATTAAAAGCTAGGCACACTACCAAGTAGAAACCTTTTTCTAACATTTTGTGACAGCCGACGAAACCTCGCACCTGTCAGAATTATAATAAGTATATCATATTAAGACGATTTAAATGTAATAATTAAAAAGAAAATTAACGCAAAAATCTCACCTGTCTTTTACTATGAGCAACCAATTTGCCAACTTGAGCATTCGGCCCCGATTTAGTTCGAAATACAACAACACATAAATCCAATTGCGATCGTTGACTTTTTGCGGAATTTCTGAAAATTTCAAATAAAATTTCAGATGACAATGCTATAAAGTAGAAAAGAGATAGCAGTATACACGGCGATTTTCAAATGGATAGTTTTTGTAGGTATATAAGTGATAGAAAGAGGAACGATCGCGGTGACGTGAACGACAAGGGAGATATCTGCATCCCTTTCACATATGCCTCAACTACAATAAATGAACGCGAAGTCCAAGGTTCAATCTGTATCCATTTGAAGATTGTCCACTGTACTATGTCAATGGATACATATGACAAATGAAGCTTTTTATTTATAATATATACAAATTTTAATAGGAGAAGTTCCTTATACACTGTATATCGTTCGAAAATCAAGTCCTAGTAGGAACTATATCATGCATCCAAAGCTGTTTTTTACTGACCTTTGTCCTTCTTGAAATAAAGTAAAATCAACTTCCGTAGGTTGTGTGGCAGTAAGCAATAAGCAAGTGAGATGTCTCGTTGAAGATAACGGCGGCAAAATACCAGCAAGACGAACTTCATGCCATCCTACTCGCACTTTACATATGTCTATACAATCAAAATATCTGAAAGAGATGGATATAGCTTATAATGCGACATATAAACGTCAAGACATTATTAATCGACCAATTTACAAAAGTATTAAATAGAACAAATTATGATGTTATAATCATATTTTTTAATTTGATCGCATATGTACATTTCATTTTTTTTAAATTGGAATAAAGGATAAACTTACTTTAAAACATCATCGAAAGATATCCAAAAAACTCCCTGATCACGTTCCGAATCCTGCGTACGCGCATGAATAGCCACGGCACGTTTAATATTATCCGTCCAACGCGGACAACCATGGGCGAAAGCGCCTCGCCACGTGTAGTGGCCCCAGGGATTTCTCAATCGAAGTAATCGAGTCGGACCTTCGATTTCTACTACATCTAGTACCGAGTATGCGTGACGGGGACGCAAACCAAGGCGCTGATATTCCTCTTCGTCGACCTGGAAGGTTGTTTTTTTTAATTGACTCTCCCCATGAGATAGGAAAGATGGAGATATATGTTTCTGCATCGTGAACTTACCTTCATATTGCCACCCCCACAAGATGCCCCCATAAGAAAGGAAGCCTGCCTCGAAGACAGTAACTGTGCCCAAACGAGATCTCTGTCTAATTCCTCCAAAGGCATCGGCCCTGGGCCACAACCACCAGCGCCTCCTGCTTGGAGAGAAACCGACTCACACGGTGCGCCTGTTAACGTGCAAAGACCTGAAAAACAAGTATACAACAAATAACAGATGAATGAATTTTACTTAAATTTAAAACCTCCTTATTTTAAATGGACAATAAATAAAGGTGTGGCAACTCAGCCACTTACCACTAGATGTCGTTACCTAAATTATATAACACAATCGATTTTCGAAATCTTTTAAATTAGGTAATGTTATTATATTTCTCTTGTTTTGTTGTACACATTAGGTCTAAATTGTTGCTATCAGTGATAACCTGAAATAACTTTCGGTTAACCAATAACAGTCCCTCGTTATATTTAGACTACTTAAAATCAGCTTACCTTCAATAGCTCGTCCAGATACCAGAGCCTCATAACATCCATGAAGTTTCGCAACAGCTTTCTCGATTAAGGGCACCCACAGTTGCTTTCTTTTTGCCTACAATTTCACACAAAATAAATAATTAATATCGTCCCATGAAGTTCCACACCACGACGTTAGATCGCATTCGGTCTGCTGTTAATTTAGTACTTGGTAATTAAGGAGGATTGACTATTACACACCTGGGAATAAACTAAATGTCCCTTCTTATTGCATGGCAGCAAATCATCGACAGTCACCGTCAACCAACGGCCATCTTTGCATAGTCGGAGTTGGTACGCCCCAACGCTCGGTTCACCACGCACGAGCACTCCACGAACTAGCGACGAACGTTCAGCTAACACCGCCAGTGCTGATAGTAACCAACAATTACCCAGGACACCTGAAATTGCGATATAATTTTAGATTAATGGTGAATGGCTTAATTAGCAAAAAGAAAGAAAGTATATACCTTGCGAAATATCAGAAGGCCTGGGATCCCTAAACACGACCCAAGGTAACCTATGATCATTATCAACATGTATTTGATGAGGTCGTAACCATTTGGCCGCAGCATGAGTCTCGCCACCCGAAGCCGAGCTGCCATTGTAATACAGCGAACGAGATGACGCGGCAAAACTTTCATCTGCGTACGATTCTCCAGTCTATAAACGAATTACAAGCCATTAATTGTAATAGAAATACAGCTATAATTATTTTCTTAATCAATAGCGTGTTTGTTACATGTCAATGGTGTAGTAAATAAATAAATAATTTGCTGCTTAAATGTGGATCTACCTACTTAAGTAATATAATACTGTAATATGATTTATAAATTGTTATTCACTTTTTTTTTTCTGAATTAAAATTCAGTTTTTTTTTATTATAATTACTTTATGTACAGGCTATGATTGACGAGTTTCTTGTGATATTCTTCTCGCCATACGCCTTCCCGAAGTCACGATAGAGTCTAACGATGAGCAAGTGCACGCCTTTAGTGCCTATGCTAATAAACGATTTTCATTTCATTTCATTTCATAAGACTTGTGTAACATCTAAACTATGTATTTTTGTAATTTTATTAGAAGTCTAGTATCTATCCCTTTATCTTCTTAAGCATGTCGTCCTATAATATAATTAAAATTTCATTTAGTTTATATAACAGTACTCCTTTGTATAATATATTAGTCATAATGTAATTTTGTAGGTAGGTTTTATAAAGAAATATGACTTGGCATTTCTTTTGCTAGCACTCTGTATGTGACATAATCTAACCTTATATTTGGTATGCATTTAACACTAGATTTACCAGCTATTTAAATATACCTATATCAACCAAACCAAAAAAGTATATATTTATTACAAATATATATAAAATAATATAAAGTTCATAAAACTATTATAATTCTTCTGTTATAGATCAAAGAAGATTAGAAGAATTAAAGAAAATGTTACATGCAGTAGGAATTGTAATTTGATCTTGCAAGACCAGTCATTTTGACTGGTCTGGTAAATTTAGTGTTAAAAAAAACAATTGTTGAGATAATTAGAGTAAATACTTCATGTTTATCAATTATAAAAATCATGTTAAACTCACAGAAGCGCATTGCGCCAACACTTCTTGCCATTGCGTCCAAGCATGACTCTCTTCTCGTATTCTTAATATCTCCATTGGCATACTCTCTTGCCGCTCACCGTCAGAACCTTCCGCTGTGAAAACACAAATTAAACAACTACCAGCTAGAGTCTTAAACGGAATAAATTTATTGAATACTGAAATAATTGATTTCACTCCGATTGGTTTTGTGTTTGTTTCGTTTTTGTATACTTGATATTCATAACACTGCCTAGGAGTTCCAAGTTCAAGGTATAATAATAATAAATATATTTAAATATTTGTGTGTCTGTGTGGTAGATCCCACATTAGTCCAGGCCAGTCAGAGTCAATCTGATTATTCAATTGCTCATGACGGTTGGAAAAAGAATGAGGGATAAGTTATATAAAAAGCAGGAATACAATAACAATAAAGTGATATTGGAAAGAATTAAATTATCCCACGTAATAAAACAATAATACTAACGCGATTCGTCATCATCAAGGCACAGCTGGTCTGGTGCAGCCGGCAACAGACGCGTTCTAGGCGATTGACACATTTCACAGCAATGTGCAGTCGCATTGTTCACAAACGTGCATTCCGAACACGACCATTCTTTTAAATCGACTCTGAAATTTACAGTACCATATTATATGTGCATATAAAGCCATTGGAATCAGCTTGGAAATAATCATGACATGTTTGGTTAAGCTGGATGGTGCAACCCGCCTCACAAAAGCACTATAACTGGACCAAAGTTCAGTCACATGCTAGATCAGCGAATCTCAAACTTTTTTGGCGAAGGAAAAAGCCTTAATATAGTTATAAAAAACTGATTTATATGTATTTATGAATAATCATATTGCAATGTACTATTATGTAATATTTAGTTGGAATATTTAGATGTAACCTTATAATCTCCCTTTGGTAGGTATTTTTTGCAGTATTTTAGCCCTAGGGTTCTACAGGACACACTTTGAGAATGGCTGTGCTAGATTATTATAAAGGAATTACTTAGTTTCTTGCGTTGGTGTTTTATGTCTTATACTCCTTCTGGGTAATGCCGGTGTGTGACGTGAACTCCTCCTTGGTGATGGGCTCCGACCTCCTAGGAAATCAATAAGAAATTAATTTCATATTTAGTAAAATAATTACAATAAATATTTTGTTCCCATCAAACATTTAAATATAGAACTTAGTAACCTCTAATTTCTCTTAGTTATTCTTATAGTATTCAAAATAGAGAAATATAATACAGAAAACAAATACAATAGCCTTTCTTGTATAAAATCGTAAATTTTAAATCAACGTTGCATCAGAAACGTATTTTCCCACCCAAATACTCTCACTACCTCGCTCACACGTTCCACATAAACATGTAAAAATGATCACCTGAAGCTGTTTCACTTTCAGTAGGATTTAATTTAGGCAAACCGTGTTTCGGTACAGGAGGAGTTTTGCAGGCGAGACACAGACCCGCTGATGTCGGATTTCTTAATGTACATGAACTGCATGACCTGAAAAACGAATGACACATCAGTATTACATAATTATTATCATAAACGAAGTCACTTCCACTATGCCAGCTTGACAGGATGAAGTATTTCCAAAAGATTGGCCAGTAGAGTATGCTTAGCATTGAGCTTATATATGTACTACTAGCTATCGACCCACGGCTTTGTTCGCAATAATAACTTTAGCTTTTCTATGATATATTTTATAGTGTATGTACACGCCCCTCTCCCGCAATATATAATAATATATATTATTATATATAGTATATATATATATATAATAATATAGTCTATATAAATTAATTTTGAAATCAGTCTAGTAGTTTTTGAGTGAATTCGTTACACAAATACAAAAATACATATCTTTCCTCTTTATAATATTAACTCAATAAAAATATCTCTATAGCAAATTAGTTTAGTACCAGAATTGTGGCTGTTTTTTAGAAGCAGCGCATGCCGCGCAAACGGTGACATCGGCGTCGTTTTCCAACGTGCATCGCTCACATGACCAACCGATATTTTCCATCTTGACTGGCGGTGTTGCATCTACAAAAACAAATTGCTTTATTTAATCTGACAACACTCGGAAGACCCCAACACACACATGGCACAAATATGACCGAAAACTACCCTCTAAAGTACCCTCTTACACTCGACAATCTTCAAATGGATACAGTTTGAACTTTGGACTGAAGAAAACAATCATTGGAAAGGGATGCAGCTATCTCGTTCATCGTTCACGTCATTGCAATCGTTTCTCTTTCTATAGCTTATATACCTACAAAAACCGTATCCATTTGAAGATTGTCAACTGTACATGGGACAAACTTTTTGGTATGTTTGTCTATTTTTATTGGTAATTATTATCGAATAACCATATGTAATATCTTAGAACTTATTATTGAATTGCGAGCTAAACTGTTTTTAAATTTAGAGACACCTATATGAACAGTTTTCATGTATACAACTCACCAGCAGCAAATAATAATTCATCACTATTCAAATCATGGTCCAACGAAGCTATAGGCACTGTTAGTTTCTTTATAGGTGGAATCGAAGTTGATTCTGTACTTTTACTACAACTCGGTTCTGATAATGGATTACTTGATCTGAAAATTTTTATAACATTAAATCATTCAATGACATAAGAGTTTTTGCAAGCCAAATATCAAACACAATTATTTATTAAGTCTAAATTTACAATACAAATGAAATTTTAATTATAAGGTAGGACAATGCATGCGCTCAAGATAATTGAAGAGAATTTTAAGTTTTAAAATGAAAGAAAGTGTTGCTTGTAGCTTGAAACCACGATGCCATAATCTCTGAAAAGTATAGGCCGGTACTAATCTAATTTTGAAGGCCTGATAACTTAGTACAGGAATTATAATATATCAATTGCTAATTCATATATGTCAAATATAACTGATACAAATATTATATCGATTACCTGGCTTTGGCAGGACCATCAACAGCATCAGAGGAGGCGAGAGTGACAGTACAATGCGCCGGCCGAGGAGCGCGACACACATCACAAGCACGGGACCACCACGCGTTGTATGCAAACCAACAGTCGCCGCATTGCCACATACGACCCTCACGTCTATGAACAAAATATAATTTAAAGAAATTAAAAGGTAGTTCACGAATCCGCCTTTTTTGGCCTATCTTCTCTCAATGATCTAATTATTTATGTCTGAAACACTATAATACTACAAGTCCAAATATTATATATTATAAGTAGATATTTGATTTAGGTTTGGGCATGTTTATTATTATAATTTCAGATTAATGCATTTGTTTATTACTTAATAATAGAAAAAGAAAAGATAAAAGTAAGTGAGTAAGGAGATGCATTGTAAGTACATATTCCTGTAGAATATTTATTCATATAAGGACATAAAAACAAAAAACTTACGAAGAATGTTGTGAGGAAGGCACTTTTCCAGTAACATCTCTACTAGGATGATTAACTTTCCCAACAGAGGGCAGCATGTTAAACACTTTAGTGCTCGGATCACGCGGCACTGACGCACCAATATGCGATGTCCTTAAGTTACTACCCCCCACTACACTATCAACATTATTAACAGGCGACATACAGTTTTCCGCACCCAACAGTTCATCTATTCTAGCATAATCACCATCATTTATTTCATTACTATACAGCGCTTCATTATGTGAATTACTCATGACGTTCTTTGTTGTATCTTGAACTGAAACGTAAGTGTAACGGGTCCCATTGTTATTAACTTGAAGTTGCAGGTTCAAGTCCTTATACTTTCCTTTATTTGGCAAAGCATAAATTACACCTTCAGCATTAGTGTCCCAACTACATTCTTTATCTTCCAATTCTTTTTCTTCAATTCTTTTGTCGACTAAACTCTTAGCTTCCAAATGAATAGAATCATGTTTATCTTCGGCTTTATGATTACTACTTCCAGAATTTGTTAGTGTACGTTGATATTCATTCAAACTTCGTCTACTTGAAATAACTTTGCCTAACAAACGTGAATCAGGATGGGTCTGTTCTGAAAATGATCTTCTATACATAGGTCTGATTTCTGGTGAATTTTGTGCACTAATTGATCTTTGGAATGATGGACCTAAAGTTGTGCTTCCCTTTTGTGGCCAATCAGGTACTGTGATCATTACACCTCCAGTAGAAGGTAATGATGCAGCACCTTCTCTGCCACTAATAGTTTCATGCCTACCTAAAGTTGTGACACTTAGCCCTCGAGAATTAGGTATTCGAGACAATGGTGAAACCCTAGGTGTTAAACAGGCTTCACAATTGGTCCGAATTCCAGAATTTTCTAAAGTACATTTAGCACAAGCCCATTTCTTCAAATGCAAAGCCTTACTTTGTTCCTTTTGGTATTCCTTAACGTAATGTAATTCCCAATTTGATTTGCTTTCAGTCTCACATTTTTTAGGTTTTCTAGTAACTGTGTGTAAACTCCTCAGGAATGATTCCCTATTCGGATTAACATGAGATGGACTGTAACTATGTCTTTCCGAGACCATTAAACTTGTAGGTCTATTTATTGAGATTCTTGGATCACTTTCTTCAAGATTCCACCAACGATGTTGAGAATTTATCACAGATCCATGGGACAATGAACGAGTGACACCGTGTGCTTGGTCTGACAGCTGAGTTGCCGATAATCTAAGTGCTTCTACATCAAGATTCAAATGTCTCCCCGCAGTGTAACTTGATGATGGCTTATAAGAAGGTACAGCCAGAGTATTTGATCTCATCATAGTGTGGTCTGTAAGTAGAGACTTATTCTCAGTCAAAATGAATAAACAAGACAAAAGGTAAATTAATGAAAAAGTTACCTTGTGCAGAATTATTTGATTCCGTCATCCCTGAAGCTTGGTCCTCGTCATCAGGTAATCTGAAAAACATAACAATATAGATCTTATAACAATAGTAATACAGTAAAAATAAGATTTAAATAAGGACTGAAATTGATCAATACCTGTACACAGGTGCATGTGGTGCAAGCGCATCACAGGCAGCACATCTCCATGATGCTGATACGTTCCGAAGACCACAAGAACAGCGCCAAGCTCGGGTAGCACCAGGCGCTGACCCCACAGAGGACCAGGAACTGAAAATTTACATTATAAAATCACTATAAGCATAGTGGGTGTGAAACTATGACAAATCTTATTTAACTATAGTATCTGAGAGATACTTAATTATTGTTAATCAACAAGAAATGAAAAAGGGTGAGGTCAATAAGAAATTTTACTGGAATAACAATAATTTGTTTTCGAAATGCCTCCAACTACTACTAGTGCCAAGAAATCACTGAACTTGTCAATCACTAACCATTAAACATTGTATTGGAGGATGCCAATTAAACTAATGGGTTTTCAACTACATTTCCAACGAATTTATAACATACACCCACATTAAAAAAGCTATCAATTGATAATTCCGTTAATGAACTTTGTATACATTGCGTGATAATGGTACACAATAGCAAAATAACCTAAATAAGGGTCAGCAAAAAAATCGATATTATGAATGACATTTCAAACAATGGTTAGCAAATAGAAAGATTTTATTTGCCTATTGAAGCCGCTAGTTGTTGGAATGTTGATTGGTTCCACTCCTGGAGTTGTGCCTTCGCTCTTTTCCGTCTGAGAAGCGTATTCTGATGAAGAATCTCGTCTATTAAGCCTTTGAGATGCTCTCTCGTTGTCATGGTTTGAAAGACGCTTTACACCACATTTTAAACATTTTACACTCTCTGTAGGATTAATTTGACCGCACGATTCACAATGCCATTGCAGCACAGATGCGATGGAGCCCATTTTAATTCACACATGGCTATTGAACCATTACAATTCGCCCTTTTACATAAACAAATTGCGGTCGAAAAACGAAAACAGCTGATCCACCATGTTTGTGTATAAGTTTATCGGTGTTGCTATGTTTAATTATTATTTACAATAATAAATATCTTGAATGTATAATAACGTAAATTATTCTTTAAATTATGTATAAACTTTATTAATAAAACAATACATACGAACTGTTATTGTAGTTATTACTAAAATTGTTCTTTAACTCATCACTAGATGGCGCTGCTAATATATGCAAATAGCAAAATTACACTAGGTAGGTTTGAAAATACCTTCTGCAAGATATTTCAAGACAATAAACAAAACGTATGTTATACATAAACTCGTATATGTTTCATAAAAAGTTAATTTAGTCAAAATAGTACTAATAAAGTATTAATCAATATAATAATAATATTTTAAAGTAAGTAGATATAAGTGCATCGTAACTAATCTCGAGCAGTCATAAATTTTGAAATGTTAAGCTGCAAACTGTCACATCCAGGTTTCCTGATGTCACTTTCTGTCTCTCAGTTTAATAACTAAACACAAATGTGGAGACATGTCACAAACACAAATGCAAATCCATTGATCTCTACATGTACTATTAATTAATATCACGTACGATATGCTAATAAATAAAAATATAATTAAATTGTAAATAAATATCGAAATGAAAACCAAATAGCAGATTAAAACGCAGGACTTTATCGTGCTATAAATTTTATGTTTATTATTCAAGTTTGACGTTTCAATTCATTATTGCAAAATATAATAGTTAATCCATATAATTTATGACTTAAGTTGCATTTATACAAATTTTATAAATATTGTTGCAATTTTCAGCCGACAGCAACTTTTACGTGAAGTTATAAATGTGGATGAATTGAAGATGGTATTTTAAATGAAGTTGCCAGGGTTTCAGAAACTATGAAAGAAAGATGTACATTGCTGTTTTCCTTTTGATATTGTTTATTGTTAAGATCAAGTAAATGGAATTTGTCTATTATATAAGTAAGTATTCTAAGTAAATATTAAGTCATCGGCTTTATACCAACTTTTCAATAATAAATTAAGTCACAAAGGCTATAGTAACTAATTTCATGAAGCAATGGTCATCGTTTTAACTAAAGTGGCAATTGGTTGCAGACGTTCAAGTCATAATGTTTCGGCTACGATATGCATCTGTCAAACACATACACGATACATCGTGTGATTTATAATTGTAATGAATACTTCGTGTTAATATAAAGGATTATTCTTGAAAGATTGTTCTTGAATTTAAATTTTAAAACTAAATTTTTTACTTTAAAATACGGTAAACGGTTTATTTTGTTTAATTTATTCAACACAAAATGTTCTAAACGCCGTTCGAGTCTTAAATTAGTGAAATCGTCTTGGAGAATAACTTATGATATCATGTGTTTTTTATTATTATTTCAACCTTTCCCTTACATACTTGATATTAAAGTAAAAGAAACGACAAAAGCAGCGATTAATAAAACAAATTACATTTTAAAAATAAATGTAGGAGCGCATGTTGCGTGGAAATAATTTCTGAAAGAAAAGTGCTTTTCACCTGCCTCTGTATTGCACATGACCAAGATTGATGATACCACCACTCTAAATGGTCAATCTGCTTTGACCTTTAACTTTTGACCCGTTTACCTCACCCATAATGCCTTTGACATTTGTCTTAATTCTGACTTAACAGATCATTTTGCTGTTTATTGTATTGCACTATTGTAAATACTTAGTTGTTGGTTTTCTTAATAATATACGAGAAAATAAAATAAATACCTTCATTTCTTTGCAAGAAAAATCTAATTCCAATAATAAATTTAAAATAATGCATTCTCATTTGTATTTGTGAATTTAGTTTCGATGTAGAATTTTTGCTTTTGTTATTTTATTATTATTCTATGCATCTCATGTGTGTATGTTGTCGTAATTATAAAGAAATAAAAAGGAGGTCAAATTATAAAAGTCAATTAGGTAAAACTTTAGAGCTATATGAGATTAAAAAAATGTTTTTATTCGATTCTTATCCTTTATGTCTATGTTTGTTGAAGATTTATGACTCTTTCAATATCTATTCTTTGGAGATCCGTAAATTTTACTCCAAATAGGACCATATTATTGTGCCTTTCCTTTTAATGGGTATTCAATCATTCATCTGTTCTTCTATCCGGCAAGTCCATCGACTCTATTTATAATCTATACCTAAGATATTTTCAAATTAAAATCAGTTAGTTTTTACTGAAAGAATACCTAGTCGTATGATCTGTGATTTGTAATGCATTAGTTTATGCTAGCACTGGGTTAGGTTCCCGGCCGAAATACATATTTCATTGCTCTATTTACTAATATAAAAATTACTTCCACTATAATGAACCGAGGAGACGAATGTGCTCCATCCAGGTTGACAGGTCACACTACTAGATCACTTCTGCTTAAAAGGTAGTATATATATGTATGTAATTATTATTAGTTCTAATTTTCCTCTCAGCTCCATTTTGATTCATTAATGATATGTCGATCTTTGATATAGCTGCAGCGAGGTATTTGTCATCTGACAATGTTTTGTTCGTGGTATTTGTCAAATGTCATGGTGTTCGCTTTCATATTGAATTGCTTGCAATTTTAGCTAGCAGGTTTGTTAATGTTCAGGATTTACATTGTTTCTAAAAATTAAATATTACGTCGAAACACACAATCAAGTCAAAAATAGCGTCATATATAGGCTATGATTGACGAGTTTCTTGTGGTCTTCTTCTCGTCATACGCCTTTCCGAAGTCATTGTAGAGTCTAACGATAAGCACACCTTTAGTGCCTATACTAATAAACTACGATATTTTCACTTCAATTCATTTTATTTTCATTTCAGTAAAATTGTTTCAACATAATAAACATACTGGTACTTAATTTTTTTAGTCAAATCAATAAATAGTTTATTCGTATTCTTTTGTGTTTTGTTTTATTCTATAATTTAATAAAAGTGAATGATTTTATTTGTTACGTTAATTACGTTAAACGTCACATTTTTATATTGTAGGTATTTTCTTTTGAGTCGATAGATATTCCGTAAATCTAACAAATATATAAATAAAAAATACATAAACAAGACAATATACTCGCTGACAATCTTGTTCTTTTTCTATAAATAGAAATCGGGACATTTCTATACTAAATCCTTTCTTCAGATTTCCACTATCCGTCCGCTTAGATCGGCAATCGCTTTTCAACAATCAAGTTTCGCGAGCCGTTTTCCTCGCAAACTACTCTCTGTCTGAGCAATTTCACTCCGAGTCTTTTTATTGGAAATTCTTAAAGTTTTGTCAATATTAAGTTCCGATACACAATATAGTTTTTTTTTGACTGTTCCATAATACATATAGTCTATAGATTTCTTCTAATATAAGTCACGAGCGGAGACAATAGCTGTCACTGGTAAATGTTTGCCTTGAAGAATAAACTCAGGATAATTGACTACGTTACTTCATAGGTCTTACTATGTTTGTTAACATTTTAATATCTAACATATACATTGTATTTGTTCCGGATCTAACTGTTATATGTTCGTGTAACCCATAGTATAGAGTTATGCATTATGTTTACACTCATGTTTTCATGACGTCATTATTTATTGGAAAATGGGGGAATTGGGAACACTTAAATTCCAATGGTCAAAAATAATAGAAAATAGTCACGAATATAATCAACTTTTATTGCAAAATAAACTCTACTTATTAGTGACAAAAAATAATATCAACGTATTTTTAATGAACAAGTAAGTAAGTAAGGATCAAGTAAGGTTGACATTTCCATTATAGTAAAATTTAATTGTATGAATTATTAGCACGCCATATACAATGTGTAAAATACTACAAACATTATTTTAAGACCTATGTTACTAACCATATTTATGGCAAATGAATGAATTTGAATGTTTTATTAGAAATAAGAATGAAAACAAAATGATTGCCATACCTTTTTACCCTGCACCCTATGGAGTAAATGTGATTTGTTTAGAACTAATAAATATTAGAAATTGTTAACATAATTCTAACCCTTGCAAATCCGCTCAGTGATAATTTCTTAAAGTAAACAGAACGATCTGAAAATTGTAAATGAGGATACCCGCTGAACTGAAGTGCTGGCATAAAATTTGCAAAGTTAATATTGGATTAATGTAAGTATTGTCGGATAACGTTCAAATCTTTCTGAAATATAAATTATTTATATTTAATTTAAATAAATTATAAATTAGAGATAGAATACACTGTTCTGACTTTTAAGGAATTTAATAAGAGTGAAGAAGGAATGACTCTAAGACCTAGAAAATGATTGTCTGTAACCAATATTTAAAACTAATGTTTAGTCAAGTCAAGTCGAGCCAATTTATTGCTTTAAGGCTTATGTTAGTTACACAAAGAGGCTGAATTTAATATTTAAAAAATCCTAAACATGAGAATAAGAAAATGTAATAGTGTCTTTAACGCATTCCAAAAAAGGATAACTTACAAAGTACACTCCTTTTACTTACACAAACATTTTCTTCTCTATTAAACTGAAATATACTTACGACCTTCTAAATCTGAGGAAAAGACCTGAATGCGTCTGTAGTACATAGAAATGCTTGGGCTTTTCAGAACAGAAAGGGATAAAAGAAACATGTTTAGTGTCTGACCGGATAACATCTAAGAGTAGAGTCGCTATATTTTTTTTTTATTTGTAGAACTGAACTTGATTACTTGACACTTACAAGTTTTTGATTTAGTCCTAGTGTTGTTTTTAACATAAAAATTACAACTATTTTGAGAGTTAATTGCAAGTCTATCAATAACACGCTGAACAATACACACTTTATAGATTTTTAAAAATATCTACGTTTTCCAATGTTAATTAAATTTTGAAGGATGTTTATTTATTTTCATACTATTTAACTGAGTTATAAACGAGCGTATACGCCGTCGTACTTTATAATTAATTGTTTTTATATTAAAAGTATTATTTACTATACCGGTTTCAAATATGATTATTATTATTATTTATTGTATTGACTCTAACGCCCTCGCTTGGTGACTTTTTGCACCTATTCACGCAAACAAAAGTAATTAATAATTTTAATTGACCAGTTTTGCTATAATATTCATCTAAATTACCAAAATCTTTGTCCTTGTATTTCTTTTAACATGGTGACTCTAATATCCTAATAACGAATAGGAAAGCGGATGTATTGAATAAAATATCCTTTTTAAATGACTACGATCGGGAAAAGTATTATGATCTTATTAATAATACGGTTATTATAACAAAAATAAGTTTTAAATGGATTTAAAAAGATATTAACACTAGAACTACCAACCGGTCAATATGACCGGTTTTAAAAATTCTTCACAAGACTTTTATATAAAATCTTATTCGTTATTTTTTGTAAACGATTCTATTTTTTACAATTCTACAATTTTATTGAATTATATTTAATATTTTACAAGCACAAGTAATCCGATCATTTTGACCGGTTGGTAAAAATAGATTATATTGACCGGCTGATAGTTCTAGTGTTAATAAATCAATTGATTACTTCTCAGTTTATAACATGAGTAGGAAAAGTAATCAAGTTAGCTTACCTACATATAAAAACACATCGAGTCCATCTCACGAAATCCAAATTAAACCGGCCTACCCGTAAGCAGATTGGGCGTTGATAAAATGAAATAAAACACATCAAATTCTTTCCATCACTTCAATTATAGTAAGTACATTGATCAACATATCTTGTTAAACACAAATTTTCATCCCTAAGTATACTGGACTAACGTTGAAAGTGATAAAAGAAATAATTTTGGTGTAACTGGAATTGGGTTCCGGTGTGATTGCGAATTACTTCGCTATTTTCAACAATCTGGATTTAATTCTCACTACGAGATTAAGCTACTTACTACAATAGTAATTCATGCGCTAATAAATAAAATTATTAAATTATATTTAATTAATTTCATTTTGCATCGAATTTATGTATTATATATACATCTGTTTGCGATATATTATTGAAACATAACCTAAGATGGCTGTTTCCTCGATATTTAAAAAATAATCTATTTTTATAATATAAAAAAGAACAAAGCGTCGATTACTTTTGTCCAGATCATTGGTATCAAAAGCTATCAGTTACTGATATAGCTTATTAAGTTAATATTTTTATAATTAATATAATTAATTTTCTAGGAAACTCTCAAAATCTAATCTTTTAAATAATATTTCAAATAAAATATATATGTTGGAATCACTATTTGTTCACATGAATATGTAATTTTACAACATTTTAGAAAGCGCCATCTATGAGTGAGTAGCGGAATCTTGAGACATTAATTTCGTATATTTTGGAACACAATATAAAACAATTAAAACCATTTAGCATTGTTATATGATTTTTACCTGTAATTTTGCTAAGTATGATACTAATATCTAAAATAAACACACAATTTATCGAAATCGTTTATTAGTTACTGATTTCTTACAAAAATAAAATAAATTAACTTAACAAATTATCCAAAATAAATAAAATATCAAAAGATCCTGATATTCGTAAGAGATTACATCTAAATGAAGGTAAATTCCAAGCGAGACTGCAAATTACACAGTGGACGCGTTTATATGGGAATATGTTACAATTTGCTCCCGGATTGTTCGTATGAATTTAAGACTTATACTGTAAGCTTGCTTTTTTCATAAAATTTGTTTTTGCTGTTTTTCTTTTGTTTACATTTACGCTTTTTTACCATCGAGCGCTCCTACTATTGCGAATACTGGAGTATACTCTAGAAATAAAGAGGTTTTGGAGAAATAATAATAATAAATATAGTATTTATATAATACACATACAATGCCCTGATTGCCTGTATTAAAGGTGATAGGACAAGAACAATACAAATACTCAAATCTGAAACAAATGCCTAATATTTAAAACAAATGAAATTACAATATGTAAATATTTGTTTCAATCAAATCTTTACCTCTACGTGATGAATTCTAGTATTAAAGAAAGAATCGTTGTCAAGCGAATTAACAATAAATTGATTTCATTCAGTATAAGTTGGAATTTCTATAATGAAATCTGCGTAGCCGCTGTCTGTCCAGGGACTGGCCGAATACAGTTTATAATTAATGGTGTACAATGACTGACATTATATTACATATGTTTGAATGTATAACAATATATAATAATATAGAAGTTAAATTAAAAGTAAGTATAAAGTTAATTTTTTTAACCAGTGGTTTATTTATTTGAGTACATTTATTTACCAGTATAAATAGCTTTCAAAATACAAGTTTTATAGATGTACGTATTTCAAAAATCTCTAGAACTCCTTATGAAATAACTAACAACAGATATAATATTTCATAAATTTGATAACATATGAAATTTAATAAATATATCAATTTAGTTAATATTATCTGATTTTGTTATAAGAAAAATGTTTAAAAAACTAACTTCTAAATATCTTGGTAAATACTAAATATTCACTGAATCTTCGGAACCTTTTTCAAGACAATATCACCTTTTTGTAGGACTTTGCGTTTCATCTTTTAAAACAATTTTGTCCCGCTATCAAATCTTAAAAGGTATCATTGTGAACCTTTTCCTAAAATACAAACTATAAGGTTAATGTTATATTTTCTTTTATTTTAAACAAAAGGTCTGGACAATTTACGGAAAAATCTTTTGCTAATGTCCACTAGTTTATATATTACTAAAAGTACAATAAAAAATATATAACAATCGATGGTAGGATCACTATTTATTGAGAAGGTAAAAGGAACCTCTGTCATTTGTGTGTGTTATATTTTAGATAGCGCCATCTGTGAGCGGTTAGTGGAATCATCACCAATATGTCTTAACTATAAATATGCTCTAAAGTTATCTAAATTCATGTTTTTGCAATTTTTTCATAATTTTTGCGACATTGTGTAAAATAAACTCATTGTAAAGAACTTCAAAGAACTTTACATTGAGATACTACACTGACAAACTTAGAACAATGTCTAGACTATTCTTTTGGAAAAGAAAATTGTATTTTTATTCTATTTACACTCGATGTGTGACAACGCGGCGCTTAAAGAAAATACTTTAGAGGCAAAACCTAACGCTATTTATAAGATATGTTTAAATAAAAGAGAAGATAATTTAATATACAGTGTAATTTAGTTATTTAATAACGGACTAGGTTTAGGTTCACTTGAAACCTATAAAGAAAAATTCGGAAAATTAAAGTCACCGAAGATTTTGTTCCATACCTATATCTAAACAAGGTTGTATATCGCGTTAGACGTGTAATGTATTTTTTTTTCTATCAAGAACAAAATTTACTGCCGCCGTAAAATAAATATCACTCGTGTAGGTAATTTCATTTTCATATTATCATTTCGTATCTTTTGAGTATTTATTTAAAGCTTCTATAACAATTTTAAGATGTACATATATTTTGACTTGTTGATAAGTTTCTTGTGGTCTTCTTCTGGTCATACGCCTTTCCAAAGCTATAATAGAGTCTAACGACATCTATAGTGCCTATGTTAATAAATTATTTTCATTTCGTTACAATTATAAGCGCATAAAATCTTAAAATTTGATTCTAAAAGGCAAACCGGTAGGAATTTGCTCGTATGAACACTTCCTTATTGGCATACGAGTACGTGTGAATATATATTGTTATCATATCTGACATATGTTTGTGACCAATAAAAACTTCAATGTGAAAATTTAAATAATTATTATGGGAATTTCTCAGGTAAATTATTTTACAAAAATAGTTTTTGTATTGCAAACGAAGAAAGTTTATGTCTGGCATGTCTGTGGCAGTTTGTAGTTTGTGTTTTATGGCCGCTGTCCACCCCAAAACACGTGGAAAACTTTAATAATATGCAAATTTTTATAATAAACTCGGTGTGTACAAATATTTTATATATTTTGTTTTCTTTTATAGACATTGTAATTTATACTAAAATAAAAATATTAAAACAAGTATATGTTATTGGTAAGGCATTTAATTGTTTTTAGGATTGTTATTATATTAATGACATGTCATATATATCTGCTTCTTTTCATTATCTTCTTCTTCTTCTATTAATAGCTTGAGATATCTATTAAAGACAATTCGGGTTGGCTTTAGTTGAGGACCCCAAAACTATACGAATAACGAAAATATTAGGTTAGGTTAGAGTTAGCTCTATATTAGTAGACGGCTGCGGTAGCGGCCGTCATAGCCAGTTATAAACTTGGTTTTTCCAAAAAAAATTGGCACAATTTAGAAAAAAAAATTTTACAATTTCACATTTAGTAAATCCTGGGGTCCTCAACTAAAGCGTAACCGACAATTCTACCAATGTCGAGTATTCGGGCAGTAGCCCAATAGGAAATTATAAAATTTTAATTCACACGTAAACCCTCATGTCAAAAAGCAACTCCCCTTCTTTTCATAATATGTGGTTATATTGGCGTATGTGGTTTAAATACTATTGCCTTCAGACTCTGTTATTGTACATATTTTAAGTTAGTCATATTATGTTTGTGAACAACCTTTGACAACACTATTACAGTAAAAAATTATACATTTTTTACACAAATTATCCGATTTAAATTTTATACCAACAAACTATGGCTCAAATATTAATTGGGGAAATTAAAATAACAAAAGTTATGGAAATTTTCTGAAAATTTATTATCTTATCGTTGGAAGCCGGTCTGTATTTTGTGGAAATAAAGTTTTAATTGGTCCTCATTGTGGTGGAAACTTTTGTCGTATTATCAGAGGAATTGGTAGAGATTATTGATTTGTCAAAGCTCGGCCACATATGCGTCTTTTGCATATTTTAAATGTGTATTATAATACCCAACAGATTAATCCGAAAAAGCTTTTTCTTAATTAAACTCTTTCATTCTCTTATTTTAAAATACCCAATAGGTATTTTTCTCGCGGTCCATCTGAATTGCATTGTTGTTCCATGAGCAAGTATTCCCTTCCCACGTATTTCCTTTGATATAGGTAGTTTCTTTAATAGTGTTTTGATTTCATATATTTTTTTAGTTTATTATAGTAGAATATTTAATATCATTGAATTGTCAAAGTGATTGAAGTTATTTTAATAAAATGTCATTGAAGTAAAGTTTATGAATGTCACTTTAAGTAAAGTGAGGACTTATAAAACAAAAGAAACTTTGAACTTGTACGGTCGAGTGACAAAAATAAAAGCTCCCTTTTTAGATTTTTAATATCTTTGTTAACCATTAGGCAGGGAGTGGCCATAAACATTTTAAACGCATTTACTGTTTGCAAGTGGCAACCATAAAGAACGCTATTAACTTTACTATGAGAGCTTTAAACTGTCGGCGCGTGCGCAATGTATGTATGCATAGAACATTTATCTTAAAGCAGACGAGATTTATATGAACCTATTTGTAGTACAACGTAAAAATAACAATTAGAACTAATTCTTAATATTTATAATACAGTAATGCCTCGCTTTACGCGAGGGATAATTTCCGGAAAAAATCGCATTAACTAAAATTCCCGCGACCATAGAGAAGTTGAATGACTACATTATGTTTATACGCACTTTTCGCGTAATTTAATAATAAATTTGAATTTCGCGTTACAGTGAAATCGCGCATAACGGGGCGGCGTAAAGCGGGGTATTACTGTAGTACATACAGACAATGATCTTACTCTAAATTGGAGTGTCCTGTACTATAGACAGACCAGGACATGAACAATGAAACAATAAAGCACCTAACCTCGACGCAAATACCTATTTATTTATAGATGTTTATATATAGACATATATCTACATTAATTTATAAAAAAAATTGAATTAATGATTTGTCAAAAAATTTAAATACTTCAGTAAAAAAATGCGCTCCTTTTTTACAGAATTCCCTCTCTCCGTTTTCGTCTAACAAGTGGGTTGAAAGAAAATGTGTAAAGTTGCACAAAGAAACCTATTTGTGTATTTTCCGCTCAATTATACCCCAATAATGAATTCTTTTACATATATGTCATTAAATTTGTGACTTTTCTTTAAGTTAAATATTCTTTACACATATATACGTTGATTATAATATAAATATACCAGAACGCACGGAGCACATTCTCCTCCTTAAGCAGGCATAGTGGGGGCGACCGTTGCACACTGAAATGTCTGAAATAACAGTAGTCTCTATTCAAGGACTACACTCTAGCTTAAAATTAAAAATACATGTTTATGAGTAAATATAAATAAATGTATTATATAATACTAGCTGTTGCTCCCGACTTCGATCGCGTAGTAATGAAGATATAAAGTACTATGAAGTTTAATGATGTTTCATATTTCAACGACGCCTTTTATGGGAATTTTTGGCAACATTGGGTTACATTATTGTAGTTTTAGTAAGGATCCTTATTTATTTCTGTAATTTATATAGCCTATATTGATCACTGATAATGTAACATTCAAATGGTGAAAGAATTTTTGGAATAGGTCCAGTAGTTTTTGAGTCAATTCGTTACAAGCATACAAATCTTTCCTCTTTATAACATTAGTATAGATAAAAAAAATACACGTAATTCGCTACAAAAATTAAATGTAAATATATAGGTATGTAATTTTGTTCCCTAGTATAATAGCTATCTATATATATAAAACTCAAAGGTGACTGACTGACTGACTGACATAGTGATCTATCAACACACAGCCCAAACCACTGGACGGATCGGGCTGAAATTTGGCATGCAGGTAGATGTTATGACGTAGACATCCGCTAAGAAAGGATTTTGATCAATTCTACCCCCAAGGAGATAAAATAGGGGATGAAAGTTTGTATAAATCTTATTAGATTTATTTCATTCATTATTACGCAGACGTAGTTGCGGGCAACAGCTAGTAGTCAAATAAAGTTTAATGAAGGTTAATTAAAAAAATAGTAATTATAAACACTTAAATCAGCGGTTCTCAAACTTTTTTGGCGAAGGAAAAAGCCTTAATATAATTATAAAAAACTGATTTATATGTATTTATGAATAATCATATTGCAATGTAATATTTAGTTGGAATATTTAGATGTAACCTTATATTCTACCTTTGGTAGGTATTTTTTGCAGTATTTTAGCCCTAGGGTTCCGCGGAACACACTTTGAGAATGGCTGACTTAAATTAATCTTTAACAATGTCCTTACCTTAACACTAGGTTTACGGGACACGTTAATTTGACGCATTTTGACTTTTATCAGAAAATTGCCAAAAACTGTTTAAATTTTTATTTTATCTCTTTGTATGACTTTTATTCATTGATCGAGGGAAATATATAATGAAGTCTATTTTCTTTAAAAGTGTTGAATTACTGAACTTGTTTATGTGGTATACCTATCGCTACGATATGCGTCAAATTGACGCGTTTTAGTAGAAGTAGGTATATAGAAAACGTCCGTAAACCTAGTGTTAATGTCGGACAAAAATTTAATAACGAACTTTAAGACTGCTTACTTCCACTTTACAAAGTTATGTTCCGCTGAAACTGAGAAGAGCTATTCAGAACTTCTGAAACTATGCAACGTCACTGAAACAAAGTACAGTCGAGCAAATTGATTCGTAACTCATGTTCAATACATAATAACTATTTTTACGCTTTGTTTACTAAATTCAAATTTAAAAGCAATATTTGCATGATACATTCTAAATACTATTATACTATATCGATATCAAGACGATTACTTCTTCATGAATGCGACACAATATATTATAACAAACTATTATTACCATATAAAACTATTAACAATCGCCTCTAGTAATTCTCTGTCGCCAGTATAATACGATATATATAATATGGTATGTACGTTATGTTTATTTATACAGTAATGCCCCGCTTTACGCGAGGGATAATTTCCAAAAAAAATCGCGTTAACTGAAATTCCCGCGACCATAGAGAAGTTGAATGAGTATATTATGTTTATACGCACTCTTTCGCGTAATTTAATAATAAATTTGAATTTCGCGTTATAGTGAAACCACGCATGACGGGGTCGCGTAAAGCGGGGTATTGTTGTAAATTTTATTTATTATTTATTTATTTAAGCACAGTCACTTGCATGGCCTTACAATCAATTCTAGTACACCATGCAAGGAGGAGTCAAATACAAAAGATACACAATAATATTAATAATAAAATATCAAAATCTTAATAAAATAAAAATAATAACATATCAATGCTAAAAACTTAATACTAAAGAAAAATAATTTCGAAACAAATTCATATTTTACAATATATTGAGCTATATTGTATTTTATATAAGTATATCAATTAAGTAAATTTAAATAATTTTTTTGAGTAAATAAATATCTTAAATATTAATTATAAATAAATTGTATAATTTATTAGCAATAATATAATATTTACGCGTTCATTTTAACCGCACGAAAGACCTTAACTTTTTAATAGTCGAACTGAGGCTTTTATTAAATTACAAAGCTTAACTTGTAAAAGTTAAACCTGATTCCAGCAGATAGTTTTATCGCGACTACTCTTTCTAGACTACTTTTTATCAAGTTAAAGAAACGCATTAAAAGTTTTCCTTTTTTCATGTCGGTAAAGTTTCATCTGACGAATTTAATAAAACGAGTGAATTTAATGTTTGCTAACTGGAAAAAGATATCAATTTCTATAAACAACCTCCCTCCATTGTGGATATAAATGTTAAATTTAAAATAACGTTTATCTTATTTGATATTGAGGTCTAAAGTGTAATGTAAATGTAGATTTAAAAAAAAGTAATATATTATTGTCATTATTATTTAATTAAAAGTAAATTATCAATATGACGATATCTATTACGCAGTGAATAATGTAAATATGTTATCCTCAAGTTCGATTCTTGTTCGAAGCTTATATTTATTGGTGATATTTACTTATAGACGTTTGTATATTTGTTTCTGGGTCTGGATGTTCTATGTTTGTGTTGGTCTTATCCTAATAAAAATCTTTTTTTTGACGATTCCACAATTATCATTTATTTTAATTAGAATAAAATACGTTAAAACTCATAACAAAATAGTATAGATGAATGTTTAGTTAATAAACTATGAGGTAATGCCCAAGGCTACAACTTTGGAACCTGGACGTAAGCCAGGAGAGCTGCACCAGACGTCTACTTAACTCTCCACGTAAATTATTATATACTAGCTTTTACCCACGGGTTCGCTCGTATTTAAGTCATTAAATAAGTATCAGAGATCATTTCAATATAAATGAATCAATATGATTTCAAACAGCTGAAACTATAGTCAGTTGGAAACTATAGTGAAATATATATATTTTTTTTAAAATAAAAAGTATCCTATGTTACTTCTAGTATCTCCAAAAATATGTGCACAAAGTTTAATGATGATCGGTTAAGTAGTTGTTGCGTGAAAACGTAAGAAACAAACTCACACTCACATTTATAATATTAGTAGGGATTACTCCTGTAAATTTGATATTGAGATATATTATTGTATATCATATGTTTTATAGTATAACGAAGACCTCTACCAAAAACAATTGCTATCGTTATTAGTCTGGAATGTCTAATGGCGATTGTTTATTTATACAAAAAATCAATGAAAACAACGAAATAAGCAACAGCAATTATAGAAAAGTGACCCACTAAATAAACGTTGATTTCTGAACGAGGTCGCTTTCATGATTTGATCTTAGCGTGTTACGATTTGATTGATCGAATTACTTCGACCACAATTATTAATATGACTATTGTATTTTGCTCGTATAATATGTTTTTTCAAGAAGTAGATAATAAACCACCATATACAATGAAACATTAAAATGAAATAAAAATGTGGTATATAGATAATGCCGACGGCATTAAGCTCCCCTATGTGAAAAAAAATTTTTTGCAATAAAGAATTTATTTATTTATTTAATAGCATCTTCAGTACCCATATTATACCACATTTTTATTTAATTTAATGTTCCATTCTATTATTATTCGTAAAAATGAATATCCAGAAACATACGCTAATAATAATTTTATGGTCTTACTTGAAACAAAATTTAATAAAAGTACCTACTTATTTTAGGTTATTTGTCTCATCAAGTTTATATTTATTCTAAGATTAAAATCAAGATCAATGTAAGCCCCGTGGTTTCTACACACGTATTTCCGTTGACATGATTTGTCTAGCACAGAACAAACACAAATTATTATTTTTTTATAACTATTGTAAAAAAAAAACAAATGAATAAAACTAAACATTTACAAAACTAAAACACGAAAACCACGTAAAGAACAAACAATAAAACGTCAAAAAAAAAACTAAAGTTAAAAATTGGTAGGCTAAACGCACAGTCAAGCCCGATTAGTCGCAGCCGGTGCACTTCTGAATTTATATCCAGTTCAAAAGGTCCCGCTTTTGGGCCCTTATTTTTGACAGATCGCGTTTCAAACTTCCCCTTTTCAATGACAATTTATAAGTAAAAATAATTGATGCAAACTTCGCAAAATTTATCGGACAAGAAAAGACAACTCGCTGACGAATTTTCTGTTCTTTATTCTTCTACATTATATTATTTATTTTGCATTTTGTGATGTTTTTGAAATGAGTGTTTGTATCATAGGCGCCGAGAGACCAAAGTCCATTTATAAGGTTACTTTAGTGCTGATCTAAACTTTCGTGGGATTCGAATTTATTTTGCGAGTTTCGTCTATACAAATTTGGTAGTGGTTTCTAAATAGTTTTTAAACTTTGTATTATATATATTTCATAGTATATGTAATAGTATAAGATTTCCAAGCAACACTTTGAGAGCAATTGGTTAAAACTTTATTCATTGGTATAATGATATCATTGATTGGTTGATAATCCGCATGCGGGAATATGCTTCAGAAGTCCTCAATATAAATGCGCATTACTTTAAAACTGCAATATTGAAATGCGTGATTGAAATATTTGTTGTTTTTTTTTGAAATTTAATCTTTCAGGCATGTTACGATGCAATCATAAATCTTTTTAATTTAATAAATTACTGTATTATCACCTTGAGAGAGTTCGCTGTAAAATCTCAAGATTAAATTGGGTATATTAACAAAATTTTCAAACCGCTTCAGGCTTCATACAAAAGTTTATTACCGAGCCTTTTTTCTCAGTTCAGGTAGATTCTTCTTCATTAAATTTAAATTAACTTAAAGTTTATGCTGTTTTTTCTTAAAGCTCGTTAATTTTGTGCTCTAAGAAAATTCGTTTTTAAATTAGAATTCCATATTAACACCATTAATATTTAGTAAACATTGAGTTTTTTTTAACTAACTCTAAATTTAAAAAAGAAAATCTGTATAAAAGCTTCTATTGGCTTATAACAATGTACTAATCCCAAATTATATCCCCTCTACTATCATAATAAAGACAAGAGCAATACTATACAATATATAATAATCTAAATATATATAACTCAAAGGTGACTGACTGACATAGTATATTGGTTTGTAACAAATTATATCCCTTGTACTATCATAATAAAGACAAGAGCAATACGATAAACCTAAAACAAATACCTACTAATACGATTATAATATAAATACAATAAATGAATGAATATTTAATTGAACCCGGAGTCGAACCTCTTCTACGATATGTAGTTCTGGTTAAAAGTTTTTTGTTTATAATTATTCAATTAACCTGATGTCCTTGGTTCTCTAATGGTACACTAGAACATAACCCTTAATAACATAGCTTCCTTTAAAAGTTCGCAGACCTTCACGGAGTTAAGTTAGTCAATCGTAAATCTTTAAGGACCGGTTTTTTCAATTCACAAATATAACAGAATTATTAGTGCGTATTTATAGAATTAAAATTGAATGTAGTATTTATTTGCAAACGCATTTAAAATTATCTAGACAATGTTTCTTATGATAAATTTATTTTTAAATATACCAATAGAAAGAAGCGAGTCAGATTGATGCAAGGAAACATGTATCGATAAAATCCCTGCCAGTAAATTCTCAGAAAATTAAAATGTATTTGGTTTAGTTTGCTACGAAACATACACTAGCTCAGCTTGGATATTAGTAAAAAAAAGTACAAAAATATTATAGTTTAATAACCAGCTTCACATAAATTGTGTTGAAATACTAACCCTGACTACACAAGTCCAAAAATATGTCACTTAGTTAAGCTAGAGTTAGTAAGAACTTAGTTACTTCGACCAAACTCACTACTTCCATGTAGTAGTTTACAAATATACTATATACTAACTAAATACATACATCTCTTAACTTTTCATGTGTTAAAAGTAAGTAAAAATAAATACTTTGCGTCATGAAGATTAATATGTGTTGGCGGAGATGATGGGAACTCATTTACACTATCTTTTAGAAAAATTGGTTCAGAAGAATGTTGAATTAACATCAATCTTTTTTTTTTGAAATATATATATTTTTAATAATTTGTGACAGCTTAATTTAAGGTCAGAAATCAAAAAATCGTGACTAAAACATCGATTTTTTTCTACAATTGTTTCAAAACCATCACATACAGGGTGTTATGTGACTTTAACTTTTGGGACATAATGATTTACAACATATAGGTACTTTACTATTAATTGTGACCCAGACTATATCAATTGAATGGATAGGACGCGTAACATGCCCCCTGGAGGACCACTACATGACCGCACACACCTGCGACTTAATGTAATTATACCCCTATTCCTACATACGAGTATTAAACGACCAGCCGTAGACGCGCAATTTTGTGCGTGAAAACACAAATATAAAAAAGTATAGTATTGTCCCGTTTTACGCGAGGGATACGTTCCGGAAAAAATCGCGTTAACTGAAATTCCCGCGTCCATAGAGAAGTTGATGACTACATTATGTTTATAAGCACTCTTTCGCGTAATTTAATAATAAATTTGAATTTCGCGTTATAGTGAAACCGCACATAACGGGGTCACGTAAAGCGGGGTATTACTGTAAGTATCTCAGTTCATTTGTTTTCTCACTTACTGATTTTGAATCGTCGAAAATCAAGTCAAGAACCACATAAATAAATATATATTATCAACATATATTTGTTTATAACATCTGTTTCGACAGAGAATCAAACCCAGGTCTTCTGACTAACTGAATAACTTTAGACACATTGATTACTATAAGTATTCATGTTTACGAACAACTTTAGTTCCTAAACAATCATAGTTCGGCGAATTTACACATAACCTTCATAAATTATAGTCCCAAACCTTTCTAGTGAAAAGATCTATTGGTGAAAACAAATGAAAATCTCTAGAGAAGTTTTCAGTATTAGTGCACAGACAGACGAAATAACATGACAAACAATTGCATTTTTAGGAGAAATGTATCATTTTATTATTTTCTATTACAACATATTCGATTTATATTTTGTATTATATTTTTTAATATAATGCAAAATAAGACTTCTTTTGTCGATAAGAAAATATAATAAAGCTCGGTTTATTAATAAACAATTTTCCTAGCATCATCTCTCTAGAAATTCTTCTAAGAGCTACTTGTTAAAGTTAATAGGCGTTAAAGAAACAATAGGGTCCATTAGATCTATTTACTGAGTACATTAGTGTACGGACTCCGGATTAGAGATAGCTCACGACGCATTGCGGCTTGGATAAGATTACCTACCTGGTCGTAGTGATGTTATTACTTAATATCGATAAAAAAATCATTTAAATTTTTTATCGATATTAATTTTCATAGGCCACTTCTTTCATAAAGACAATATCAAATTTGCGATGTCTTGGTTGCAGCTTTCTTTCGATGTATACTGGCTACCTCCAAGATAATTCCAAAGCGTGACTGAGTCACTTAATAGGTAGATTAATAACTACCTTCATTTTGTTAACCCATTGTATTATACTCCATCTTTCGCTTATATATTTTAAAATAATGTTTAATGTTTAAAGCGGAATATATATAAAATGTTTTTTTACGAATTTATTCTACCAATTAGTTGTTAATTGTTTATGATTCATGTTTCTGCCTTCCTTTACACATACATATAAAATTCAACCGCACATTTGTTGTTCAAATAAGAATATTATTATATGAAAAATATGCTATAATGAGCACAAAGCTTGTTGCCTTCAGGCGTACTGAACCATAAAACTTTTGATGGAGAGGTGCAAATTAGAATTTTGTGAAAGTTTATCCTGTTTGAGTATTATTTTGCTTAACCGTTTCCTGTTTTTCCACAATAATTATAATATCTATGTATTAAAATAAACATTTTATTAATATAAAATTTCGCATTAGATTCAAATAATTAAATCTGTCAAATAAATATGTGTCCAAATATTAACAATTTAAAATATAAAATAAAATATTACCACCAATAAAACCACTTAAGTACACTTTTAAATTAAAGTCGGCATTTAATAGTGTTTCATTTGTTTTCTCTCAAGGCTCACATTCTCTATGTACAAAGTTACTACTCAGAAATAAATTTAATTTACACAACACTACATTTTCTATTTATTATAAGATATACAAAATCGATATCGATATCATCACATCACTAATTTAGTAGATCTTTACGTGTTCAATTGGGATGCACCAAAGGCACCCTCGAAGCAACTGTAGTGTAACTGAAGTGTAATTTTGTGAAATCACTGAAACCAAATGTCCTGTTTACCTTTTCGTAAGTAAAAAATCATTGCAGTAAATTCGACCGTCAGCTATAATGCTTTCGAAAAGTAGAGTAGAGTTAATTAAAATAATCTATAGTAAGTCAATAATAACAATCCCTGAAATAAATTTAAATAAAATAGTCACTCATGTATTTACATATAAATTTTAATTAATAGAAATTGAAATCCATGTTATTTAAAAAAAATATTATTAGTATTAGTAGGAATCACGTGATTATTTTTAATATTTATTATTTTTATTCTGGGAAACTGAGATAATTAATTTCGCTGTGGTTATAGAAGAAATATTGTAAATCTTTTTTGAAACTAAAAAAAGATAGCACGTCAAAATATATAAGGCGCCAGCATTCTATAATAGAAGATAATGCATTTCCTCATAAGACACGAGCAACTTACAGAACTTGAGAACTTTTATACATTTTGGAAGGAATCCAAACCAAGATGGTAGCGTTCCTTAATCATTGTGATTAAAGTAATAAATATTTACAGATAAGCGTTATACAAAAAAATTCGTACAAAATATATTTAAGGCATCTAAAATGAATAGTGTTTAAGCTAGTTATTAGTTGTCCAAAAATAATCACTTTTAGTATAGCGACATATTATCAGTTTAAATAAAGTGCAATTTGCTTTTTGTTGTTTATATTTTAATAAGTAACAATTGAAACGATTTTTATAAATGTGTATAACAGAACGCAATGACAGCTAAGTTACAGTAAATAGTTGCAATGGATTGTTATCATTGGTCAAAAATCACGTGAACAATTTTTCAAGCAAGTAATTGGTCTATTTTATTTCGTACGGCTGAGTGACATTTGAAGTTTGAACTCTAGTCAGTGAATCTATGCTTGAGTGTAGTTTCTATATTCGGGCCTAAGTCTACAATAAACTATATGATGTTAAATAAATTACTATATTCTTAACATATTTCTATATATTTAATACTAGCTTTCACCCGCGGCTTCGCTCGCATTTAAGTCATTCAATAAGTATCAGAGATCATTTCAATAGAAATGAATCAATATGATTCCAAACAGCTGAAACTATAGTCAGTTGGAAACTATAGTAAAAAATAACGTAACAAACAAACTCACATTCACATTTATAATATTAGTAGAGATTTCTATTCAAGTTTTTTGTTTATTAAACTACTTTTTTTTATGATTTCATTTGTTACAATTGTTTGCATTAATTAAACAAAGTTGTGGTTTTTTTTCATTTATGAATAAAGTATTTTTATTATCTAAAATTGTAAAACTTATTCCATTCAATAAAACTCACTTCTAATCTTGTTGTACCTACTCGTATATAAATAATTACGTATATGTAGTTACGTATAAGAAGATCTTATGCTGAAATGTTGAAAACACGCCGCACCCTAGGGCATTCGATTTCACGCCTTGTCTTAACAAGAGATTTTCGACATTATCTGAACATATGCCAGAAAAATACTTTCAGACGATATTTATGTGTAAAATAAGCTGCTGTATTGAAATTAAAATAATTTTCACTATAAAAATATATTATATTAATAATAATAAATAATAATTTATTAACATAATTTGAAATTTACAGTGACTTTTGTCTCATTTTTGAAAAATAAGATAAATTTAAATCAAATAAAAAATTATGCAAAATAAAATAAAATATTTTTTATATTATATCTTGAAATGTATTTGGACATGTAGTACTTGTAAATCAATCCGTATAAAATATTTTAAATTAATTATTATAAAAATTTTTGATACAATCACTTTCGTAAATCCACTATTGGGATACGTGAAAATTAAAATTTCTTACATTCTCAGACACTGAAAATGGATCGTTTGAACGACTATTTTCTAGCTTTGAAGTTACCATAGATTTAATAATTCATAGATTGTTACTTATTTATTAATTCATTAACTGATATTTTATTTAATTTTTAAAATTTTAAATGCTCTTATACACAATAAAAAATATGTTTTTTATTAGTTTACGTTACGGCTTAAAACTATCATTTTTAATTAGTAACTTTTTCTTCATTATACGACAAAGACTTCAGTATTACATTTTAAAATGTAGCATTTGGTATTTTTTAAGATTTGAAAAAGGGGAAAATAACTTGAGTGATTTTAGTTAGAAGCATGTAAGGCCTGTAGTTAAGGCATTTCATTACACGCGCGCGCACACACACACACACACACACACATTTGTTACTTTTTTTTAGAAATACATTTTGGTATTAATGTACGGTAGAGCACTATCTACAGAAGTACAGCCCTTGGATTAGTTCTGTAGATAGAGCAATATTGTGTATAGGGCTTTTGTATTTGAGGAAATAAAGATTATTATTATTAATTAATTATTGGTGGTGTATCTAAATTCTAAACATATAACTAGATCTATGGTAACTGCAAGCTCGTTCTGTGATCGCTGATTCACAAGAACAGCTATTACACGGGTGCTTTGTACCTGACTCAGACCTTTGGCCTTTTACATTCACACGTGCTCCGGGATGCTCTTAAACCTCTTACGTTATTGATTTTTATTACATACCTATCTATAGGCGCACATCAATGCATTATAGATATGATTTAATCCTATTATGTTAATCAAATTTGTGAAAGAAGTAATTAAGAGCAACTACTGCTTAGTAGGTATATATCTTTTACATTTTAAGCTAATGCGAACTAGGTACTTATTACATACTTGTGGCGGTCGATTCTACAAGCCGAAAATACTTATTTAAGAAGATTTGAGGTTTTGACGTTTAGTCTGTCAGTGTCATCTTTCTTGTTTCTTCTTGTTTTTTTGATTGACACAATGCATTGTGATAATTATATTTTAAATCTATTTTAATCTACATTATTAAATCACATAAATACCGACCACACAGTCATATGACTGCTTGTCAAGAGTCATCTTTGCTATGAGACGGCCTTGTAAATAATATCTATATTATATTAGACATTTCAAAACACTACAAGCGCATTACGCGAACTTTATGATTATTAACCATAGCGCCATATTAAACAGCGCAGCCTAAAATAGGCTTTTAGGTAGTAACCATTAAAGTGATTGAAATTACCACAAAGGGCAGGTGTAACAAGCGTGTTACCTTAATAGAATGGACCACTTATACATAAGATCCTTTACCCCAAAATTTTCTAAGTGGCTATGAAAGAAATTACGTTAGGTTCATTACTATTTTACTATTTAGTGTTTAATTGAATTTGGTGTTGTTGTTGTTTTGGAGAATTGTTTTAATCGATGTGATGAAACAACTAACTAGGTTTCATACAAAAAATATATATATTTAGGTTTTCAAAACCACAGATTGTATGCAAGCATAACCTGCTTCCACCATGCCGAAAATTGCATCATTCAGAAAGTTTTTCAACATTAACTTTCATAGTTTTATTAATAAATCACACCAGGTCAAATTGTTAAAGGGTCGATATGCCATCTTTTGTTATCTAATAAAAACCAATTTCTATAATTATAATGTTAAAAGAAGATATTCAAAGATTATTATAGATTATTGTTTTATACGTAATGTTTTAATAAACCTTAATCTATTATAATATAAATATAATTTATTTAACATCTCACTAAGAAATTTATACAAACTGGCATAGTAAAACAATAGTATAAAACAATAATCTAGAATAATCTTTGAATGTCTTCTTCTAATATATTTATTATAGAAATTGGTTTTTATTAGATAACAAAAGTATTGGCAATGTATAGCATTATCAGAGGGGCGAGTGCAGGTAATGCAGTTCCCTGGGCCTAAATACGAACAAGGCGGGATGCACAATTTATTGCCTCGTAAACGTCCAGCTTAATCCCCTTAAATTGCTCACACTAGAAACACAAATACAGTCAAACTTTTTAAACATGCATCTTATACAATTCTGCAGCAAAATTGTACAAACGTATAAGATATACACGGAGGAGCTCATTCGTCTTATTAAGCCAGCACAGTGGAGGCGACTGTGTCTAAGATCGACCATTGTAGGATCATGATTTTTAAAAATAAATAATTAGTGGGATTTTAGTTTAAAATTGTTTTATAAAAAATAATTAATCGTAATAAAAATATTGAGAGGTATTCTAGTAGTGAAATCGTGTTTTTTTTGGAAACAATAAAAAAAACGTTAATAAAGTGAAATATATGTAAGTATAATTAGTAGTGAACATTATGTAGCTGTTGTATTGATTTCTCTTATTCTGTTTTTAAATTACAATCCAATTTAAAATGGTTTAACTGTACAATTTCACTTGATTTTCGTGTCAAAGTAGCATTAACCGTTTGTTATGTTTTAACTGCATTGCAAAAGTAATGGTTTGTGAAGATAATTTTTGTTCGTAAATGAATAATTTAAAAAAAACACACATTTTTTGAATTTTATTGCCATAATTTACAATTAGTAGCTAATTAGCATAAAAAGTATCGGTGGATTTAAAATCTCAAGAAGGAAAACAGTTCGTATTGACTTAAAGCGTGTTATAAACAAATTCAGTACTAAATTTCATTTATTTATAGTTTAAATAATATATCAAAGGGAAATTGAACTAAATTTACACCTATCTAGTTTTCATTTAGTGCCTACAATAAGCAACAGTGCATATTAGATCAAAACCCAGGTGCACTAGAGACACAAATTACAGACCTCAGACGAGTACTCCAAACAGAATAATAAATTGTTTCTAATAATGACAGCATTGTTGACTGTCATATATTTATTTATATTTATTTTATTTATAAAGCCTACCTACAAAATTACATTAGAAAAACATATTATAAAAAGGAGTACTATTATATAAACTAACTGAAATTTTAATTATAGGATAGGACGGCATGCTCAAGGTGATAAAGGGATAGATACTACACTTCTAATAAAATTACAAAAATACATAAAAATAAAAAACAAGAACCAAATAGATATAAGGAAGAGGGGAGAGAAAAAAATATTAATACATATATTACTTAAATTATACAACAAAATTATTGTAAAATAATATAAGAAAACCGATTTGTTTTCTTGTATTTCGATTGTGGCCATGTATAGGTTGCTTTAGTCGGGAGTCGTATTAATTGTCAAAGTGACTACAGTCTGCAGACATTTCTTTGGGGTAACAGGAGCCTTTGCTGATGATCTCCATTCCAGCTAAGAGTTTACGTGTAAATTAGAATTATATAACTTCTTGCGGTTTCAGAACAGGAATACTAGAATTCTAGACATTGGCAAAATTGTCTTTATTACACATTTGAGACCATTTCATAAAAGAAGAAGAAAGAGATTGGACATCCCAGAAGACTCAGTCAGTAAGGCACGTCGCAAGTCGCAACCACAAGAACTGCATACAAAGCTTTTGAAACATTGTAAACCGCAGTCTTCCTAATTAGTTACGAATAACCTCAAATATAAATTTGTATCAACGCATTTTTAAGATTAAACATAATTTCTCTTTTTAATTACACAAAATATTCCATTACTCTAGAAGTATCCAGTACGATCATATAAATACCGTAAAATAATATATGCGTGTCCCTTATTATTATTAAAATGAAGTAAAACACGCTTGACTGATAAAGTAAATAAACATTAAATATTTGTTAACCTAATTATACAAGTTTATGTAGTACCTAATACAAATACTACATGCATTAAATTTTCCTTAAGGGTTAAATTTACATATGATTTTACTTAAATTAATTCTGTGTTTGATTCTGGAATTAAACTCATATTTATTTATAAACCAATAGATGGCGTAGCTGGATTATTCTTTTGTTTTTCATTCTAAAATTGAAATAATTCAAACTAATGATTGTTTTTTCAATAAAATGTTTGTCGTTGCGTTATTTATATTCTTTTTATATGGCATTTTCGGTCGTAGTCCAACCTTGAGTTCGTCGTCGTGTCTCAAACTAATATCAATATTTTGCGAGACATTGCCAAATTGTAAAAAAATATATCTCTTACATAATAATTATAATTACATTAATTTAAAATAAAATAGGTAAAAAATAATAATTAAAATAAATACTTAAATATATTTGGTAGTACACCAAAAGCGGTGGTATTAATGACAGACTGGGCTAACTAGTAATAATATTTAATTAATATAAATCTCAAATACATAATTGACTTTTCCTCAATTTTTCATCATATCTTCATCCATGTACTACACGTATAAAGCCATATTTCATCCCTAAACTGACCCTTTCAGATGAATATCATTGGTTAATTACGGCCAAATAATTGAAGCCACAACAAACTATCACAAGATAAATGTCACTATATTTCAAACAAAATATTAACTTAGTTAGTTGAAGGTTATTGCAAACTTGACCTTTAAAGTTTGACCCTCTCTACATATTTGCGATTCGTTTTACCTCTAGGTCGGATGCTTTATTATCACTTAACACAATGTTCTACTTTATACATAGTTATGATTAAATTAAAAACAACGTGTATAAACGTGTATAAAGTAAGAAGAAAATTCACGGAAGTAGGTAAAATGTTGGTGTTTTAAAAAACCATTATTATATATAAGATTTTAAATGCCAATAAATAAATAAACACTAAAAATAAAAAGTGCGTTATTACATTTTTTATGAATCGGTTTTAAAAGTCAACGGTCTCAATTCGGGTCAAAAAATAAATGCAAATGCACGAAATGACTTACTTAGGCCTAACCTAGTTACCCGGGTAATAACCGATATTGCCACATCTAACTTTACTAATCTTCCCTTCAAGACGGATATTAGCTTCGTTTATTGTTTATCAACTTGTTGGTTTGGGGCCACTATCTACAAAATATTATGGAAGGGTGAAATTTGGTATTTGACGTACGATTATTGAACTAATTATTCTACTAAGTAATTTAAATAAACGTATATTCTGATAACATATACAACTGAATTAAAATACTTATTACGGGTAGACCGAAACCTAGATAATAAATGCTTAAAACTTTAACTGCTATGAATGAAACCAATTCGTTAGTTTAGTTAGTAATAATGGATTTGGGTTTCTTCCTTGAAACGTAACGCCAGTAAACCGCGCTCATTGATCAAGTAGAATAGCGGGTTACACCATCAGATATATGCCATGTAGTCAATTTGTAGTGCAATTACACATATTTTTAATTTGCATGATATATTTCAATGATATATTTTCATACATGTATTCTTTAACCAAGATTTGTTAGTAGACAAATTTCAATTTAAAAGCCGTATAATTGTTATTAAAATTACAATAAAACATTTTTTACGGCTTCATAAATCAAAAGTAGCTTGTAACAAACTGATGTACGTAATTAATGTTATCTCACTATACATTACAGATTTACATTTCAAATTTATCTCAGTGTACGCGTCAGTTATTTTTAACTAAGTAAAATTAATAGTTTACAAAGTTAAAACAGATGCAAGTTTCGTTAAATAAACCAGCGAAGCTGAAACCGAAATAGACACCAAATTAGTAGAATTTACCGATTGGTCTCGCTTCTAGTGTCGTAAAAATAAACTTTAGCTTAAGTCACATGATTAGTTTATAATTTATCTAATTGCTTCACTCTTTTTCATAAATATAAAATAATCGAGACTAAAATTTATAAGCTACTTACAAAATTATGAGTAAATAAAAATCATGTTTATTCACAAAATTGGACACCAATATCGTTGAAGAAACTACGTAAATATATTTACATTAATGTATTTATTGTCTTAAAATTTATAATAATTTTGTTCAATGTGAATGAAAAATATTAAAAAGCATAAATTCATGAATGATATTTTTAACAGTAACAGTAAAAACAATGTATTTTGGATTTATAAATTGTGAAATACATTTTCATTTCATTTTTAAAACAAACTCCAAGAAGTATCCATGTTTCTTTTGTAAATAAAGAACCATACACTCTTCTTTTTCACCAAATTTAAAATTAAATTAGACAAGTTCAGGTAAATAACTTTGTTACACGTTAAATAAATCTATTTGTTACAACATTCTTCCTCGTATTTTAGGTCAACTAAAAGCTTTACAGTCTTGACAAAATACGAGACAGGAATAATAATTAGATAAAAATAATGGAAAAACTGTTATCAGGAAGTCCCAACAAAGAAGTATGGTGGAAATAAATTACATTTACGTATGTTTTACCTTAAATGCATTATAACTGGCGACAGACAAGAACATTGACCGGAAGTAACTTATTATACAAATGCTTTTTTAAATGTCGTTCATAATAATGAACGCATAGATTACTAAAGAGTTGATACCAATAAATGTACCACATAGATTTTGTTCTGTTTATATTAATAATAATCCTCGCATTTATCTAACTCCTTTTGGAAGTATTAACTTCTATTGAAAAGATTTTTTAGGTGACTAATTTATTACAAACAATCCTTTCAATGAAATATTATTTTAATATTTTTTTAAAGGTCAACAATTACAACAGGTCAAATTTTAAAGGTCAAAACGCACATAGGATTTTCATAATCAATTTTAACATTTTCTTTGTAAAATTATAACATAAAAACACAGAATACAGATAATAAGTTTGACAACAAATTAATTTCTTAGAAATAATACTTCGGTATTGGATTTCTTCGAAGTTGTTATTTATAGATAATTGATAAAATAGTAGATTTAAGAATAAATATTAATATATAGAAATTAAATGTGGTGCTTTTGAGTTAACTAATTTAATAATTTTAATAATTTTTTTGGTTATATTTCAACACTTTGGAATTAAAATAACTGAAATCTTTTTAATATGCACATTAGATGAAAATAATTAAAATAAACCCATATGTAATCCATATAGAATATTTTAAATGTATCTAAATAATGATCCGATATGATGTAATTCAAAATTACTCAAACACTCTATTCATAATATTCATGGGAAAGAAAATGTTCAATGATAAAGACTACACGAAACCCATAACACGTACAAATCGAAGCTAAAACCGGATAAACAAAATCCATGATTCGATTTTCTAAGCCCCTACGGAAATATCAACGATGCACCCTCGTTCCCCTGCTCTAGGGACGTACGTATTGTTTACCACGTAAATTTACCCGGTAAAACTAACACGTTTTTAATTTATACTGAGTGATTCAAATGTTCTATTATACTAACAATACTTAATATCACATTTTCGATTCATAAGGTTCAACGAATCACCCGGTATGTTAAAAATAATACCCTTTTACATTGAGCTTTAGTTACTGCATGCGGGTTATGGAGATTTTCAAAACACATGCCTTACGACTGCGGTTGTACGAAGATTGCAGTTACCAACTTTTACATAGAGAGTTCATGCGGGTTAACGTTTAAGTTAAGGAATGAGTACTACATATAGTATATTCCAAATTTTATTATCTTGCCTTGAGTAACCTCAACAATTTAAAACGACGGTAATTAAGATCATATCCGACTGTAATTTGTTTTCGATTCCGGGATCTAAAATAAGTTTTCCCATTTGAAAAAAAAAAACTATCTTGACTTGCATATGACCTTGACAGTCATGTTTAAGATCAAATTCAATGGATATCCTGGGAGAAATCTTAAAAATTTTATTTAAAACATTATTTCAAAAAATGTACTCTTAGCGTGTTGTTTTGCTGTTCCAGTACTTCTCTAACACCCGGCACATATAATATATATTTAAATAGTAAACTTTACATATATAACAATTTACATTTACGTTGCAAAATATTTTAAAAGTTATTTAGAAAAAAATGGGGAAAACATCGATAGTTAACATCACTATTAGGGTTCCCCGATATAAAAGAAGGCGGAGAAAATGATGTAAAATGCAATTTCGTACACTTATTAATGCAATGTAACTTTCAAGGTAGAGTAAATAGAATTTAGCTTTGAGCGAACTTTAATTCAAATTTCTTTGATGTAAGAAATTAATTAATACAAAAGTCAATATTTATTAGTAAGAAATTATACCTATATTGAGATTTTCTACTTTCTAGTTTGACGTTTAATTATCAACTGTTTTATATTTGTGTTATACATATATAGGTATATATATAGCATGGTGTATTCTGATTTGAAGCCAATTTATTCATCGTCATTGTATTTGTAATTTAAACGAGTAATGAAATAATAGTAAAACCTAAGTTTGAGCTTTAAACAAGATAAATTTAAGTTTCAACAAGATCTTAACTCGTTTGTAAGCGACGAACGTTTACACATGGCTTGAAGCTAAGAATCAACGTGTGAACAATAAACTGCAGTTCAAAAGTTTGTTATCTCACTCCGTACACTCACAAAGAAAAGAGACAAAAAACTAGTAGTCTTAAACTAAGATATCTGCAGAAACTTGAAGATTGAAGAACTTTTCGGAAGCAAAACGAAAACTTACTCCGAGTTCTAACTTTAATTGCGAATTAACAAGGCTTTGATAAACCAACCGATTTAGACGATGACCGATTTACATTCTAATTTATATTTGTGGTAATTTATACATCATTCTTCAGGTTACAAGCTATATTCATTCCAAGTTTTATCAAAATCGGCCGAATGTTTTATGCATGGAAACATAACAGACAGACAAAGGCATTTTCGCAATAATACGTGAAGATATGAATTGTGAAACTTACATCCCATTAAAATATTTAGAGGCGACTCTAGAAGCACGATTCGCACACTACAAGGTTTGTCCACCGGACCAATATTTAAAAATTATTTATTTTATTTGAATCTACTTGTTTAAAAATATCTAAAAGGTATAATTGTGCCTCATCTATAAATCCGCAAATATAAATTAAGTATATAAATAAATGAAGTCGAATATAATCAAATGTATTTATAAATAGGTATTTCATTTATACATATGTACAAGCATTGGTCTACTGGACTAATCCTCGTAGCGTAAAATTTTTGTTTCTGCTGATTCCTCTAGTATATTTAACTTAATATCTAAAGTCATATTTTATTTTAGTTTTAGTTCATAAAATAAGGCACTAATCTAAAAACATTAACATTGCTTCAACGATTATTAGGTAATATCAGTTAGTCAGGATGCTGTAAATTGGTAACAGAGCTTCCAAACTTCGCCATGATGACTTTTCCAATATCCGTTTGCAAATATCTGACCAGGAAAATGTTCTACTAACTTTATAACTGTACCTAACGTATACTTTTATAACTATCATTACTTAGAAAAGTAAGTTTAAAAATGCACAATTTATATATTCTATAATAGGTCAAAACATTACAAAATAATTCGAAACAATAGTTTTATTTCAAAATGCTGCTTATTATATATTAATTATTTAAAAGTATTTAGAATATATATGTATATAGATATACATATATAAAGACAATATTATTATTCTATTATATATTATATACCATTATATTTTGTTTGAATCAGCAGAAACTACATAAAATAGAATAGAATAGAAATACATAAAAGGTAACCGGTGGACCCTGATAAATAGTCAGCCTGATTTTTCATTATGACTTTCTGATAAAACGAAATGTAGTACAAGCTAAATTAATATATCTGAAGGGATTATTTGCCAACCTGGAAGCAATTGTTGCATAAATAAATTCTCCCAGTGGTTGTAATTATCTCCGATCATAGAGCTCTATCCAACTGTAGTGTAGTGACATACCAGGCTAATATAAATATCTAGTACTTTAACGTTCCTTTGTAACCTAGATATTTCCGTGTTCCGTTATATCCTACAACCATATTTGATAGACAATAGGCTATACCCAAGGGTTTATTGCAGATTACATTCATAACTGTTTTGTACAATTATGATACGTGACGTAGTAATTTAAGGCATGATTTATTGTTTGTCAATACTGTAATAGTATGTAAATTGAATAACAGGACTTGTAAATTAGAACTTGTTCTCTTCCTTGTGTAATTCTAATTAGAAAATATATTTATTATTGTTATTCTTCCATTAAAGGGAGAGATATGCAAGTGTGTACGTGTCTTTTCTGTCTGGTCTTCAAATTTCTCTTTGGACACGTGTTTTTTATTATTATTAATTTGTTTAGTGAAATCACGAAATCGTATATAATCCGTCAAACGATGTTCAAATTTTAAATCTGTTTAATTTTCTTTTGTTTTTTTTTAAAAAAAAAGAAGGATATAGACAAAACAGTCAAATAATTTTTTTTTCTTTTTCCCTTGAACTATTGACTAAACAAACTTCCTATTTGAGCAGCATTCGAGTATTTCATTGAAGGATATAGATGTAAAGGAATTGAATTCAATATACTACCCCAGATACTCGTCAAAACATTTACTATTTAGTGATATCTAAGCTGATTAGTAAACATGACACTTATTTAAAAACCCTATGCGGCTTACTTAATTGAATCCGACTTTTTGAAAGATTTGGAATTGTCTTTGTAGTCTAACCAATACCACAGTAGCTGAAATTATGTTTCTTTTTAGCAGTATTTCAAATCAACAGATTTGGTTAAAAAGCTTTAGTTAAAAATAATGATTTTGAAAAGTTTTAAATAAGGAAATATCTCACAATGCGACTGAAGGTATCGATTTTAAAATCCGGCTTTAAGATTTAACGGCGGATTGAACCCGACGGCAGTAACTAATGGAGCGGGATCTAGCAGTTTTTCACTTTATTTGCCTTTAAGAACGTATAGTCTTGTTCTTTTATTAGTTTCAAATACGAGTCCAATATGATCTTACACAGAGTGCTTAGGTTAATTGGGAAGATATAAATTAAACAAAAATCAATCTAAAACCATATGCTATACTGCTAACATAGCATTATTTAGTAAAAATAAGTCTACAAATAAAAGATATCAAATAAACATTTTAAACAAAGGAATGTCGTATCAAAAAGAATTAGTAAATTTTTGATTTGTATTGAAAGAGCAATACAATTGTAAGTTACCGATGTAAAACTGTTTTTAACTTAAACAAGAATATACCATGAAAATAAGCTCAACTAAGATAAATTTAAAAGAGTTGTTTGAATATCAAGAAGCAACGCATTATTTAGGAGAATTCTTATTCAGGATAAAACCTGATTGGCTAGAAGAGAAGGAGCTACTTACTACTTGAAGCTGGTGGTATTATTCTGGGACAACTATTACCAGTCTGCCAAGATTATCTGAATAGAGATTAAAACGTCACTCAGATTCAAATATCATTCAGTCGTAAGAAACAAAATAGACCAATACGCTTGAAAAATTGATGACGTGATTTTTGACCAATGATAATAATCCATTGTAACTGTCTACTGTCACCTAGCTGTCATTACGTTCTGTGTTATTAGAAATCGTTTCAATCGTTATTTATTAATAAAATAAATAACATAAACTTTATTACTGTCTAATGGTCATAAAAAGAAATAAAATAGATTTAAGCTGATCACAGATCAAACCACTCTCAAGCATTATCTTTGAATACTGGCCTTAGTAGATTTACATTGAGCATTTTTGAAACGTGTTTTTCTCAACTTTTGTGATAGATACTAAATAGGTGTACTTTGTATGAGTAGAGTTCTCTTGTACCTATGAAATGGCTCATAATTTAAGTAGACCAAATCGTATAACACTTTATGCCGTTCAACACTAATCCTATATAGTTGACGAACAAACCGTTATTAAAATCTCATTTTCTACCAAAAAAGATATCTCGGATCTTTCTCCCAGTAATAATATTATTTAGGTTACATTTTGTAAAGCCTGCAAGGAGATAAAGTAAGGTAACGCGAGATCTTATTACAAATTCCCTTTAGAAATCCTCGAGGCATTCTTGTGCTTTACAATATGCAGTATGTTTACAAATGTTTATGGATAAGCTGCTTTTAGGAAAGTGGAACAACATTTTTAGTTGTTTTTGTTTATATAGTGTTGCTATTTTTCCTTATGTTAGTGATAATTTAAAAGATAGGAGTGATTCATTCTAATTATTACCTTGATGTGCCGCCGTGCTTTCTTGAAAAGAGTACACCTTCCAGGTGGTTATGAAATGAAATGAAATGAAAATCGTTTATTAGCATAGGCACTAAATGCGTGCGCTTGCTCATCGTTAGACTCTAGCATGGCTTCGGAAAGGCGTATGAAGAGAAGACCAAACTCGTCAAAGTTAGATAACATTGTAAATACACTTATCCTACCTAGTTACTTCCATTGAGGTTAAAAATTAATTTTAATTGTGTGCAAACTTATGACCTTTCCGGTATATATTATATATATTTTTGATATATCATATAGTTTTCTTACATCAGCCTTTTCAAATGTGGAAGGTTCCCGTGCCCCACTCTGTTTTATTTTTATTTATTTATTAAATTAAATGTACCTTTTATGTTTTAGAATATCTCAGCAAAACGTTAACTCTGTACCCTAACGGTTAAAATAGGAATTAAATTCTTTTCAAGTACAAATTTAACTTTACTTAACAAAATACGATATGTGACGACAGCCTTCAAAAAATATAGTACATGCAGTATTTATTTAAAGTCAGTGTTTCTGGACACAACCCGTCATTTAAATTCGTAATAAAAACTGTCAAAATCCAATAAAAAGAATGTTGAAACAAAAACTCCGCTAAGTCTTAAACGCTTTCAATTTATATTGACACATAAATGTGACCAATTATTTTAGGTCTCGTGCTCACTGGACCTTCATAATTAGTCCCTTACCATTGGGCCCAGATTGTAGTTCATGAACAGAGTCAGCTGCTATCACAGACAAATACCTGCAGTTGAATGTACTTCTACATCGCTCAGGTTATTAGGCCTTTTTTCATTCTAACCTAATTCAGACCGAGCTATCTATGTATGGGCCGAATCTGACTATAGGACAAATTATAAAGACACAACGTGCGGGACCTTGTCGAGTTCTCAAAAGTTCCCATTGTTCAGTATTTAAAATATTTATGACTTAAAAATCATAAATATGAACCAAATATAAAACCCAAGGTCTTTTTCACAATGGGGGTTATTTTGTTTAAAATGATCACATGGCTTGAAACAATCGTGCCTTTTGACGCTCATAAAATATCCTGATTCGGTACAGTCTTTTATAGTACATTTTTCAATATGTTTACGTCTATATGACCCACAATGTTAGACAGGGCTTTCTTTTATTGTAAGTTATTTAATGTTAAGAAAAAATACATACAAATAATGATCTTTAACATTAGTCGTTAGGTAACATGCGGAGTGCAGGTGTCTGAAGTACATGGAGTTCCAAATTCAGGGAGCCATTTGCATTGGTAGATAAGGAACGAATGCAGTGTGCTACCATGTTTACTAGTTGCAAAAATGACAGCATATTTTTAAAGTACTAACTAAAACAGTGTTATAATATGAAATCAGAATAATACTAAAAAAAACAAGAAATATATTTAAATAGAACTTTAATAGTGTTTAATAATAAATTATGTACATTATTTTCCTTAAATCTATATAACTGGAGGTGTACAATAAAAAAAAATATTAAAAATTTACACTAAGTTAACCAATAACTAGATTGTTCCAGAAATCTTATACGTTTGGATAAAAGACGTATATTAACCTGGGTCCAGCTGTGCCAATCTAAGATTATTACATTATTCTAATATTAAGCTCAATATTAAAACAATTTCACATTCTTGTTCTTACTAGGACATCTTTAAGAGCGCTCTTATAGTACTATTAGAACGCTCAAAACTTTTAATTATAGGAAGCATCCTTATCTATTCTGCTCTGTAGCAGCCCCATATATGCACAATCAATGAATCATAAACCAACAATGCTAATTACCATTTCATAATCGAGTCCGATTCTTATTTGTATTTAGTCCATGTACGGTATATCACGAGCGTAAACTTTGAATCAACCAAATAATCTTAGATAAGCAATTATGGACTAGTTAAAGATACGTTATATTTAGAGAATTCTGGAATAATCGTTATACACCAATCAATTGTATACGAGTACATAGATATTGTAATATGTAATAAGCATAATTTTGTGTAAAAATTGAAGAAATAATTACGTAATAGTAAAGTCAAAATTAATATAACAAAATAAGCACCGATAGTGTAAAGTAAATAAACTTATATTACGTACTATGTATATTAGACCACCTACTCTGATTGTAACAAATTATTGTCATGACTATGAATCACCGAGTTCAGTACTATAAATGTACTATATGAAGGAGTGCTCATAGTGGATTACGTGACAATACGACCACAAGAAGTTCCAGCTGTCAGCCATTGACTGTCAGCTAACTCGTACTTGTTAAGGCGCTAACTCGCCGTTATTATTTAATTATTTTTGTCACCCGGTAATAGTCACGGCAATAAGTAACAACAAGTGGGAGGTCTTACATTTCGAAACCAAACACAACATCACTAATTAAATAAAATGTACATAAAAACATTATAGGAACTATTTTAACATAACTACTATTGGCAAATAACTCGACCTATTGATATAGGTTTGAACAATCATTCAAAGCACTCGAAATGACAATTGATTTTAATTACATGTATTTCTGGATCAAAAAAAAAAAAGATGTGCTCAACACATAATATAATACGCACCTTATCAAACACATAGAACACTTAATGGGTTGTATGGAATAAGATAAAATTATAAGTTATACAGAAAAAATACAATTCACAAAATGCCTTAGACTTGCATGATTTATAGACGAGTAAAATAATTGGATAAAATATGTTTATATACCTATCTATGTATGCTTTTATTTCTTCACTGCACTGATATAGACAATACGACAAAATGGTTAAGAATTCCTACAACCAATAGCATTGCATAAAAATAACGATATAATTCTTCGTATTGGTTATTTTAAATATATCATATATGCACCTCTTACGGATACCTATCGTTAAAAATAAAACTGTTAAAGTCAAAATCATAAAAGACGTTATCTATGAAATAGTATCCTCAAGTCGTATTACAAAGAGCCGAATTTATGTTAATTTAGATCTCTAGTTTCCAAAAAGACTGTATTTGTCAAAGGATTAAAGCTAAAATAAAATTAACTTCGGGATGTAAGTTAATTATTTTAGAGAAAATGTCTAAACATCCGTCGGGGGTATGCTTAGTTGAATTATTGACATTATCAATATTTCTAAAGCATCACAAAATCACTACAGATTAAATCTAGAACAATCTAAAACAAATATTTGGAATAAATTTGATCTAAAGGAATAGCTTAACGGGAATGTTGTAGAAACCAATAAGTCAAAAATTTAGAATAGTCAGTCTTCGAAATATATTATAGAAAAATGCAGCTCAATTGTGGCAAGCATAACACACACAGCTACCAAAAAGGACTGGTTCACAATTAGACTCTATAGTTAATATTAATAATTATGCTTAAAATCATTAGTGAACCAATACTTATATTTTAAAAAATGATACAATTACTGTAATAATAAATACTTAACAGGTAAATGACAACATTCAACCATCATATTAGGCCGAACAATATAGTTCATTATAATCTAAATTGTACAATCATACCGGTAAAAAAACTAGCACATTATTTACATACGAGCACCGCAAAACAATTCTAGTGATATTCAGGTTCACTTAAAATTTAAATAATTCATTTCAACTATTCGCTCCATAGTCTTTAATCACTTGGTCGTTATCACCATTGGCACTTAGGTAAACTCTAAAATTGTAATTATATGATTTACACTTCATGTTCCTCACTCATAAAACATTTATTACACTTCTGTGCCATCTTCTCCCTCGTCTTCAAATAAAATTGCGTCGTTAGAATCCACACTCGGTTTCTTTTTGGGTTTTGGTGGAGGTCTAGGTGGTATTTTACCACTTCTTCCTAAAGTACCCGATTGATTTAGTGATAAGTTGTGCTCGTTTCGGGTATCATCTTTAATTGGACTTGTTTTTGGCGATGGAATATCATCCCTAATTTCCATTTTAGGATTACGACGCAATGACCCAGTCTCAGGTTTATTACCTCTTCGGGTTATCGTGCTCAAATCAGTGGCAGTTTCGTTGCCAGGAAATAGCACTTTTCGTGATTCTGCTATAGGCGTGGACGACTTCTTTGATGCCCAGCTTATTCTTGGATTAACTGGTTCTTGGGGACCAGGAGTTGATAATTGCGCTGATAGTTGCGATGCTACACTATTCCTAGGATTAGTAGCATACAAAGGCTGCATTGGCAATATCTGCGCATGTTGTTCCTCAATTGGAGTATAATATATAGTATGTGGGCTCTGCATTAGAGCTGGGGTGGCAGGCAATGGACGTCCTCTCATAGGTGATAAAGGTTGTTCCAAACCAGTCTTATTCAATGAAAGAACAGAACTGCCATTCGCTGTGGTACGTAAACCCAAATTATCATAGAGGGGCTCTTGAGCTTCAGAACTTGGTAAAATTTGAGTACTAGCAGTACTGGACCAGCTAGGAATTCTTGGTCGTCTTGGTATCGTTACGTATCCTTGTCTCGGTGTAACCACAGGCGGTGTAATGGGAGCCGTAAATGGTGATTGTGATCTCGAATACGGTAAGGTTCTAAACAAGTTTGGATTGGTACTATAAATTGGCGAATGAATAGGGCTTGCTGGATTTAACTGAGCTGGAAGTCTCGTAGTGTCGGGAACTGTTGAAGCACTACTAGCTGCTGGAGATATTTGTGGAGCACGAGTGGGGAATGACAGCAAATCAGGAGGATAAGCTACAACATCGTGACGACCATAGTTCAGCATCTCGTTTGAACGTTTCGATGGGTCTATTTCAAAATCCAGCGAGTGTTTCTCTTCATCATGCGCAGCTGTGGAAAAAAAATATTAAATAAGTGAATGCGTCGTACCTTAATCAGAATACATTGTGTTATGTGTATCGCAACACAAGGATACAACATCCAATATCAGATAATTTATTATAATGACAATTAATGGTTATCGAACTCAAACTGAAATATTGCTTAAATAATGCTTTTGTTTTTACATATAATAGTATTTGTAGATTAAATTATAATAATTACCATTATAAACAGAATCAATGTCCAGTAATGTTTTGTTTAACTCGGACATTTCGGTTCCACCACTAGTGATGGAAGGAGGTGCATCATATCTTCTTGGTGGTTTAGTCACAGGATTAATGGTGTTAATAAGACTTTTCTCCATCTCTGGAATAACCGATCCTTCAATAAGAGCTTCCCCATTTGAATTGTCAGCCTTTTTCTTTTCAGAATGTCTTCGCCTGCAGCAGCAATAGCAGAGGATTATTAGCAGTATTAATAATATGGCAGCACTGCATGATATACCAATTAGAACTGGCATCATATTTCCTTCAATGACAGCAGGCGTTTTTATACCAGTCGACATATGAGTTACATAAAGTGATATTTTCTTCTCTTCAACTCCACCAGGATTTTTCGCAGCACACAAATAATCACCATTATCTGATCCATCAATATTAGTTATGGTCAAATTTAGCCACTTATTATTATCATCTATGCCTTCAACTAAGATATATTTTCTCCTATAAGTATCTGAGCCGTCAATGATTTTTGAATTTAGCACCCAACTCACTTCTGGCAAAGGATTTCCAGTAACTTGGCATGACAGTGTTGTATTTGCATTCGAAGCTCTTATCGTTGTTCCCAAGGGTGGATAAAGAATTTTGGGTTTACAAGCAAAATCATCAGTATCTAAATCAGCCCAAGATTTCCCACTAAGTGTAGGAGGTTCAGCACAAGTTGGACTAGTAAAACGACTATTACTATTGACCCAATTTCTAAAAGGCTGAAGGAAGCAATCACATCTCCAAGGATTTTTGTTAAGTTCTAAAGTAGTCAAACTCTTGACAGACTTAAATGTATCCACTTTTAAATATTCTAATTTATTTCTACTAAGGTCCATATCACGCAAAGTGGGGACATCTTGAAAAGTGTTCACACCAATTTGTACTATTCTATTATCATTCAAGTAAAGTTTCTGAAGTTGCAGTAAATGGTTGAACAGCCCATCATCTAATCTGGTGAGCAAATTGTTCGTCAATTGGATCCATCTGATTTTATTTAAATCTTTAAAGGTGTCTGGATGCAAATATTTAATTTCATTATTAGTCAGGTCCAATTGTATCATAATATTGAGACCACTAAATCCACCTTTATGTATTTCTTGTAATTTGCAGTCTCTGAGAACCAGCTTTTTAAGATTACTCAGGCCAACAGATTGAAAGGCGTATTGTTCTATTTCATACAAATTATTTCCAGTTAGTATAAGATTTTGTATGTCGCTGCTTAAAGTTTTAGGAATCTCTGCCAGAGACGAGTTAACACAATTGGCTTCCTTGTTGCCGCTGGCCCAAATACATCTGCATTCTTTAGGGCATTGTGTTGTGAAGTCATGTGCGTTTATTAATTGTAGAATAAGGAAACAAATGACAAATATAAATAATTTTCTTATCTTGCAATCCATCTTCGTTGTTCGACGCTTAGTCACCAGCCTGCTAACACCTGAAACAACGGAAAAGCGTGATTACTACGTATATCTCATATTAAGATAGTGATATAATGAAAACAATGTCTATTATACACATTATTCTAGCTATCAGATCTTTGTTCTAGCGTTCATATTTGGGATAATGAAAAAAGAACTTTAAATAGTTGCGTCATTTTTAACACCTTTGTTTTAGATTACGATCACATTTAATTCTTAGATTTAAAGGAGAAACAAAATCGGATATATTTTCTTATTAGCGCTATTCGCTTAAGATTTTGTTTGTGTTTTTAATTACTATTTTTTACGCTTGGAGATCACATTAACTCTTTTTTTCTCTTCAATATTGATTTTTAGAGGAACAAATATTAATATTTTATTTATGTATTTGTATTGTTAGTTTGTTATTGTATACTGTATATATATAATATAATAGTGAATAAATTGATATTGTTTTATAATTTGTCACCCAGCCACAGAGCGCGATTACACACCAAAGTAAACTATAAAAAAATCGTTAACTTTATTATTAACTTATTATTATTATTAACTTTGATTTACGATATAAACCTATTATTTCTTAATAAACGTATCTCAAACCCGCATTTTATACATACATATGCTGGTAAGATATGTTCAATAAAAGAGCTGCATTGTTTATTAATAAAGGTTAGCGCTTTTATTGACCTCTAGGTCCAGTTATATCAGTTGAAAATATATGGACATTCCGATCTTATCAATTAGGTTAAACGGACTTAATTAGTATCCCGTTTTTATTATTATCTTAAACTATAATAAGTGTTATGTAATTACAGATGTTTTTCTTGGAAATTTCCATTTAATTTAATAATACATAAAATTAAATTGAATCCATATAATTCTTGTTCTAATCAATTGAGCTTGTCGCTATAATGCAGTAAGTGAAACAATTGACTATAGTTATGTCATATGGCTATTTTTTATATTAATCATAGGGCAATACAATTATTCGTAATAATAACTAATAATAACTTTCGAAGACTTTTGTTTCTGTTTTTTCCATATTTTAAATTTATTTATCGAAAGTAAAACTAATTAAAACCAAATCAAAAGATTTTATGCGACTTATCGACATTTCATTTATGATTATACAATTTAACATATACTAAAATAATAATAAAACAATGAAGAAATGAGTAGAGTATGCCCTGTCGAGCTGCTGACATTGCTCTGTTACAGTAGTCTTTGCTCATGGACCACGTTCTAATTTACTATCAAACGAAGTGTGGTAACATGCTGGGTTACTACAAAAAAAGAGGAAATGACTAATGGGCGTACAATTTCTCTCATACTGTTAATTTAAAAACAAGCATATGCATATTGTAACATACATTAATTAACGAACTGATTAATTGTGTTAATTATTGTTTGTTTTGACGTTTTGAGTACGACACGAGTGCAATTTTCATGTTTAAAAGCTAACGAACATTTATCAACCCAGATCTCTAACTTGACTTGTAAAAAATCAATATCGATAACAATAATTATTTTATTATTAACCTTTAACTGCTAAGGTGGGAGCCTCTCAAATTTTGAAAAATAAAATTTTTGTATTATCTACTCTAATTAGTTAATTAGTTGATTTTTTAAAATAATTTTATTTATTCTTTATGATCTCATGTGATTTTTTCCAAAAAATGCTAATTGTTTTCTAAATTTTGAAATGATAGTTAATTATATACAAATAAATTATTTAAAAAATATATTTTATTTAAATACATCCACTGATAAATATTAAACACTAAAAACCCTAAAGATTTTTTAAATACAAGCACATATATGTACGGGACTCCGAGGCCCCCACGTCAGTGTTTACGTGAAATTAAATCTATCTCAGTAGTAAAAGGTTAAGAAAGGAATATAATATAATATTAGAGTTATTAACATTCGATAGACGAAAGCATGTAGCACTAATTTAGAGAGAGAGGCTTTTATTATATTAGGTACTAACTGGACGTCGTCGTACGAGCTAAAAGCCGTATTCTCGTTTCAAATCAGAACATACAATTCAATAATGATTCGGTTTATTTAATAATTCGCGTATTATTTCTTTAGAAATACATATGCGAAATATTGCGGATTAAAATGGATTAAAAATATAATTATCACAATGCATTGTGGCAATAAAAAGAACAGAAAAAAAAACAAGAAAGAAGACACTCAAATCCCTAAATCTTCTAAGTATTTTCGGCCTGTAGGATCGACTGCCACACTTTTATAACTGTTATTTAAGATTAAAAGTATTAGAAATATATTTTTAATAAAATTTAGAAATACATATCTAGTTTTCAAAGGTTTATTGTAACTCTTATAAGATTACGAAATGAAACAACAAAGATTGAACGCGATAGTAAGCCGCAAGAACTCTGAACTATTTATTTATTTATTACTTAATGATACAGAAAAAATAATACAGAGTAAGCGAGTAAGGAGATGCCGGCCTTATCGCTAAGAAGCGATCTCTACCAGACAACCAAATTTTTAAATACTATTTAATAACTATTTAAATAATGTTCGCGAATAATCCAAAACAACATTATAGTAGGTATAATATAAAAGAAAGTTAGAACATAAATAGGATGTTTAATATAATCGAAACACTATCAAGAATAAACCTTTAAGGGCATTAAAACGTATAATATAGATAATTCGGTTAGGTTGTCCAATAGTTAGTGCTACCAATTTAAAAATTAACCCAGTGTGCCAAATCTATATCCACCAAACTGATTTCTAATTACCTATCAATTAGTCATTATCAATTAGTGTCAAATCCGCATTGGTTACATTAATGCAATTAATAAAATTATTTCAATAATGTTTTTGCTCTTTTAAATTTTGTTTTTATGCAGATACGTTACCGTAAGCAGTTGAGTTTATCCGAATAGTATTTGACAGGTCCAGCCACATTTGGATAGAATTAAAACAATCTTGACAGTAAGCAACAAAAACGTTCGCGAATACCTCACTCAGACCTTTTAGCTTCCCAATAAACTAATATATATCCTACCACTGAATTTATTTTGTTGCAATTCATTTCAAGTCTACATTACGACGATTACTTGAATCAATAATATTTATTATACATCTAAAACCATTCATTAACATGTGTAATACAATCAGAAAAAGTACATAACAATAAAATTACAATATATTGTCTGCTGAAACGCACGAATGAGTCTTATGTATATTCTTGTTAATTTCTATATCTAAATAATTTCCATACATATTTGCTTATATCAATCAAACAATAATATATAAGTCTATAATTCGATGTCTCCGACTCGATTAGACTCACTCTAGTTAAAAGACTTCTTAATCCTCCATATTTAGTTACATTATACTTTATTATACGTTAAGTTACAGTTAAAATACTACTTGATAATATTTAAAATAAATAGCCCAGACTTCCAAAGACAATTCGTGTACCTTTCGGAATCAATTTCGTCGATACTTAGTGGATATGATGTAGTAGTAGTTATCTCGGTCATATAAAAAAAAATATATTGAAACGGATTTAAATCGTAAACCCAAAATCAGTCAAGAATGGCCTCCTAAATCCTTTCAGAACCGGATGCGTTTAACTGATTGAACCGTTTTGCATTGAATGCTAATAGGATGCCAATCATCAAGTAATAGTGAAAACTGTACAATACTATTGTTTACATATCATTAATGTTGTGTATGAAAGTGGATTGTACGGGTTTGATAGAAATATTGATGAGTTATTAAAATTATTCATTCAGTCGTTGTTTGTTCTGTTATACATATTAAAATAATATTTTCTAGAGTTGCATAGAGAGTTTTTAAACGAATATTTGTTACGTTACCTACAACAAAGACGTTGGGTCAATTGACTGCAATTTGATGCATTTTCTAAAAATCAGAAAATTCAAATCGTTAAGTTGAACCGTTCTTAAATTATTAAATTACATTTGGTTTACTGACCGATCCCTTATTTTTTTAAACATTTAATTTTACTTTCTAAAATATAAAATAGAGTAACATTTATTAATATAGTATTTATACACCTAACACGGCAAATATTTGGTTCTAAAATTAGCAACTATTTCGGTTATCATTAATGTTAGAATTTCACTACAAATTTCCATCCTCTACCTAACATTAGCATGGTAAGACGCAAAGCTATTCTCGCGATTAATATGTTTAAAAATAATTTGAAACATATTATTACATGATATAACCCCTTATCATAAGTTTGTGTATGTATTACTATCGCTTTACCTAGATTAATTAGCAAACTAGAATTAGTTAAAACATATTCGAGAATTATCTGAAACACTTGAATTATAACTTCACTTTGTGTCATTTGGAATAAAATAAAAATTTATGATGAAATAAAAAAAATCAATATCAAGCCTAATATTATTGTGTTTTAATGTAAATAAAATAATAATAATTTGTTATATATAGGTAGCATTCTTAGTGATACAGAAAAGGGGTCGCCAAGAAACGTCATAGTTTTGGTTTATTAACCGGCTATTAATTTGCAATAAGAGTGTCGAACTGAGCCAAGTCGAGCGTCCTATTGGCGCCCAGAAACTTCTGGCAATCGTAAAGTTTAGCCCAAAATCGTTACGTTCGTGATATGCGTATCATACACATATAACTAATTGGTTTACTGTATAATAACGTTATAATCCCACGTATTTTGTTTCTATGTTACTATTAAACACTCGTCTAAGCTATACCATTCATTAAATGATACCACCAAGATAGTAATTAATTTTGGTTCAAGTGAAAATTCTAGCATTTATTGAGATAGTAAGTAAGTAATTTGGAATTAACTTAATAAATAAATTTTTATTTTATATTTATTTAAAAAATATCAACAATAATTTGAAAGAGGTCTGTTATTTTTATTAAGATCATATGCACATCAAAATACGTTTAAGTGCAAGGGGCAAGGATGTCCGGTTTTATTATATAAAGTAAAATTTGATGGCATGCACCACTAGCAGGTGAGAATGACAGCTGGGGAGGAACAACCCCAAAACATATTACAAATTTAAATTTATGTGCTATTTTATAACTATTCACGAATCATTTAATAATATACGAAATGGAATAAAAATAGTTTATTAGCATAGGCATTAAAGGCGTGCGCTTGATCATCGTTAGACTCTGTAGTAGCTCCGGAAAGGCGTATGACGAGAAAAATACTACAAGAAAGTCGTATAGTGCGTGCTTTGGATAGATACATAATAACATTTCAACTGAAAACAGAGATTTCTCGTTACTATTTTGAACGTTTTCAAACTCTTCTAAAAAAGAGTTACTATGTACCGTAATAGCATCAACAACTCGTTTCTCTCGCTCAGTAAAAACGTCTTACCAATTTATAGTTTATTATTTTTCCAACGTATTAGAACTAACTGAGGCTCACATAGGATATGACGTTGATTATAAAAATCTATACAAATCCTCTCGGGAGATTCGTCCTTATCAATAAGAGATAGGAAATAAATTGCTGTGGGATTTAATATTGAGTACGGCACATAATAAAGTCCATTGTTAACAATTTCTTTGTTATTTTTATCCTTATTAGAATTGGAATAAAGTGTATGTTTCAGATGAAGATAATAATCTCAAAGTTCATTCGCCCTTTTATGTAATTTCTTTGTCAAGAAATCAGAGTTTGTCCGATATATATATTTTCTATAACAGCAACTTATACTAGTTTTATTAATAATCTGATATTTATTAACGTTACTAAGACTTACTTTTATTGGGTTATTTATAACGATATCTTTAATAAGCAAGATGACAGCGTAACTGAATATTTATTAATACAAAACATGGTATTTGTTTCGGGCCTTGGTATGTTTGAGTTGTTCTGGACCTGGGCATTGTATGTGCACGTATGCATTTATCTAAAAGACTGTTTAATGATACATTTAAATTTTGTTAATATTATAATGAATTAAAATATATTACAAACAAAAGACAGTTCAGTCTAAAAAGGCTAATTAAAATTATAATAAATATTGTTAATTTTACTTAAATATAAAAAATACGTTTTCTTTCAGTGACATTTCGCAAATAAAAAAGAATATTCAAGTTAAGAAATAATTGAAATTCTACAATCGTCTCAGAGTAAAGTTTTAGTATACAAACGAGAAAAAAAACCCGAGTAAATTATAGGCACACCTTTACTGTAAAACTTTACGTGTTTTACAGCAATAACATTTTCAAATGTTGTCGACAATACACCAAAAGAAACTGTACTAGAAAAGCCTTAAAAATATGTCGAAATATATTTTTATTTAGTTTCTTTAACGTTACCGTAACTTCAGAGGTGATCAGCAACTATAGTGATACATTAACGACTATCGATGAAATTTCACAGTTTGTTAAAGGGAATAACATTATTGTATAATGTTTATAAAACTAAAATAAACTAAACACTAAATAAGTATTTATTTATTTGGAGTCATCAAAAAGGACTGCAACTACACTATTTTAACAATCAAGTTCAAGTCAACCAAACGTACCCTAAAAAAAGATAACCACAGTAAGCAATGCCAATTATAATCAAAAATAACTTATAATACAAACCGATTGAATTAACAAAATATTTGTACAAAAATATATATTAATCGATACATTTTGATGATGAAGATGATTTAATTTATTACATATTATAATATTGATGATTTGTTTACAGTTCTTTTGTTTGAAATTGGTATTGGGTATAAACATTTATTTGCCGAGCGGAAAGCAATTTTGTAAAAGTCGCAACACTTGGTTGGAAGTGCGCTCGTATTTCAGTGGGGTGGGCAATTTCTCTCACCCCTCATCCCCAAGGAATACAGTACAAAAAGGTACCACTTAGACAGTTTTATGCGATGCACTCGCCAATAGAGGCGTCGATGCATGGAGGGCTATTCTTAATCTATTGGCAACTAAATCGAGATAATATTTAATAATTTAGTTGAGTTTTTAAATACAGAACGAAGCCAATTAGAAATTTCATACAATAGATAGTTAAATTTCGTTTATGGAATATGCCATTTTCAAGCGTACACATTTGTCGTTCAAAATACCACGACGATTGATTTATATTATATATTTTTTTAATTTTCTTCATATAAATAGCTGAGTTTGATGTATTAGAAATTTGCTTTATATATCTAAAGAATTTTAATAACCAATATTAGATAATTGATTTGAAATGAATCAAACCAATACACATTTACAAACAATCACGAACTGAACCAGAATAAAGCCCCTACACGACATCTAAATAACAGTTATTGTAATGCAATACACGTCATCTTGCTCATTATATGTAAGGGTATAAAGTACAAAATTGGATGTACTTTTTATGATATAAAATCGTGTGACACGAGCGTGAGTTTGTTGTCAACAAATATATATTTTTTATAACATTCGAGTTCCCCTAGAAAATGATACCCCTTAATAATATCATTCACTCAACCGAATAATTTTGGGTACATATTTAAAATTCTTATGCACATGCTCGCTCGGTCTACTATTGCTGAGCGTAACAATGATTTACAATTATGTTCCTTTATTTATTTATTTATGGGGTTCACAAACAGAGCTCTACAACTAGATTAGGAATCAATATCACACTAAGAACTATAACAATCCAATTGTAGGCCGTATGCACAGTGAACACAGCATGCACTAACCATTTACAATTAAGTCAAAAAAATAAAATATAGTCATTGATTAATTAAATCAAAATAATAAGCAAGTCAAATAAAAAATATAGTTATTTAAATGTCAAAATTAAATTATAGAATTAATTCAAATTTTGTGATTTTTAATTTTTTCTATTATAATCTAATATTAAAATAATTGATCATGCGACCTCACTGATGTCTGCAAACGTTGCCTTCGTTATACTGGCTTAATCATACGAGTTTTCCTAGGGGTTTTGTATAACAATGCGATATTATTAATTTACTACATTTTTTTAAAAGAACGTTTATTACCATAATCAGTTTCAAATAGAACAATGTACGCAGCTATTTATTGTACTTAGACCTACTAGAAAATGTTAATTAAATATTCCGTTTAGTATAACCGAGTGATTTAATGGAATAATTAATTCGAAACTCATTGTCGTCGACAAACGCAAAAGGTAAATAAACATCGAGTACAGAAGTTAATTCACAACAAAATACAAACACTTTGCAACTACTTACTACAAACTAATTTGCAATCAACGACATACAATTAAGCAATAAATATATTATATAGAAAAATAAAACGTAACAAAGTAAACATTAACTACCATACGAATTTAAAGGTCTTTGATTTTATCATAAAAACACCTATTGCGTTTTGTACGGAACGGAATTAGTTCAATGCATCACCGAAAGGTTTGTCACAAACAAAAAATAATAATTGAGATGTCTGTATACGTTGCTGTTACCTAGTGTAAAAAGTATATATAGGATTATTAGATACTCTTATTCATTGTTTGAGAAAGTTTATAATAATAGTGACAATAAACAATTGAAGTAAGGAGATAGAAAATGCTTAACACTAGAACTACCAGCCGGTCAAAATGGCCAGATGACTTGTGCTTGCAAAGTATTAAATATAATTCAATGAATTTATTGTAGAATTGTAAAAAATAGAATCGTTTACAAAAAATAACGAATAAGGTTTTATATAAAAGTCTTGTGAATAATTTTTGAAACCAGTTATATTGACCGGTTGGTAGTTCTAGTGTTAAAGCAACAAACATAATTTAAACAGTTAAATAATGACGTCACAAAGTACAGTATTAATATAGATGCGACATTTTCTGGTTTTCTATAAACCACAAAGTCATACAGAGCCGACAGCTGTCAAAACCACCACCCACATATGGATCAGTACAAAACTACTATGAGGTTTTACTATGATCGTTTGTATATGTCCTCAATCTTTGACTTAAAGCATGGCTTAAGTCGTTTGAAGTAATTACTTTAAAATAGTTTATGTGGTTTACTTTGTCAGTTTAATTTGACGTTTCAAAATCTTAGCAACCTTTTTAGTAGCGACGAATTTAAGGTCTAGTTATAATTATTTGACACTTAATAAAAACATCCATACTAAATCGCATTCTAATAATTAAAATAAGTACGATTTATCTCGTATTTCACAAACTAAAAAAAAATATTTAAAGAACGTTCATAATACCCAACCCCGAATAGAGGATTAATCGACTGTGTATTTTGCGTACTTGTATAATTCGTACAGTCAAAAAAACATTTCTGATAGAGTACGCTTTTTAGTTGGCTACGTGACTGTATCTATGACGTTTTCATTTCACTTAACTTCTTTTTACAACATTTATTTTATCTTTCTCTAACAAATGACATTAAATTTAGGCGTGAAAGAGATAGCAGGAGCCGGTTTAATTTGTTAAAAGTCATAATATCAAAACTATATACTGTATATAATAACAATAGCAATTTTAATGGGTAATAGTTTTTGGTATATTTCTCATTTGTACATAAACGCGACTATTCTTATTTTACTTTTATTAGGAATTTTAAATTAAGTTCACAATTACTTACCACTTTTTAAAATTTCTACACTATGTTAACGAAGAATACGCAATTATTATATCTGAATTGTACGCGTCTATGACGATACGCTCTAACGAATTGGGGACTTGGAGGTATTGTTTCTAAGCGATAAAACACAAGAAAGGGTACGTTTGCGTATTATAAGGTTGCCAAAATCGTCTGGTACTGTGTTGAAGTGTCTACAATTTACATAACTGATTGTTACCGTCACAGACAACACAATTTCGCGGCTAATAAAAATATTACTTATGCAAATACCGTCAGAATTCAACCTTCTGTTGAAAATACATTTGTTATATGAAAATGAGTTGGATAAAAATATATATAAATTATCATGATTTTTGATGTGAAAGCGTCGAAATAACAAAGCAACACTCACTCAACATTTATGAAATTGTGATGAATTCAGTCGTAGTTTGTATGTGTTTTTATTTTGCGAAAAAATACCTAAAGCTGTACTTTGAAAATGTATATATTGTTTCTATAACAAATAAATAAATTTTTTCTCAGTCAAAATACTTTTAATGTATACTAACTTTCCAACTCGTTCATAGATGGCTCTGTTCAAATTGTAACACACATTCTACATTTCGACAAAATTTGGCATAAGATGGTATATCCCAACTGACAGTGACAATCAACGATCAATAAAAATTAACAAGACTGCGATAAAGACAACTATAAAAATAGAAATTATGTAACACGACAACTATTTTCAAGAGATTTATGCTAATTAAGCCTAAATGTTCCTAAACTATAATATATAAAACACAAAAATGAAATAACTCAAATTATGTAAATTTGTACAAAACAAACTTCATTAAACCATGAATCTGGTAGGTTTTATTGATCAAAATTTTGTATGTAGGCCGCGGTGGTTAGGAACAAAAAAAGATTTCCCGTCATCTTCTCAGCAAATACCTTATGAATAATGAAAGGGAGCAAGGAATTTTATGAGATTGAACGAAAAGGAAATACATACAGAACTTATTTCACCTAATTGGTAGCATATTTCTGATTAAATGGATCATCAATAGAACTGTATTTCCCAAAAGAGCATTACAGGCAGTTATATGAAGTATCAAGTAAACAAAAGACGATCAAAACAAAACTAATTAAAAGACAAGTATTTAGTCGTTTTGATGCCTCTTACTTCACATAAAAATACAGGGGATCCCTTATTACATGGTACTCTTATAACACGTTTTCATATTACGTGAATTTGTGTCCCTCGCATAACACGTGTTTTACCCATATAACGCGGGGATTTCACATATATATTTCGGTATTGTGAAATTCATAATTTGTTCAATTCATAATCAATTTCGCGTTTGTTTGAACATATATCGTTCATAACATAGTTTTTCATTAATATTCGATTTAAACCTCCTTTAAAAATAAAAGTTAAATGTGAATAATTTGTAAGCGTTATACGAGGATATTGTACAACGCGTTTTCATATAACACGGAACCAATCCACCGCGGTATAGGGGGGTTTAGTGAATATAAAATCAAAGTGACAAACTGTCATAACAAACACACGACTTGTAAATATGTAAGTTGACGTGTAACACGAACTGGACAAGCAATAAGACACCACGAGGTCATTCTACAGGGCGTTATTTGAGTGGCCTAATCACTCATGTAACGTAAACGTTTGTTATTATACTAAGTATGCAGGGTACTATAGGCAAACGCTTAGCATCAGCACCTCGTAATTTTAATTGTTCAAATATAAAGCGATTTATGTCTTCTGCTTGTTACAAACAACTGAGATGAGTATTACAACAGCGTGAATTAGTTCAACTGTACTTTTTTTGGGATCAATTAAATATTTATTATCAAACGTAAGATTTTGTCACCCTATAAATATCAACGAGCCTTCTTTATATATAAAAAAAACTAAACTGATTCTCTTTAATTACTAATACAATTAACTAACGAAGAAACAAAGAATAAAAACAAAACACAATCAAATTACGAGAACATAACCTATAAAATAAACAAAAATAACGTGTAACTTATCATTTAGGAGAGTGGAATATTTTCAAAAGACTTACAATGTATGAACAATAGGTTAAGGCATCAAATTTGAATTTGTTAATTTGATAACCTAAATTTCACTTTTGTTTATTCAATTAAACACAACAACGCTCCAACGATGGTTGCTGCGACGCAGTGGTTCGCGCTTGCTTTGACAGCCCAACTAGTTTTCAGTGGGCTTATCACGAATTTTAGTCTGGCTTTCGAACCGAGTTCGCTTCAAGCGATTTGTATGAAAATTTGAGCAGCGCCACCGCGTGCGGATTTGGAACTACAATATTTTAGATACTTTTTGTTAATTTTCGAACGTCTCGATCTTTCGTTCATTTGATAGATTGCTGGTGCTCGTTAGTCGTTAGTAAAAATTCATGATCCCGATTGCTAACGAATCCGTTTTACTTGTGACAGCTCGATTCGAAAGCCAGACTAAATTCGTGATAAGCCCACAGAGTGGCATGTGTTTCCGAATTAAAATTAATCCAATTATAATAATGTGTATAAGAAAAATACCTTATTGTGCTCGCATCTAATGTAATACTGCTGAATAATAGATTATCTCTACAATTCAATAACACATACGAGTACATTACCAGCTTTGCATTTAAACCGAAACTAAACCCAAGATAAAAGCGTCCAATGTATAGAAGTATATAACAAAATAACAGTCATGACACAGCTAAATATTCATATTCAAATCTGAACATTACCGTAATATCAAAATTAAGTACCCAAGCGTATACTCAAAAGTAATTTACAAATAAATACGACTCCCTGAGGTTGAGGGAACACCTGAACGGAAACACCTGGTGTGATCATATCCCTGAGTTCATTGACTCAAAGCCTGGTCGAATGGGTCAACCCGCTTCATGCAATACGATTTAAGAGTTGCTCATCTTACGTGATCGATTAAGTGCGACCAAGACAAATAATTAAAATACAGTTCCGCAAGAAATAGGCAAATTAAATAGTTATTAAATAAAAACATACATTTTTTATTTATTTTAATTAAAAATACATCTTTAAGTGAAAATTATGTATTTTGCGTGTTGCAATATTGCTATGAAAAAAAAATTAGGTAAAAACATATTATTTATGTCAAACTAAAACAGCATTAATAAAATAAATTAAATTAACTATTGTATTTAATATGTTATAATAAACTAAGAAAACAATGATGCAATTTAAAAATAAATCTGTAATAGTTGGTGGTTTTATTAAAGGCATCGAATGACACAAGTAAATAATATCATAATATGTTAGTACATATTGGCTAATATTGTTGCGATTCAATGCACACGGGTTTGACCATATGCTTGGTTACATTAATTCTGTCGGGATAAGTTCTGTTTCTAGTTAAAAAAGTCGCATTGTCGCATAAAATATAGCTTATGTAGGACAAATAGTTGAGATCCTTTATGTAGGCGTCTTAGCGCAACTCATAGATGCGTCCCTTGTGATTGAGATCTTACCCTGTCTTAAACGTGAGAGAATGTTTTCATAAATAATTGAACGTGCCGTCGAATTTAAACAATATAAATTTATTATTAATTGAATATGCCTATTTGGTTGTTGACTATTTTGTTTATGTGAGAATTGATTTTATTTGTTTATTATTTTAAACACGATAGCTGCAAAGTTTTCGAAGCGTAAATTAATCAAAATAAACGGGATAATAAGTGACATAAAATAAATTAAATCAAGTTCACGCATAAACTCAAGCAGATAGATACTACAAAAAGATAAGAATCAAATCTAGCAAATAAAAAGAGTATAATTTTTATTTAAAAAAATCCGTGGTGTTCTTTTTTTTAAATTATTTTTTCTTAGATATAGACTATTATTATTATTTTTCATAGAAACAATTGCTAACAGAAAAATATTTGCTGTGTGCGCTTGTTATCGGTTCAGGTTGGCAGATCCGACTTCCCTCATACCCGGCTACCTCAAAGGTAATTCTTAAACTTGACCTCACATAAAAGTAGGTGATAACACCGAGCTTATGTAAATAAAAGCTAAATTTCCACACTAATTAATCAGTAAATTGTATAATACTATACTCAATCGTATTAAAGTATTTTCAGAACCGTTTGGATTCCGAAGTTAAAATTACACTTAGTAACGAAATGCGAATAGTTGTGCCACAAACCAAATTGCAGTGGAGGGTTATGTTCGCTTGAAACTGTATTTATTTGGACTAGTTTAATATACATGTGAGTATTATTGTAATACAAATAATAACAAAACTAAATTATACGACATACTATGCTGTATTAAAGTTAACGATGCAAAAAAAAACCAATTTTTTTTTGCATTTTGCTGCTTACTGTTGCGTTTATTCTAATAAGTTTTAAATCGACGTCGTGCAGCGTCGACAAATTTCTAATAAAAAAAATTAATGTATTAAGAATATGATTGTTTATTGACTTAATCAATTAATACATAGAGTATAGAAAGAAAAATGAATATGACAAAGAAATGGAGAAAAGTCACCAGGGTTCTATGGTCTCTGCCTACTCCGGTAGGTAAAAGGACATGGGTGCGACTCGAATTAACTATTATTTACTTCAGAAAAGATTTAAATACTTGAACAGGGCAACTGAAATGGATGTATTTCTCAGGTAAGATTAGAACTAATCGTTCGGAAAACGGCATCATTAGCACGGAGACGGTCGGCCGGCAGTCGGCACGCACACTCTTCAGTTTTCAACTTTGTAATTATCCGATAATTATTACCTACCCTACCTGAAAGGCCTGAAAGTTTATTTACTTTGTGAAAAGGGTGTTTTTTTCTAATGAAAGAAAGACGAGTTTGCCTGTTTTCAGCACCTTTTCTTGAAAAGAATATTTTTTTTAGAACTCACGAATTTTTAATATTTTTTCTTACATTATATTTTTACCTGGAGCCTATGTTATTAAATAATAAAGTTTCTATTACAGGTGTTTATCAATCTACCTATACACCAACTAAAGACAATCTTTGCATCCAACGTAGTCGTAGCAAGACTAACGACTGACTGTAATCAAAGTAGCTATCAATAAAAAGACAACAGAAACATATTGTAATGTTTAGACTCGAAACAGATACCTACTTTTTTTAATAAGTGAATTGTATAGAAAACTAAAGACTTCTAATAAAAGTATTTCATCACTCTTATAAGAATTGAGGTATAAAAACGTCACATTTTATTTTAAAAAAAAATCCTATTTCTTAATGTTTCTGTGAGTTTATTGAAACCGTAAAGCGGCTTACTCTATTTCCCTTGATACGTAATATGGTCCTCGTACTCTGAGATGCAGGGGCTGTTTCGTGTTTACGATTTAATTTAAATATAATAAAAAAAAAAGTAAATGTCAATTACAGTTAATATCCAGTCTTGCTGCAAAGCTTTACACATCTACAGTAGGTACGTTGTCAGTAAAAATGGCAGATAAAAATAGCGAAATATAAAATAATTATGAAATGTTAATACCATTAATATAATAATTAATTTTGATTGAACAATCGTTTTTTTTTTTCAATTTTATATTATTTCTGTCACTGTAATAGATTTGTCACACAATAAAATTAAATGCTGATTTTGGTTATAAGTGTTTAGTTGGCAATATTATTAACATTCAAACATAACTAAAATTTCAGCGTAAAGCATTATTACTATAGCATTAAATGTGCAAATAATAAATGAAAAGAAACACTATTTGCGAATGAGAAACCAAATAGATTTAACTAAATAAACTTCTGGAATAGGATTCCGTGCCAGAAATAGGCCCGTTTCGTATTATTAAATTTTCTTCTACGTACACCTGATCGAGTTATGTGTTAACACGTGCAAGATAATGGAAAGTGACGGAAGATGTTCTATTTAACTACATTGTAAGCAAATACGCCTACTGTAATTTACTTATTACTAAACCATTTTATAGTAAAAAAACTATTAAAAACTAGTTTAAATTTAATTAGGTATATCAAAGACAGTTTTGTTTATATTACCAATTTGAATTTTAACCACTAAATAAAATGTGTATCACTGTACCGGGCTTAATATTTGTTCCTGCCTATAATATAAAAATAACATTAATTTAAAAGACTTCTGAAAACTTTGTAGACTTTTATCTATTTTTATTTAGTAGTATTATAATTTGTGACATTGATTAGTGAGACATTTTATTGTTATTACTTTGTATTATATAAAATTGACTGCTCCTTGCATGGTATATTGGAATTAACTGTTAGGCCATGCATATTATAATGTTTAAATAAATAAACAAATAAATCTCCATTCAGTTACACCTCATATAGTCCGTCAGTTAGTCATACCTACATATATTAAATGAAAGACGTTTATACTATAACATTGAAATAAAAAACTAATTGTCATAGTATTTAACAGCACACTAATTCATAATTTTGTAATGTAATTGTCAGTATCTCGATGTATGAGCTTAGTATCCCGGAAATACCAATTTCCTGCACATCCCGCCTCTATATTACTATTGGTGGAATCGTGTCCGTCATTTTATTCTTGTCAAGTTTTCAGGCGAATTTCTGGTAATACATTTTTTTTCGTTTTATTACATACTTTTATTAAATATGGTTTTATTCGTCTTTTTAAAATTAATTATAATTATTCTTAGTACTTTCAACTATTTATTTAATTTTATATTTATATGGATTTGTATGGAATATTTTTCTTACGTTTTCAAATCCACATATATTACAAAATACTTTAAATTTAAAAGGCCTTATGCGGCTTATATATCTTACTTTTAGATTAAAAGTTACATCAATTTGTTATCATAACCTACATGTAGCAAAAGTAGGCTATTTCAAATAAATTCATATCATTTTCAAGAATCAGTTCCTTTCATGCCAAACATGACCTTAATTACAGTGACCGGTGTAATCAATCAGCGATTCAGTATTTGAGTGGGTTCCGCGCAAATGTTTGCGAGTCAAATCCACGTGGAGGACGTATCATGTCAACAGCTCACGTTGTAGTGGGTTTTAGGTGACACTAAACTGGGAGATTAAGTTTACGAACAAATCCTGTTTTGATTTAATTTTGAAATTGCTTTTGTTTTCATATTAGAAGGCCATCTACCACTAACCCTAACATAAACATTAGTAATTTAGCTTTGCAGAATACTAAATTTCTTACGGCAAATATTAGCGTGCTAGTACTTTGGGCAGAGGTCTTGGATTCGACTCACTGTCGAAATAAATGTTTGTTGATAAAAAAAGTAGATATCTGTTTCTGGTTTGGCTTCATGGTCTCAGGTCTCAACACCATATGCTCGCATTACTCTGGATTCTCACAATAGTTATAACACACTATAGGCATGGAACCTATACTAAACGACAGCCATATTGGTTTAATTTTTAGATATGAAATATGTATACGCAATTATAATTGAAGTAAATAATTTATTAAATTTTGATGAAAGTTAATTGAGATGTGCATAATATTTTCATGTTTCTGTGCATATATAGACTGTATGTTGAATTTAGAACCATCAGATTCCTATAGGTTTTTATGTTAGCTAAAGTTGTTCCTACCCATATACGATATAACCATATACAGTAAAAATATCTCGTCATAAAGTGGACGAGCATTTAAGTAGTTTTTTCTCGATAAAAGTAAGCAATAAACATTTTAGCTACCCATTAATGATAAAAACGCCGTTAAATTTTATCATTTTGTAGAGTATATTTGAGTTTTGCATTTAACGTTCGTTGCATAAAGGATTGTCACGAGCAATATTTTAAGCTTTATGAATACATATTCTTGATTACAATTAAACCATAAATGATATAAAAATTACTTAAAATAATAATATATATACGTATACATGCAATTTTTTTCTGATAACATAAAAAATATAAGATTACCATATTTGGACGGTGCCTACATAGCTCATCAAACCGCGTAATGAAAAAGATTGCTGTCAAAAACACTTCTTTACACTTTTCGCTTTTGGGCTAGTCTCTCAACATCAGCCGGAATGACATCACACTCCACATTACTATAAAAAAACTCACTTGATTATAACAATTTTTTGATTACCTTTACAGATTACAATTAATTAACAACACTAATTAATTAATGTAACCGACTTGCTTTAAAATATTTATTACAATTATTTAATCATAAATATTTAAAAATATAAACTTGAATGAAAGTAATTTATATATTTTATGATTTAATTATAGAAACAAAACGATAACGGAAACTTTAAAAAAATCAAACAAGAATAACACACTTTGAAACTATAAGTAAAACTGAAAACTGAAACATTAAGCTTTTCAGCTAACAACCAGCAGGATACGTTCGCGTTTAATACGAAATACTAAATAATTTTTATGGCACAATTTCATTCATTCAAAGGTGGCTTACATTATATTTATAGTAATATAGTTATAAACGTGAGAATATCCGTAAATAGATGTTACAAACTTAATTATGCCAAATACAATAATAAAAAACAGCAACACAGACAAACTGCCAGACTTTTCGAAAGCCTTACAGGAATGGTGGTCGCGGCGAGACTAAAACCTCGAGATAAAATAAAGGCGATAAGTAAACCGTATAAATTGTTTTAAATTAATTAATAGACAAATTATTTAAGTGTATATTTGTTTCATATACCTGTAAGAAATAAATTATTCTAAACCAATACTACTTATATCTGTTAATTTAAATTCTAACCAAAAACAATTGAAGTGTAAAATTGAAATTTATTTATAGACTCTACATAGTTTTCTAATTTTTGTTCTTTTTAGAAATCTCTAAATTAGAAAAACAACTGCTTAATCGACTGACTATACTTGTACATACTGTAATTTAATTTAATGTACGGAAGAGCACTATCTACAGAAACACAGTCCTACAACTAATTCTATAGATATACCATGTTTGTATCTAGGGTTTTGTATTTTGAGCTAAATAAATTATTATTATTATTAAACTTGTAACTTTTTATTACAAAATACGCGTCTTGTTAATAATTCATACACAATAATTGCTGCTAGTTATTTCAGTATGTCATATATTGTAGAAAATAAATGTAACATTTTCGAATTTCGCTTTAAAATATTTTATTTAATTAAAACTACATACTATTACGTTTATTTTAATAAATAATGTAACCGATATTTCGCGGTGATCACGTTGACTATGAAGCTTCCGAAACGTCCTTTTAAATTAATCAACAACAAACGTCCGCATAAAGTCTTTTAAAAACATACAATTATATATTTCTTTTATAATGATAAATCACTTAGCATAAATCAAGTCAGTAAATATTAAAACGTACTTAAAAGTTTTCAAATCGAAACCTAAAAAATACGTTAGAAAATACAACGTAATCCTCAGCTAAAAGAGGGAACAGTATTTATTTTAATCCCCAAAGGAGTGCCCCGCATTCAATGAACAAACTTAAAAACTACGGCTATTAGAATGCGTCTCACGCTTTTCGCCTATCCATTGCCCGCTTGTGTTTAACATGTTTACAAAAGGAGAAAAAAACGTCCCCAGAGGACGGCAGCAGTCGAGGGTTAACCGTAAACGATGATGTATTGAGTAAACACAAACTTCCGACGTCGTGGGACATAAAACGTCAAATAACATTAATTTTTAGAGGTCGTTCGCTGATGTACACTTTTACTATGGTCGGTACGGAATCTAATTGACCTAAATACGTGCTGAAAGATTTTTAAGTCCAGGACAGGTCGTTGAATTGCGAAATCACAAAATTACACATGTATACTTCAAATAGTGTACGCGTAATACTAAACGTACAAATTGTGTTAAACCAGACAATCTAAGTACATTTTCATGACATACGACTGAATGAATGATCGAACGAAAAAAAAAATCCTATTTTTATCGTACCAAATTGAATTTCTAAACTAAGAATTGTTTTATTCACAATAGCACTCACGCGTCAATTAGAGGTATGTGATTACACTTTTTCTGTGTAAATAAAAATAAAACTTTATTTTGTAATCAAACGCGATACTACTAAATAAACGTGTAAGCAATAAAGGGTTAAAAATTAAAAGCTTACAAAGTTCATCGTTCTTTTAATTACCGTTTAATATATAATAATTTAATACTTAACATGAAACATAAAACCATATTTATTTCATTATTTATATAGAAACAATTGCTGAGAGCAGCCGGGATTGAACTCACGTCCCTCTCGAAACACATGCTATATATAGTTACTAATAATGAATGATAAAAAAGATTTTTTAAATTTTCTTTTTTTAATTAGTAACTTTTATTTATTTATTGTAATAACAAATGAACTATGTGTTTTGTTTAAATTTTTTAAATGTTTATTAAAAATCGAAGTATAGTTGATGAAGACAATAAATATATATCGAATATCAATATAGATTTTATTAGTTAGAAGTTTCGAAACGGCGAATTAATTCAAAGGGAAGCCAAAGCAATAACCACAAAAATGCATCAAAATTATTAGCACATGTGCGAGCATCTGTTATCCCTGTTGCACAACAGCTCAAAGCTGAATGGTGAGAAAGAGTCAAGTAATCCGCGGACGTCCGCAAATAATTTCAAAAGGGCAGCCTATAGGAATTCGCTTCGTCATTGATGGATTAATTTTAAGTCAATTGAAATCGATTAATACAAATTGAACACCTTTAATACTTACATAGCAATACGTATCAAAAGCGATTCTTCGAAATAATGTCGCAATACTTATTTAATGGAAACCCTACTCAGCTTTAATTAAATAAACCAATACAACAATTTTCAATTTTAATCAACGGCTCCCCTCGCTTCTTGCATTCATTTTTCTTTCACGTGATTTACAACCAACCAAGGAGAACCATATCGTAGTTTAATTTTTCTTTTTGTCATTTTTATAACGGTTATTAAATAAATATTTTATGGGGCTTGCTTTTACGTTTCAGCTTAAATACGACGATTCGAGAACTTTGCAGCAATCGTGGTCACGACGAGAGATTAAGTCTATCAAAGTGAATGCGACAGTAACAATTTCGGACATAACTAGGTGCAATATTGTTCATGCACTTAATACTTTTTAAAAGTACTAGTTTTACATTAAAAATCGAGGTAAAAATGCGTCAAAAGATTTGTAGTTTAAAAACAAATCAAGAGTGCACTGTAACCTACAAAAATAACTTAACAACAGCGTCGCAAAAACTCAAGTGCCCACTTGAAACATTTGTACGGAATGGTTACAAATTGTTACAAAAAACACAGTGTAAACTAACATTGTAGTTTGAAAACGCTTAGTGGTGCTTTAGACATCAAGCGAGTGAAGTCCAAGCTACAAGTGGAAGCTATAAAATGCCGACCAACCAAAGAAACTCTCTAACAAAAACTCTTTGAAGCTAGGAGGAACTCTTATACTTTTCTAGTTTAGATTTAGACTGGATTTAAATCTATTTAGAATATAGTTTTAAAATTAATATCACAAATTCCTTATTTAGTAATTAGTAGTGTTGTACTAACACGAGATATATATTTGAATAAAAATAATCAACTAATAATTTATTTCACACACTAGCCAAGCATCAATATTTCTTTATACCCATAAACATTCCAAATAAGGCTGCTATTCACAATATTACAAGTTACAACATAAATTAATTCTTCTTTGTATAAAGTAATGTATAGTAAATTGTTATTAACATTACGTTTTTTTAAACAAAGTCTATGTATCGAATGAGCTCTATCAATATTTTCGTCTCCTTATTTCCCTTGTTTTTATTGACTTCGCGTCACGAATTTTTTTTTTTTGTTGAAAACATTTACTGTATGTACATAACCTTACAATATTTTTAAAAATCTCACTCAATAATTACAAGGCTATTTATTTTTGCATAATTATTTGGACAAAGTATATTTAAAATATTATAGATTTTACTTTTTATAAAAACCACTGAACAAATACAATGCTAAAGCAGACGCTGTTATTCTATTCAAGTATTAAAAACGAAGTCTGCGATGTCTCCCCTTTGAATAACGTACTGTATAATGTCTAGAAAAAAACATCACCGCAACGCTGTTGGAACAGATTAGGGTTCCATTCGTATGTACGGACATAGTAATAAACTTAGTAAAAAAAAGGCAGCTAGAACATATTTCATAGGATTTTTTTTGCAGTATAGTACCAGGCATATGACCACACTCCTCCTGATGTAAAACTAAAGCTAAAGTGTGGATAGAACTGCAACTACACTACAAATAACCAACCCCGCTATGCCGGCTTACGAAGACGAATGTAATAAGTGTTCATTGCACAGATAATAATAACATACGGAACCGCAAATAACGGAATGCAGACAGCCCAATATATTCTGCTGTCAGTTTCATTTATTCTATATTGTGCTATATCACCGTAGGCACAAATTGTTCGCTTTATTTAATTCTTCGCAATCAAGGAGGTCATTCATCGCCTCCGAAAATTACGGATATTCTTTATATTGTCTCCTTTCTTTACACAGGGGACTATTGGGGATCTTTTTAAGTGATTCCAAAACATAAATTTTGCATTCCCCTACACGTTATGAGGTAATACTTCTTTTTATGTTTTTTTTTACGGGAAGTAATTATTTTTTATTAAGATTATTGAGGAATATCTTATGACATGAAATTTATTTTGAGTAAGCCAAGGTTGTTAACCTTCATAGAATAATGAGCCCAAACAGGAATACCCTATGCTATATATGTATCACGACAAGGACACACCTGGTCCGATATACTAATATATACATTTGTTTCGATGGGGAATCGAATCCGGAACCTCAGGATAATAGACAGATGATCCTAACTGCGCCACAGAAGCGTCCTATTTCAGACGCGTATACTAAAGATGTTCTATCAGATTGTAGAAAAAATTGTTATTTATTTTACCAAATTGAGCATGTGGTCTAAAATATTAATTTATCCTCGCATTAAATTGAAACATTCCCTCAGACATATTAGAGCAATCCATCACTGGAGAGATGTCAAATATATGTCGTGAAATAGGTTAACATATTTGCTAACATATATCGATAATACAAAGGATTTTGGTATTTATTGTGATACATGGGTCAATCTATATTTAAAAGAAGCAACTTAAATTGGCTTTGTGCTAATCCAAAAATACCAAATACTAGAAGGACTAAGTAAACACTACACTAATAGTTGACCAGGAAATTACTAAGCGTTTATCTATTAAGCCAATTCACTAGAGACTAAATAGTCAATTCCGTACGTAACAAATTCATTAAATAAATTGTTTGTACCAATTAAATTCATTGATAAAATACGTACTTCCGGTTTTTACGAGAGTTGTATAATGGAATTTAATACGAATGCTCTAAATTATTCTATTTATATATTCATATGTTGACATTGTGTTACAATTTATAGCGCGCCATCTATGAGTAGGCGGCGGAACCTTCATGAATGTACGTTTTAAATTAAGCATTTATATTTGTTATTAGACTGAGATTACTTATATTATAATTAGATGAGTAGATATTGGTCCGTTATTACAACATTGTAAACGGTAAAAATCATGCACAACAGATACTTCATGTGTTACATCAAGAATTCTGTTTGATTTTAAAGTTCAAGAAAATGTCCAAAAGAAAATAAATCTCTCTTAATAAATTAGTTTTTATAATTAAGATGATTAATACTTGTTTACATTAACAGCTCTAACGTTATTCATAAAATTGATTCACTTCATCTAAAATAGAAATATAGGTTAGCTGAAGTCAACTCCCCAATTTAGGTATTCGATTGTTTATGCAATTTGATAAACATTACTGCGTTTTTTAATAACATTTAATATTGGACAAGGTTAAAGTGATCCATGTATAATTTAATCAAGGCTATTATAGAAATAAATCACGTCATGTTTTTCCAAAGAACTTATGTTTAAAAATAATAAATAACATATTACTAAGTTTATGTTCAGTGTATATATGAAGTTTAAAATAACTCAAAAACTCATTGTTTGCAGCCATGGTCGTACAATACATATGACGACACCAATAGTGTGGTATATATGTACTCGCTTCCTCTATGCCGGCTCAATGAAACTAACGTTCACATCCAGGCTAACAAGGCTACTTTTATTGAGTTAAACACACTAGTGAAGCTATATCGAAAGAAAGGAGTGTGCAAATTACGAAAATGCTTGACTTATTTTTGTGGGAACTAGACGGAACAAATTTCTTCAAATATCGTAAATAAAAATTCGAATAAAGCAATGATGACTGACTATACCTAACTAAAGTGCACTGAACTTGTATATGTAGACCCAATACCATTGTTCTTGGTATCTTCCCTAATATTATTACCAAATATTAAATAATTCGATTTAGAGTAATCTTTTCATCGAGAGCGACCTAATAAAAGTACAGTCAGAAAAAGATGTTAAACTCGACAAATTGATTTAATTCAATCGTTCCTCGATAACGGTATTGAAGAAAAACTTCAAACATTCTTTTAAATCAAGTAGGTACTTCTTGACAGTTGAGATAATAGCTCTTCTGACAGTACAACACGAAGCGATCGGTACCTTTGATAAACGAAGCATTTCGAGCTTTCGATCCGCTTTCTAGTTAGGAAATTCACCAAGAACACAAAGGTGGTGATAACTCATGAACCGCACTCAGTTTAAAAATCTAAGTTGCTCGACATAATTACCTATCTTGTATCATAGGCGCTGAGCAACCAAGGTATACAAAAATGAAATTAGCAGGAATTTTACAACAGGGGCGTGATAGACATTTTCTGTTGACTGAAATATGACACATCATTAAACTTCATAGTACTTTATATTTCGTATAAGTCGCTGGCAACAGCTAGTACATATATATAAGTATAAGTTAGCAACCTAGACTTCTGCCATTCGTTGTGAATCCTATATAGTAATGACATCTGAAGTTCTAGCGAACATGTTTTAACTAATTTAAAAATACACTATTCGGCTTACTACTTTAATTAATTTTGTAATGTAATAAATAATCAATAAGACAACATAAAGTCCACCGCCTAAGGAGTCGTTACGTCATTGTATTTTGCGTCTGCATATTAATTATTATAGACAAACGATTAGCTGCATCACTTTAAGAATGTTTATTACTTATAAACTTATTATCGACCCGTGTTTAATAGCAACTCTAACGATTAGTATATACTACAGTGTGAAATTGTTTAAATGTTCTTCATATTTTCACAAAAAAACCTAAGGAATTTATGAGTACTATAATTTGCAGACGATATATACGATATGTATGTATTATTGTTGTTTATATAATACAGTGGTACCTCGACATACGAGTTTAATTCGTTCCGTAACCTTGCTCGTATCTCAAAGCACCATATGCTACTGCGAATGTAGATCGGGGCGCATGTTGGGGTCGTGTGCAGCGGTGTAGTGTGCGATTCCTCGTATCTCAAATCTTGCTCGCTTCTCAAAGCAAAATATAGCTCGCTCGGCGGCTCGTATCTCAAAACACTCGTATAACGAGGTACCACTGTATATGGAATTTGTCGGGCGTCTCTATAAAGACAACACAATGAGCGATTTATTTATAGTTCGTTTAATATTATAGCTATTGTGACGTGTCATTTGCGTGATAAATATATAAATAAATAATTGAAAATTTGACATATTTATACTACCCCTCTAAAAGTACAGATTTAGTCGAACTCAATCACTCTATGTGATTAATATATGAAACACGTTAAACATTGACGAATGTGGTGTATGGAATCCACTCATTAGACTAGGCACGTTACTTTGGTAATTATTTCAATTTTGATTAATTATATAAAGTGTTTGTTTTATTACGTACATTTTAATTTATTATATTTCTTTAACCGTCTTCCTGTTTACTATCAACATCTTTTAGAAAAGGAAAAAAATAATTAATTTTTTTTTAATAAATATATTTTTTATAATATACTAACCTACTATCACGTTTAAAGAATTAAATCTGACGTTTCAAAAATTGGTATGATTACCCTCAGTTGGTATAAAATATAAATGCATATACGATGCTTTTGTTCCCATACCTACTTATGTTCTACATACACTTACATATAACGTTTTATACTAGTGTGATATAGTTCACAGAATCCATGCTTGAAAAGCAACTCTAATAAACAAATCATATCATGAAAAATAAGGTGAAAATAAGTTCCTTAATAACGTATATTGCAAATAAAAGAGTTCCATGATCCGTTGATTAATTTAGAGCACTCAATTATAAAAGTAAGGGGGAAAAAAACGTTTGATCCCGTCTAAAATTAGACCGAGAAAGTGCCTTTTATCTCACAAAAATAATGAAACAAAAAGAAAATTTTATTGTTCCAAAGTTTAAAAATTCAGATCACTTTCTCTAAAGACCATCCATCAGTCGTGATATTTATTATTTATTATTCAACCTTTTCCCGAGGACACCTAACCTAACCTATCGTAATTTGATAGATAACAACAGAAACTGGTCGGTTTATAGTTATTGTGCATCTCTAGCCGCAGTTTATTCACTACCCACATTTAATTATTTGGAATATGCTAAGGAGTTCGTACTTTAACATACAATTACATTCCGCCTGATATTGCAGGCGAGACGAGGTGAGTACGCAGCGAAAAAGCCGACAGTAGCTAATCCTCTTGTACGAAAAGCGGCTTCACAGATATCACACTTAAAAACCATGAATATTTAGTTAATAATTTTGTGAAAATCATAATTATTACGAGAGATGTACAGTGGATCCACGCTTTTGATTCATATCGTTTAAATTTTCATCTACTATAAACTATTAGTCTGAAGTCTACCAAAAATGCTTTACCGTACTTTTCCTAAAGAACGAGACAATTTGTTATAAAATTGAGTTGTTAGAGCGAGTAGGAACACTTCCTGTTTTGTCCCCTTTATCTTTTGTCTTAAAAGGTAAGTACACCCTTGATTTAGGGGATCAAATCACAGTACAGCTTTGTTAAAATTATTTCAACATTAAACTATGTAAAAATTGTATATACTTTAAATACCCACTTTATTATAATCAGATTTTTTTAAAGTCAAAGACGTAAAATGACCTCAACCTAGGATAATAGTAATAATACAAAACACTAATACCTGATGTTTCAAATTTATAATCAAGAATTTCGTATTGACAGCCGTTCAAGGCCGACCATACAATTTAATTTTAAAAAGAAAGTTAATAAATCAATATTATCTTACTTTATCAACCTTAAAAAGACATTAACTATGAGATAATGTGTGTCTAGATTATTTTAGTTAATATTATTCTTATGACGAAGCTTGCAAACAAAAGATAACACTGTTGCTGTTTGCCAAACACTGATAAGAGCGTCACTCACTTACACTCATCAGAACAATGATTAAAACTGAATGCACTTTACTCATTACGAGTGAATAATCCCATTACAATATACTAGAATTTAAAAAAAACTTTTGATTTAAATTTCGAAATAACAAAAGTTTTAACATTGATAGTCGTTATTAGCTTAGTGATAACAGAAGGAATCTGGGGGACTACTCAGGCATATCCGAAGTTTCGTGATACGGCCGTCACTTCTATAGTTTATGTGAATTTTGACATATAAGCCCGTAAAAAGTCCTGTCAAATGTAAGTAAAATAAGCATTGTGTGGACGGCCTATCCGTCGTGACGTCGCTGTCAAATACGTAATTTCGTGAATGGTTACGTAAGTGTTCCTGAGTAGGAAACGTCCGTATTTTCGTCCTCCCTGCTCCATTAATTTGGGCAGTACCTCATCTAGCCGGCATAGCGATACTGTTGCTCATATATGTAACTTGGGATTGAATGTGTTGTCCATTATAACAAAAACCCAAAAGTTAAAATAGCATGTCAATTGGAATCGGAAATTAAATAAAAACCGTTAAATTTTTTAATTATTATGGCAAATGACACTAATAAATTAGGAAGAACCAAATTAGGACAATCCAAAAGTCGTATAATTGTTTGGTAGTATAGTTATATGTGCATAATAAAAAATAAATAAAAAATCCAATTGATAAATCGATCAATATCTAATTCAATGAGAAATACATGCTTTAGATATTCTTCAACTAATTGTTATATGTTAATTTTATTTTATTATAACTCTATGTATTAAATATATTCCATCCTATAAAAGTACATAGCACTTCTTGAAATATTTTTTAACACAAAAGCACATAAAACCCTAAAAAATCTATTGAAAGATATCTGACATATTACATAATACCGAGTCCATTGTTACAGTTGACAAGTTTATCCTCAGTGACGGCGTCTCCTTTTCAGAAATGATGGAGGGATAGAAAGGTCCAAGAGGATGGACGCGAGAAGAACCAATTTAATTGTCACTCTTGTATTATTTTTAGATGGATTATAGGTATCAAAGTAATCCTACACAGGATAGATAGAATAGGAATTGTAGCGTGCTCCGTTATATAAATATATACTCGTATATATATATACACTAATAATCTCAGGAACTACCAGCTTGATTTGAAAAACTCCTTTTTTGATATAGAAAGAAAATGAATCGCGACTTGATTTGTTTGAATTGGTCAACAAAATATTCATTTGTTTTTATAATTTATATTTGTTTAATTATATTTAGTTAATGAGATACACTTCTATATGAAACTGGCGCAATATTTCCATGACTAATTACTGTTAAGATACAAAGATTTAAAAATATTCAGCAACGAGGACAGAGTTAGTTTAAAATTGGAAGAGCAATCGATAATCCCCGTAATCTAGGCCGATATCAAAGCACCTTTGTTATATTTGATCACTTGTCCACAATACTAGGACCAAGTACAGGAATTTATGAACATGTTTCTTTTTTGTTTTAATAATTTAAACTTAATTTAATGGACGTTAAGAGGAAAATCCCACAAAAATACAGAAATTTTAAAAACAATATCCAAGCTTCTGGTCTTATTTAAATACACTAATAATAGTTCAAACACGAACGTAAACTAATTTTCTACTAAAACACACACAATTAAGAAACTCCTTCAATGTTATTTGATATTTATATGCCCGTAAATTGTTCCTATGTAATTGATACTCTTCTTTGATCCTTTAATACTATGTATTTTTGATGTAATTTAAAAATCGAAGTAGCTACTCATCCTAGTCAATTTATGGAACTCGATATTGTACAAAAATAAAAATATTTTTACTGCGCTATACAGTATTAGAAATATTTTCCGACTTTGGTTTTTACGAATTACGTAGAAAATGGCATTATTTAAAAAAAAATCCTTTTGACATCTTCCTCAAGAATTTATTAACATATGTAAGTATGCTTTTTTATATAAATAACTTTTTGTTCAAAACAATCGTTTAAACTAAAACGCTTATTTTGTATTGGCATTTTATTCTATCGTTATTGGTAAACTTCTAACGCGTTATCGAGATGTATAACAATTCGGTTTTGCGAATTCAATTTATTCAGCAGCTGGGACATATTGTGAATTCGCTCCGTTATTAAATTTGACAGCTTTTTATATGTTATTTTGAGATTTGTTTCAAATATAAATATTATATACTATTTTAGACAGCCCAAATTTTAAATCGGTTTTATTTAATAAAGGAAATATTTTACAATTATAAAAACACGCACCGTCCGACATCGGATCTGTGGTATTGTTTTTAAAATAAAAATAAATTAATAAAAATCTGAATTCATAACGCTTTTATGTGGTATTTTAACATACAATGAATAAATAATGGTCGAATTAGTCATCCGATATCCTGTTACTCCAGTAAGCATTATTCCATAATATCTGATGTCCGGAGCATCACAAACAATACGATATTTCAAAAGAATTCAATGTTTTCAAGTCACCAGACAGATAGACAGAAGAAAGTAAAAGAGCGAAGACGAAAAACTGGGTTAGTCACGAATTAGTACCTCAAACATTCGACCCGTGCGAAACGAATGAACTGGCTTACTATTAAAATTGTAATATTTAGCTAACAATTCTTTTTTTACTGACATTAGCACGATTGTATTGTTATTGATATGTATTAATTCAGCACCACGCACACTTGGATTTATTTATGTTATCTTACTCTTAGTCGTAAATATCTAAATTAATTTGTATTAATATGTGGAAGATCACACAGAGATACAGACCTGGGACTAGTTCTGTAGATTGAGCTTGATTGTATTTTTGGGTGATTAAATATTATTATTACATAATCACTCTGTGCCTAATTTTAAAGTAGAGCGGAGATAGGTGTTCTTCAGTTTTTATAAATCTTAAACTTTTTTTTTGCCCTAGAAAAATTACACTATAAAAACTTTCATTTTAAATTTTAGAGTAACTATTCTCTCCACAAAGACCAATAATACGGTGCAAATCAAAACTAAACCAAGGTGCAACTTCAGCAATTCGGATTGTCTGCGGTATTTATTTATGGGCATAAAGAATTCTTCCTTTGTGATCCCGTCGATTTCTATTTTATATCTCTCGAGGATAGGTTAAGAAATATTTAGTGTAGTGAAAAATGTTACATGTTATTTTTATTATATGTTTTTCAAATTTTATACATTTATAGCTATGTAAAGAATGTATCAATCACCCCTACCTTATTTTAAAATGATGTTATAACAAGACTTTATACTTACAGAAGTAACTATTTTAGTGTTGTGTTAAATTTCGATCGACTTAGCAACTGAAAACGAGTTTCTCGGAACGGTTACGCTATCCTTTTAAGTTTAGCAATATTGTTGCCGGTTTATGCACGTGCGACTTTAAAAGAATTCCACGAAAACAATAAAACATACCTTTTTAGTTTTTTTATAAGCTTTTCATTGGGCAGGCGGTTGAGCATCTGTAAAAGAGAGAATATTTCATTAGATTTTTTAAAATTATTTTTTAATTAATAAATAATACCAAATGATCGAGCTTTAATTTTAAAAAAAATATTAAAAATATGATATGTAACAAACCTCACCGCAATCATTATAATTATAAAACATTCAAAATAATCAAAAATTAACGGAATAATTAACCACAGCAGAATATTCTGCAATTTTAAGCATTTATATTTCTACTTATAGTAGAGATTTTTGTAATGAATGTAGCTAGCTAGTAGAAGCTACTCCTAATAGGAATTTGTTATGTTCTAACACGTGCATTGGCTACAAGATATATTTAGATTTATCACGTGCTAATGCTCAATGAAAGGGAACCGCTTCAATGACTATTAATTAATTATGCAATATACGTGAGTTTGAATTAATTACATATCTTATAGCAAATGACCTAAATAATAATCGAAACTACAAACTGATAGGATTCCTCCAGTTTTAACCCCCCACTTTTTACATTAATTACAGTCGCAATTTAATATCGAAAACACGAAACGAGTGTGCCCTGACAACTGGTATCCTCTGTGGTAATAAACGGGCCATACTATATATTAATTAGCTAACCTTTTCTTAGTGTAAACTAAACTTATTGTATAACGGGAAAGACCGTCTGTTGATTGTGTTCTATAAACTTCAATAGCTAACTACCCACATCACAGCACAATTACGTGGGTTGAAAAATTGGTTGAAGCTGGAATAACCCAAACTATTGAATGTAGTGATGTTTAGAATAATAGAAATAGATTTAGTATTATATTTGATGTCAGCTCGGAATTCCCACGATGGTTCATGATTATGTATCGGGAATGCGGTTTAGAACCCATTTTAGCAAATCAGATACCTATTTTATTCGCATAATAAATGAAAACGCGGTTTCAATTTTATGGTGTAATTTAATTTTTTAATGTACATTTAGTATTAAAATTATAGTACTTGTAATGTATGCGGAAAAGAGCCGGTATCGTGGCAATAGATAGATGGTCTGTTTTCCACTTAAACACTGTTTCGTCTCGGGTACGTGTTTTTATTTTTCGTTGAAGTGACAGACAGATATATAAAAATGACAATTACCTTTGTTATATAAAATAGAATAAAAAAGAGTTCGGAACACTACTATTATATTATTATTATAGTCTGATCTTTCTAACGCTTTGTAAGAAACCAAAACGAACCTGGCTATAAGCTGCATAGTATTTAATTGAGTTAGATGAAGTTCGTGAATAACCTGTGATATACCCACCTAACATAGAATGGTGAGTTTGCTCTTGCGGTGGAGCAAACTCGACGACACGGTTGCCAAAATAATTAAAGTATTTGCATTCTGGTCGAGTGAAACAGATTGTTTTAGTAGTTTCCAAGTTGGAACTGAAACGTTCTTGTATATTTAATTGATATCAAACGAGAAATTATTCATACTACCTCCTTGTAATTCATTTATATTGTTTTGAAGTTATTGTTAATTTTTCATTGCTGTAGACCAATTTTAAATTGTATTTAATAATTAAATTAAAATTATACTTAATGAGTCAAAAACAGACTGCATAAAAAAGCCTATAATTAGAGAAAAAAATACAAATATCCTATACAACTATAGCTTCGTTGTGTATAATCTGACTAATTAAAATTGTCATTATAAATTCATGATAATCGTATTATAATTGCGTACATTAATAAACTGTCAGTTTTAAAAGATATTGTACTGTATCCACTCCAATTTCACTTGTCATCCTTATTCAGCTGGAATTTACCTAATTAAAGGTGTCAGTTCCTGGAACTGTCTGATTACGATTAAAATTCAGATTTCAATGTTTAATTGTTTATTGCAGCGGTTCTCAAACTTTTTTGGCGAAGGAAAAAGCCTTAATATTACTGATTTATATGCATTTATGAATAATCATATTGCAATGTAATATTACGTAATATTTAGTTGGAATATGTAGATGTAACCTTAGAATCTCCCTTTGGTAGGTATTTTTTACAGTATTTTAGCCCTAGGGTTCCGCGGAACACACTTGAGAATGGCTGGTTTATTGTATAATATGAAACGATTTTGTTAATTAATTAATATTATCTTTATTTTCAAACACCTAAATTGTATGGTGTTTTTCTCTACTAAAGACGGATATACCTAATAGCAAAATATTTGTGATTTCACAGTCCACAAAGAAATGTATGTAGAAGCATTCATCCTTACTAAGTTCCTTTAATAAAAGGTGAGAGTGCAGTGGCAAGCAAAGAAGACACGCCTTCCGTTATATGCCGTAGACTTTCGCTTTTTAATGGTGACACTGTTTTAAACGCTAGGGCTCTAACCAGAACTTACAGAGAGGAAATTTGCACATCTAACTCTAAGTTGAATTACTTACATACAAAGCTCTGAAGCTAATCTAGAACGCCCTCTACTATGGGTATTAGGACATAAACAACACAATCATATAACACCAGAAACAAATGAATTTGAACAATACACCTAAGTGTAACCACTATACTACAGAAGCCGTCGTGAATATAAAAAATATAAAACCTAAAGTATAATAGTAAACGGATTTCACTGAGCCGTTCCTTCTAAAAGATGTCAATTAGTGTCAATTACAACGTCGCAATGCTATAATACTAAGTCCGCTATTCATCTCGTTAGGCATTTTACATTCAATTTTCATCCATTTAAGTGTAATTTAACTCTCTCTACCCATGAATGAAGCACCTGCTATATGAGAACATTAAAAACAAAAGACAGTTAATTTGTGCATTCTATTGTTTCATCAAAGAATTACTATCGAACGAGGCATTACACCATCAATGCATACAATTAGTAATGAATATCAAAATTAGCGGTATATGTAGTAGGTACTTACAATTTTTCTATCAACATCATCAAATTAACATAGACGAGACAGATAAAACTACTAACCTACAGAAATGTCCATGGGTCAGATGACTGCAAATGAATTTTACACACTTTTTGATAACTAGAAAATGTAATGAAAATCAGAAGCATAAAAACGAAGTAAAACCGCACGCACTTATTTACCGCTATAGGTCCCATCTTTTTAGTATTAAAATTAATCCCCTCGCTACAATTAATATAATTGACGGCCTCTGTAGCGAAATAATTGTAATTATCGCGTATCGAAAAAATCTTTAATAAATAGTAACGCCTTTATAACTTCGCCGTGGGCAAAAGGGGGGAAAGACAAATGAAAAATAATATAGTAAGTACTACCTATTACTAAAAAACAGTTTGCTTTGGGTCTTGGAATTGTACATTTAGTAGTAGTAGTTTTAAGACAGGGCAGGGTATGAAATTCTTTTAAAAATTAAACCAAAAAATGTATTAAAGAATTGTAATAAAACCGCTTGAATATTTTATTGGCCAGTGAAAGTACGTGCATAAGTACCGTTAGCTTGACCTAGCCCATCGAGCCCGTAAGCGCTAATAAAAATAAATAGTATAATAAAAATACTACATTTTTAGGATTACTTATTTAAATTAAGTAGGTTTTAGTAGAGACACTAAAGTAGGATACTCCACGTTTTATGTTTTACGTTTTACGCCTTCTGTGCCTAATGATAAGAGCTAAAGTTTGGAAATACGAGTAGTCCCGTATTCACTGAATTTAAATTGTTTTTAGGAAAAATGCAACGTCACAGATTGCAGGTAGTTGAAAAAATAGAAAGCAATTATTTTATACTATTAGAATTAAGAATAAAAATAAAACTCTAAGAATGTGGCTAATGAAATTTAAACAAAATAGTTTTATAATCCTAAATTATCCCTGGGTCATCCCACCTCGAACGTGATCGAATGGACGATACCAACATATGTATTATTTTATGTTATTTTTTCTCGATGTATTTTGATAGACATTATTTGAATATTACATTTTACAAATATAAAGAATTGATTCCTTTAACTATTATTAATAACTGTATTTTAAATATTCGTTAAAACAATATTTTTGATACAAATACATAAAACAACATAGTCGTTATTATTTATGCATTCCCCCCATTGGTATTACACAAATGAACATTCAAAAATATCCATGCAATTAATAAACGTTGGAATTGAAACCGTTGACGTGTGGCGTGACATTTTTAATTAATATTTCATTTTCGTATTATTTTACAAATTGCAATTCTTGTAAAAGCTAAATGGACGCAATTGAATAATTGTCCAATGAAATGTGAGATTATTCCGATGCCTTTAGTTACATCATCAAAGTGTGCACGTTTTATTTATACAAACCGATTTCGAAGGTTTTTGATGATTCCAGAATCTATGTTGAGAATCTAACTAGCTTAATACAAAGTAACCTTAATGTAACGACCCTCAATATAACGATTTCCTCGATTTAACGAATTTTTCTAAATCCTCTAGAACTGCCCGTAAGAGCTAATGCAAAATGTACCTTTACATTACGAATACATTTGTTAATTTTCAATGTTTGCAAAATATAAAAAGAAAGTATTATTTATCTCTATTTAACGAAATCGTTCGCTATAACAGGGAAAGCAGATTAGTTAGTACCTACGTAAACCTGAGATTAATATTTTTTTAACCTTGTTAAAACGAATCGTAGACCAACCTAACCTCATTGTAACAAATTACTTGATATAACGAATTATTTTCTGATTCCCTTCAGTATCGTTATATCAAGGTTGGACTGTATGTGTAAAAACAAAAACTCAGACTATAAAGCGCGCTGTGCAGAACTTTCTGAATTAGGTTAGGTATGCAGCCAATTAGTGTAGTTGAGTTTTGAAAAATGACGTCACAACTTCACAAGCATCAACAAGCATGAACAGAAATTAATCCATTATTTTATTGATATCCAATGAATACACTCAATTAACTATACAATACAAATTCGTCTATAATTAATTATTACCAAATAATTTAATTTCGATTAAAGCTCTATGTAATATAATTTAATGTAAATAATTGTATTTATGAAATCAGATTATAAAATTGGGATACGTTATTAAGTTATATTAGCATACTGACTTAGGAAACATTAAGATATTGAATTTGGTTAGAGATTTTAGTTCCTTAAGTTTCGCATCTCAAAGTCTACGAACTGCATTTGAAACTTAACCTTACGAGAAGTTTACAAGTTTTCAAACTTGTTCGTGGACCACAGTTTGCAGTAGGTACGATTATAGTTTAAATGTTACCGGTCAGTATATTAGCAATACGTGGCACATTAAAAAAAAATTGTTATTTGCGAAAAATATTGATAATTTTGTATAGAAATTAGTGAAGTAATTAACCCAATATTATGTAATTTAGTTGGGATTACAGCATAATAAAGGTACATAAAGGTGTACTTTTTTTTTATTTACTTTTAGCAAATGGGCTCCAATAGAGCGCTTTTACTCGTCAATACATATACAAATATAAATGAAATAAATTTATTAATTTAATAATTATTAATTTGATTTAGCTGCTGTATACTGGCATTGTCCACTTACATACTAATGCCACAATAATATATAATAAATCTACTATGGTGTAGAAGAATAGCTGCTGTATAGGGGCATTGTCATCCTATTTATATATTCATGTCATCCTATATATTATATACCTATGGGTAAACATAAAATGCCATAGATTACGTCCAAGCTTTTTTATCAGTAAGATATTCATCTAACGTGTAATATGATTTTTGAATAAGTTTGCTTTTTATGATTGTGACTTGTCACAAAGTATAATACATATTCTATTAAAATAGAAAATATTAATCCGGTATGTGATACGTCGTTTAATATTAACCTGAGTACGATTTATGATCGGTGACAACTGCTACTAAAATAAATATATAAATTATGTTGTAAATGTTTACCTACCCTACACCGTCTTGCAGAGACGATTTTACTTGATTGTAAGTCACATACAATCTTTCAAATTAATTTAACTATGTATATGTAAAAATAAATTGTACTAAGGACACTAAATGAAAAATAGTCTAGAAATGTCAAGAGAAAACTTATTTAATTATATTCTTATTGGAAAACTTTCTATTTATATTCAAAGAATGGAGAGCGATTATAAGAAATATATCATTACGGATTGTCGTAGCTATTATATTGATCCGATCCCTTTTACCCTAAATGTGGAAGTTTATTTAATCCTAAAAACAAGACCCTAGTATGAATTTCTATTTACAAAAAAAAAGAAAGATATCATAATAAATTAATACTTAGCCCTTAAAAACTAAGCTGTTTATTTTTCCAATATTGTGTTTTTTATGAAATATTATAGCTGTCAATATTTTTATACATAGTAGCCTGGTATATGACCACAGTATTTGATGTCAAACTGCAGTGCGGTTTATAAACTGTGACAATTGATATCACAGATCCCTGTGCATAGCAACCGATTGACCGGCTCAAGGAGACGAATGAGTACCGTCCGGGTTGACAGTGCATTTTTGAGACATTTGAACCGGTCTATCAAGTTCGAGCCCTCAACCACTTGGCCACGACCACTCATTATTTATACATTGAACCAATATTTTGTTTGTTTACTATAATAATATTCACCCTCATTCTTAGCTAAAATTTACTTTCCGAATTTTATAATAAAGGGTCAAATTTTGTAGGCTCAGCGGCACGTTGTTTAAACTTAATGAAGCTATTCTTTATCGAGGGTTTCCAATGGAAATCCCTATTAATTTGATTCACCCGGACATTACGTGGTTCTCGATTATTTCAACCTTAACGCTTTGGGGAGGGCGCAAATGACTTACGCCCAAAAAAATATCCGCGGCCATCGTTTTTATTACGCATTTTCTGTTAAATCTATTTATCAATGTAACTAGATAATTAAATGTATAAAATACTTCTGTGGATACAAAATAATATGAAAAACTCGTTAAAGTTAAAATATGACTCAGTGGTGCAAAATGTAACAAGTTATTAATAAACTACCCTTATCCTTACCCTTAAATCACTAAAATATATACAAGTAAAACTATGTGTAGCGATCCGCCACCCAGAATTTCTCAGTACTACAGCAAAACCGTAAATTTTAATTATAAATAAAGAAAAGGTGTAATGCATTCTTATTACTTCGGCCACATTTGGTAAAACAAAAGAGTACAGTTAAGTACATACCAATTTTTTTTAATTTGTATTAGGTACCTATATAAAATTCTGATGATAATACATAATAATAAAACAGTCATTTGTTTTCAACATATGTATACGTATGTAGTTACTATAATATATCAAGTTACATGTAATGGAACAGTGTCTACATGAAATAGATTTAAGACTAACTTTGACTAGTTAAGAAGTAGAGTTTTCCGTTCAATCAAATATCGTATATTTTCTACAGTTTATTTTATAAATTCTTTTCAAAATATAACTTCAATGATACTGTAATATTTCTAAAGAAAAGATCCAATATTACGCTAATATAAATAAAAAATTGCGTAATAAACACGTGTTTAGACCTATTGTTCATTTACGACAATGACTCCGCCATATTTGTTCCAAAAATTTGTACAACAAAAAAAATTTCAAAAACCTTGACATTGTTTGTGGTCGTAATGGAATATTCCTACATTAGGCAGATTGCTTTGCAAATATGTCTCCGTAGAATTACAAACATTTTCTTTACTGATTTTCTTTTCAAGCAGCTTTACTTTATACTTCTAAGAAAAGATACAGCAAAAACAAGTGAACGTTAAAAAATATAATAATAAGTGCAGTTTATTTTATCTTAAGGTTTGGTCAATGACCATAAACAACTGCTACCATAGAGAAATGTCTGCATGCAGAAGACAAGTCCACTATGCCAACCTAATAATATAAAACACGTATATTTGTTATTTTTAATTAATATTTAGATACGCAGTCCTATGTCAAATATTCTAATTGGCATATATTTTCATCGACGTAGATTTATATTAACATCTAGAAACACCAGAGTGAGAATTGTTATTTGTTTTTAATTTATAATAAAATTGTATAAAAAATCATTAGTAACCGTTTTATTTTAAAAACTCCCTTTTTAAATCATGATCACTCAAGCCTGTCCAGTATATAAATGAAAATATATATCTATTAAATTCTTAAACAAACATCTTTGTTCTAATTAACAATTTGAACACATATTAAATACACATAATTGTATGTAAACATAAGGAAGATAATAAACGAAGATATTTGGTACTATTTCTAAGAACAATACGGGCGCTGTTTACATTTTAATATACAAATTTGAATCTTATTATTCGAGTGCTAAGGTTTACCGCAAAACGTATTACAACTTTCCAAATATATACACGGAAATATTAGGCACTAATGCGCGTATACTCAATGATATTAGTATTCAAAATCAAGTACAGTCAAATTCCTTTATACTTAATATTATGAATAAATGCAAAATTAAATATTGTATGAACAAATTATAAAACACTATGTTTTGGAGATTGGACGTACTAATATCAGGAAGTAACAGCCTAACTTGTAGAATTCTACTAGTATTATATAACTTATTATATTTATTGTTGAAGATTGTAGGTCACTCAAAGCGCAGTTGCATGAACACTAATTAAAAGAAAAACTTATATATAGATACATACGTATACATAGAGGTTTAACTGTAGAAAACCAAATACTTACTACACTCCAAACAAAATTAGCTCAAACACACATTAAAGTTCATAACCACGAACGATTAGTGCAGTTTTATCTATGACTAATGCAGCGGAGGCATTAACGGTACACGTGCAACCTACATTCTGGTACTTTTGTGAAGAGATTTTGTAACATCTAAACGAATTAAACAGGTTTTAATCCTAGGTTATAGACGTCGAGATTAATCAAGTGACTACTTGTGCAGGAATTTTTTAAATATTCCGCATTAAGTCGACTTCAATAGAATTTCCCAATTTATTAACAGAACATACAAAATATTATTATAAGTTGATACAAAAATAATTTCGGCTTTTCTTATTTCAAAGTTCGAGGCTTATTTTGGAAGAAAATCTTTCTCATTTATGTTCTCGTTGACAAAGATGCATAGATTCTTCTAGAAGGTTCTTATTTTGATTAATAAACTTTATTCTAAGTCGAGATATACTGCTTAAAGTTGAGAGTTAGAAACCGAAATTATTTTTGCACCAACCTAATACCAAACAATGAATTTCCCTTAAATGGGCTTTCTCTTAATAAACAAATTATGGATACTATATTTTTTAAGATCATAAAACTTTAATTAAGAAAAGGATATTTTTTAAATTTATGTACAATTGTGATAAAGTTGGTATAAAAACACAAAACAAATGTCAAACTTAAGAACTGGAAGTATTCTTTGAAGCTAGTCGTTATTCAATTTTTAAACAAAATTCCAAATTGAGAAAAAAGAAATACAAGAGACGTTACTGGTAGAAATGTACGCCGCATACCTGCATCCAATAGACGAAGTGCAGACGCGAACACGTGCGACTCTAAATATAGTAACCAAAGAGGTCATTGCTTTATTAACTATGCAGCTTTTGTTTTACGTGCAAAAATCAATCCCTTCAAGTTTTAGTACTAAAGTATTTAAGTACCATTATAAAAATTCAACTTAATTCCTTTATTATGTTTTTGATGTAAACCAGATTCGGTGATACAAAAAAAAGTTAGTGTGAAGATAAGTACTGAAAGACCAAAGTTACATTGGAATCGGCTGAGAAATTGGGAGACTCTAGCATTCTCGACATAATATGAATATAATCAACTTGTGCAGTATATTATTACACTGAATAATAATTATAATCAACACGTATAAACCAATCATATATTCTAAGTCGGTCTTTCCATAAAACCTCAATTTGGGTATGCATTCTCTGTGGGGGGTCCAAAAACATACGCGCCCCTTTTTAGAGATGATTTTGATGGACGTCACGGGTGGGTATTTTCTATGGACGAATTCCAGGGTGTGGGCCTTTAGGATATTACTCACTGTGGGGTAAGTCGGAGGGGATGGCCGAGAAAATGCCACAGGGGAATTATAATGTAGGTTGCCATGGTTACATTTGACTTAGGTGAACAGCCTATAGACCTGCTTTATAAAAGCCTCAATGTAGAGATCTACATCAGTGTAGCCTAACCGAGTTTGATATTTAAAGCTTTTTCAACTTGTAGTTTGGAAACTTGGCAAATGTAAAAGTTTTTGCATTTAAATTTATGTTTAGACCGCATAGTTTTTCTCACAAGATGTAAAAATAAATGTAAACCAAGTACGAATGCTATGAAGTTAAAGCTTAAAATTTTCTAAAAATAACAGATACTGAATAAATTAAACAGCTGTTATGTAATTGATATTCGAAGTGAACATGTGAAAAAGTGATAGACCGACTGATGTTTGTTAGCTTAGTCTGCCGTTTCTAGTTAGTCTGTATCACAACTTTCAAATGTCACAAATCGACTTGGTCGTGTTTTTACCTATTATTATAGCCTTGGCTTTGAATACTCGCAAGTCGGCATGGGGGAGGCAACTACTGCATATATATTCCTCTATACTAGCAGCGGTCTTCACCATGAACTGACCATGCCAGTCGAGTCACACAGTTGGATTACTATAAAACAGTGATATTAATAATATGAAGTGATTTCACAAATAGGCAACACGGAAATAAGCAAATTTTCAATAACAAAAACAAAACCAGTAATAATCTCGTTAAACTTAGTTAGCGCTACAACCTTTGATCAAAACGTTACCTTAATTACAATAATAGGTGCACAGTTATTGTTTATTTAATCGGGTTACTGGGGATATATTCCATTAATTCTGTATGGATTACCTTGGGCCGTTCTTAATTGGATAATCGTCGTTAATCGTCCTGAATGATTGGCGGTCCAACTGGAAATATTGCTTTCGTAAAACTATGACGCTAATAATTTATATTGTGTTGTGGCAATTCGCGACAGACTTTATAAACTACTCAATAAATTTAATGGGAATTATAGTAATATTGATTGCGTAGAACTATCTGCATCTGTAAGAAATATAAACAAACAGAATAATTAAGAAATAATTATAGTTGGCTGTGATTGGATTTTAGTTACAAAAAAAGACAGTTGTACATCTTATCTGTTATGACTACAGAAAAGTAACAATATTGACACTATTATTATTATAAAAACTTTTAAAACTTTAAACATACTGGCATACTTACTATTAAATTATTAACAAATAAAAAAGTAACAATTACTAATTTGCATGAAAATATTATACATAAAAACGATTCTTATATTTATACGTCAATATTAATTTCAGTGTAATAGTTAAATGCGAAGTTGGCAACAGTCACCATATCCTTAACGACAGGTCAAACAAAACACATTACAAATTCAAAAGTGACCTATTACCATAGCGAGTCGAAAGAAACTTTAGCGGCCGCTAAGGAACTTAACGCTAAACTTTTAAATGGTTTTATTAAACGTTTCTTTATCACAGACTTTTACACTTTACTACAATTAGTGGGTAGATTTGGCATTTTAACATTAGTGCAGCATAGACATATAAAGAAATTACAAAATTGATATAATCGCTGAACCAGACTATATTGACAAAAACTAATTATAGACATGTTTGATGTACCTACTATATGTAGATTTCTTTTATTTCTAAGACAATTCACATTATAAAATTACAATAGTTTCGCTATAGCTTCGCTTAAATAATAGTGAGCACGCATCTTTATCTGCCTAAGTTGTAATCATCTAAGTTGTAATACAAGGGGATTTTATTTGGCAATATTCACCCTATTTTTTGTCTCCAAAGAAATTTTGCCGAGTTGAGATTTTTGTTTGTTTATTATTGAAGTTTCAGAGCTATTTTCTCCTTGGCTTTCGTTTCGTTTCTAGTTTTGGCGTTCGTTAAGTATTAATCCCAAGGCTTAAATCATACTGAGTACTGTATAGAGCTTATAGTGTGAAAAGTTTTGCTAGCTTTACTTAAACTTGTTCACTTGTTTGGTTTGAAAAATATTTTGTAAGAGTTTATCTCGTTTTCACTATTAATCCCTAAAGATGACCTGTAAGGCACTTATCAATAAAATTTAAGTATTTAAAGAATTAGTCATCAAAGAACAAGAAAAGAAAAAGTGAAAAATAAATTGTAAAAGTGTATCAGTAATAATAGACCAAATTCAGCACCATTAGAATATTTTTTTAAATTTTACTAACTTCCAAACATGTTTGTCTAATAAAAAATTGGAAAACAATTTCGGATTGCTAATACTATTGAACATTTTTAGAGAGGAACTTCTGGGAATGTTACATCCGTTTGCTCCTTCGTGCCGGTTATGGGACAAATAAATGACGTTATCACGTTGCGTTCCCTGTGATTAAAGCTTATAGTTATATTTTGTAAAGTATATAACACTGAAATGTGTTATTTTAATTCACTAATTATACGCACAACCTACTTAAATATAAATAAATGGGTGTTAGGCATAGAGCAGGTGTCGTCGTCGAGTGAAATAGCCATCAGTCTTACCTGAAACAAAAGACACGTCTATTAATTAAAAAATAAGCATAAATATGTACTTATTAGTAAAATACACAAAAATAATATCCGTACGGTCGATAACAAACGAGAAATGCAACCAATGGCATTTTATCACGACGACAGCAGAAGCGCTGTGGCATGCCATAATAGCATAACTGGGTTATTTAAAATACAATGGCCGCATTATAATGACTAACAAGGCACCTTTAAGGTTAAGACCTTGTGTTAACTGAGATTATAATATAAACCGCATCCGATGGTACTCAGAATTCACATATAAATAATAACACGTTTTTTTATGTCTCAGTTATTCTGTTATAGTAGTTATGTGAGACACTATTCCGCTATGTTATACCTACCTATATGTATCCTATGCAAGCATGTCAAACGAATTTTGTACAATAATCAATGGTACCACGGGCACGCAAACCTGAAGTCTTATCTATGTCGTAATACATTATCTGTTTAACTCAATTACTATATCTACCTAATAATACGAGGGTGGATCAAATATAAACCGGAATTTTGCAAATACTTTTCTCAGCCAACCACGAGTGCTCTCACAGTGTAGGTTCTTGTAGTGTAGTGTATCAGGAATGGAGAAAACACTTGGTGAGCTGTTTCAGTCAGTCAATTCGTCAGTACAGCCATGAGTGAGCAGCAGGTTCCAGCGTCCGTTGCACAACGGGTTATATTAAAGTTTTTAACTAAGGAAGGCGTTAAACCGTGCGAAATTTTGACTCAACTGAAGGCTCAGTATGGGGATGATACTCTGTCTAAAACTCAAGTGTTTGATTGGGCCAAAAATTTTAAGAGTGGCCGGCCCTGTGAACACCAAAACCAGTCTCTCAGCCGGTAAGGTCCTCGTGACCGTCTTTTTCGACTACAGAGGAGTGTTGCTCATTGATTTCCTGCATGACCGACGTACTGTTAACGCTGCCTACTACTGCCAGCTGTTGGAGACAGCAAAAGCCGCTTACAGAAGCAAAGGAAGCGGTGCCCCCATCAGAAATGTCATCCTTCTTCATGACAATGCCAGGCCACATACGGCGGGTGAAACGAAACAAAAACTGGAGGATATGCATTGGGAAACCCTTGAGCATCCTCCATACAGCCCAGATTTGTCACCCTGTGACTATCATTTGTCTGCGCCCATGAAAGATGCACTTGGAGGATTGCAATTTGACAACGAACAATACGTTGAGGAATTCGTGCGCAATTGGTTGGTGACTCGACCTCAAAGTTTCTTCGAGCAAGGAATTAACAAGCTTCCAATCCGCTGGGAAAAATGTGTAAAGCGTGAAGGAAACTACGTAGAAAAATATTCAATAGCATTTTTGTATTATTTTATTAATAAATAAATATTAAAAAAGAATTCCGGTTAATATTTGATTCACCCTCGTAACTGATAATAAAAAATAAATAAACATTACATATATTAGTTATTAGCCAAAGTATTCCTCCAAAACCTGTGTCAAAATGACAGGAGTTATATAAACATAAGCAATAGAATTCTAATTAAAATATTGTAATGTAGGATAAACCAATAAAAATACCTTCCCAGACGATCGAATGAAGGAATGATAATAGTGTTTAAGATAGTATATAAGGACAGTAGTGAAAAGAATGTATGATCACTATATCGACAATACTACTAGAGTTAAGACAGTAGTGCTATTTGAAAATAAATTCTTCTTAAAAACGCCACCACATGTGTCCTTGATTTAACTCAGGTGATACAAAACGCTGATTCTAAGTGAGGGACATTATGAATCACATTACATACTATGTAACTTAATAAGCAAGTGAGCTACGAAATATGCTATGATAAGTACCTACGATGTGAAATACGAAACCGGAAAAGCGACAATTACACACATTGTATACGCCCTTCTAAAATCCCTTTCACAAAGGTCTTACTGAAGACTTACAATGTTAATGATGGGAATAATTTTGTAGAATGAGTCATTGAATTTTTTAGGAATTCCAAGTGCCTATAAACTTGAAGCATTAGACCTAACGCTCTGAATATAAATTAGGATAAAGAAAATACTGTATTTGAGCACTAAAACCTTTATTTACATAAGTCCTCAGACTTTGCGGGCAGATAATTTAAGCGTTCATATTTTACTTAGTAATTGTTCTGGCTTCCTTCTCCAATACCAATTTTCATAATAGTAAAAGCAATGTCGAGTAAAATTCCAAAATAGACATTTAAATTTCCTCCTTTTCATTTTAAGCGGTATCAATGAGACAAAAGGAACACATTCGACTTTCATTTCATGCAAGATCTAATCCGAAGTAACTCAATTCAGAAGCAACACTATGGCGTCCGTAATTGGAAGAATGTCTCTACGCTATAGCCCCAAACGTCTGTCGGGTACGATCGTGCGACGACACGATTTATCATCGCGACGAAGTCGTAGGGGGAATGCAAATTAATGTCGTCGGGAACAAGGAGTTAGTAACGATGTAGTTTGACACAAATGAAATATATTAAAATGTAAATAATTAATTTTGACAAATTGTATGTTTGAAGCTGCTTTTACGATAAATAGTTCTAATTAAGATGTTTTTCAGTAATTTACGTTTAAATACTTTATTGTCAGTTCAAATATAACGCGTACAATGCATGCATACATGTGAGCGTGTCTTGTAATGTATGAAAATATATAAAAGCATTCACGTACGTAAAGTTTTTCTTTTTCATATTTACAATTGAATGAACTATAGGGCCGCAGTTACAATCGTTTTGCCATCCGTATAAAACTGTCAAATTATGTTCCACAGTTCTTAATAGTTGTTCAGACAGAATAATTAAATAATCAATCATGATTTAATTATAATTTTCATCAATCATTTAAATTTATATGATCCCGAATAGAACAAGTAAATTATCACCATTTTGAAAACTAAATGGGAAAATACCTTTTGGGAGTTGTCGAAAACATCAATAAATCTTATTCGTCTTGAGGGAAAAAATAACTATTCAACAGGGAACCCCAAGAGGCCTTCAAACTATTGCGTATAAAAATAACTCAATTATAATCGAGCCAAAAAAGCCTCCTGTTTTAATAAATGGAATGTTGCTAATTCATGCCATTATCTGATTTCCCTCTTCTTTCTTTGTTTTTGACATGTTTAACTACAAGACATTTCCTACGGCTCTTTTTATGAACATTTACATGGATTGTCGGGACTTGTTATTATTCATAGAGTTAGGACTATTCAAGATTGTTATATTGTCAAGACCGTTTAATTTGTTTCATTAAATTAAAAAAACAGTTGCACAATCAACACTGTATAATGGCGAATTTAATACCATTATGCATTTTAAAACTAAAACTTATGTCTATACAAATATAATTGTCATAGATGTTCATTATCTTGTGTAAGAACTAAGAAGTAATACTCGAAGAATTTATACTTGAAAAAGTCCACTGTGATCGTTTTATTTTAAATGACAATTTATTCAAGGCAGCAAAGGCAGACAGAAAAGAAAGAAGAATATTTAACTGACAAGTGACAAGTTTCATTTGTCTTTTGCTTAAAATCTTATTTTATTATTAGTATGGACCCGTTTATTACCACCTCATAAGCTTATTTTTTCACTGCTTATATCAATTTTTACTATTATACTAAAGCAAAAAATAACACATCAGCTTTACTCGTAGAGATAAGGGAAATGAAAAAGTCAACCATAAATAATTATTTACAAATTGGCTCACATATTAACCGATAGATTTATAACTCTATACAAATGAAGAAACGTAAGAAAAATGTTTCCTTCAATAGTAGCCGAATTCGTAAATAGCTTGTTACATATTTGGACATATTTAACCCACCCTGTCACCGTGAAGGCGGCACCTAATAATAAGGAAGAATTTGGTCGTTACTCTTTAGGAATGTTTCAGAAATCCTCAAAGGCACTACACCCACACAAACAAGGAAAGCACATTTACGCGTTTCTTCGAATGTCTTCCTCGCGCGACAATCACTCTTGAACCTTCGCGGATGGAGACGATTATCGTGCGAGGGTAGTTACTATGACTTGCAATATGCACTTAAGCAGTAAGCATAAATAAGACAGAGAGCTTGATGAGTATTAGGGAGTGTCGCTCAAGATGCGAGTTTAATTATGCAGAGCCTCGGCGTGAGATAACTAGACAATATTTAAGGATATCCTGTATGCTTGAAATATTTAGAAACATAGTATATTTTAGAGACAATTTCTTATATGGAGTTACTGTTTACAATATACAGAAAAAACTTACGCATATGTGTATAACAACGAACACAATTCTCGCATAAAATCCTACATCTGCAATAACAATGTTAAAACAAAAACCAACCATAAAATAAATAAATACATAGTGTGAACTAGGCAGCCAATAAATCAACGTATATTTATTTGTTTCAAGAGATACCAATGAGACAAAAGGAATTTCTATAATAAATAAATCCAAATCAGTTAACTCGTAACCGCGGTCGGGGTAACGCAGACAAATTCTCGCAAGAAATAAATAGGTTAATCGGCTTTGTTTTTTTCTTTATTTCAAGCCCGTCGTATAACTCGAAATCCCGCAGTAATCCGGGGAATGGGAACAAAATGGCATATTTACATTCAACTTGACAGTAACTGTAAGCATTGTACAATCCAGAAACATAGGTAAGAGCATTATGTAAGAAGAAAATAAGTACATTTTTCTACGGTGCCTTCATATTGTTAACGGCAAATATTTATTTTTTAAAGTAAAAATGAACTGGATTTATTAATCAACGCTGTGTCAGTGCTCTCATGATGCTACTTCAGATTTTATGCATATTTCATTCGTATACCAAACCATGTTTATCACTAGTTTTACAATCCCAACTTTGCTTCGTTGGTTGGTAGATAATGCCTAATGATATTAAGCTCGTCATTGTATTATTATTTGTAATCATGCATTAACATTCTTTTTCTTATTCTTAAAGAAAGCAAAAGTAGTCACGTGCATCTGTACGCCATATTTCACTTCACGTCAATTATTAAATATAATTAGCCAAACACATAAATTTAAACAATTGAAAGTAATTTCAAAAAGTGCTAAATTATTAATTTATACCTAGAATGGGAATTTAATCACAGCACGTAGGTTCACAAAGCGAGTCTGCCGCTAACACAATTAGGTGCGGTCGGAGGCGCTCACCTTTGTGCTGTCGACGCAAATCCTCGAGAAGTCGACATTATAGGTGCATAGCCAATTGAATAGGAAAATTGGTCCTAAATTCACTTAATAGTAAAAATGTGCAAGCTTTCAATCTTTTAAATCTTGTTTCATTTGAGATCTTTTACATATTGTGTACACGTTCCTCCCTTATAAGTGGATATAAACTGCCACCACAGAAATACTGTATACATAATATCTGCAGGAAGCAGATTAAATAAAAAGAAGAAGAAATATATAATCACTCAACAACATTTAGAGGTCAAACTATCAACATGCGCAGGTCACATCGCAACTCTGGCATTTTCTAAGGGACAACACATACAATATGTCCCTCCCGAGAGAAGATTTTGACGAATGCGGGAATACACTTTTGTCTTGTAAATGTTTAATGAGGTTGTTCATCTTACTCCTACACGTCTTCTACAACGATACCCTTAAGCGACACGTTTTTTGCTAAAAACTTCTGTACTTTTATTTTAACCCTTTTAAGTAATTAGAGAGTTTATTTTTTGTTTGTTTTGATTTACATTACGTGGCCGCGGGGAGACTATCATAGAATTAATTTATTAAATTACACCAGATTTAAGAGCAATGAGTATGTATGTATTTTTATCGTTATTCTGATGAAAAACAGCCGCCACGAAACGCTCACCAATCAGCATAATTTATCCCTCGAATCGATTGCAGGCTAATTTTATACGAGCCATTTTTATTAATAAAACCAACTTAACATAACACAGTTTCGCAATTACGTTAAAGACGTTAAAAGCCTAAAGACAACATTTTATACCGCTTGAAATGCCTTAGAGCAGTGTTTCCCAAAGAAGAAGTTAAGGGGGGCAATTCGAAAATGGACTCGACACGAGTTTAACCCTTTCGCTTTGAGCCATTTAAATACAATATTAGATTTCGGTGTCAAATTTAACGAAAAAGCAAATTCTTAAATAATTACAGTAAATAACTATTAGGTATAATTTCGCTTGACAAGACTAAAATATCAACCGGGTGTTTGGTTACATAAGGGGGGCATATGAATTTTCGAAAGACTAAGCTGGGGCATGGCACAAAAAAGGTTGGGAAACACTGCCTTAGAGTCATCTAACGGCAAAACGTGGCATATGAGTTGAATGTTTAAAATGCGCCGGTCAGTCTAATTAAAAAGAACATCTGAAGCGTCAGTAAGCGCCATGTCTGTATAAACTATAAAACCAGAACGGATGTGCGTCATATTGAAGAGTGTTCAACTCTTTAATGGATGCTGCACCAGAGATATTATTAGTAACATTATACAATATAGTTCCCGTCTTATGATCTCAATCTTTTAGATTATATATCAATGTTTATTTTACTTCATATATTAGGGTTTATATTTCATCACTTGAGGCGTTCTTATGTAAATAAATATATTTAACACTGTCTATCTTAATTATGTTTTTTGAAATAGAAATTATAGACTTACTTACTGGCTACTTTAATATAGTAAAGGAAAATAATATACATACAATAAATATTACACTGATACATAAAATTGCGAATAGTTGCCGACATAAGATGTTTCTTCTAGGAATTGGAAGAGATAGAACGTAGATTTTTTTACTGTACTTGGTTAGAAAAATAGACGAATATTTGTAAAAGAAAGCTATCACAGAAACAAAAGAAGTCAATAATATGAAATTGAACAGAAACTTCTAAAGGAATTACGCTCAAGATGATGCTGTATGATTGAACAACAAAGTTCAAAACAATAAAAGGGGAGAATAAAAAAAAGATATGACGACGATGCCTATTCAAGACCCTTTAAATATGAAGTGGAGATATGAAAACACATATGATGCCATAACTAGCATACAAAAAAAGTAAATAAAAACAATGAAACGTAAAAATCAATTAAACTAGAATATGACATTTGGAGCTGTCAAATTAGTCTATTAAATTACATATTGAACTATATGACTTGATAATAAATTATTAATCAAAGAAATTAATCAAACGACGCTTCTTAATATTTGTGAAACTTTTGAAAACGCACAGCTCAATGCGTATATTCAAATACGATTTTTTTCTTCCTCGCATGAGGTTAACCTAATAAAGATTCAATCGCGGCAAAATACCCATAAGAACTCCCTTCCAAAAATGTGTTATATTGTAACGTATACGTATATATATAGATACCTACATACATAGTAAGTGCATTCAGCAACCCTCTTTATACTGCGATCTGCGGAATTTCTTCCCCTATCTTTGCTTAGGACTTGACTTATTGTGAGGGACCTTGTAAGTGGGGGCTTAGTAGAACTACAAAACGGGGGCTGAAATTTATCGATGGCGCGTGCGTATTTTCGCGCTACTTACGAGGCGTTGTGTAAGACAAGACATACACACATTACTTTAAGGAAATTATTCAGTTTACCTCTTTACTTAGGTGCTCACTTTATATAAAACATTGTTTGTTATTACTACATAAACGTAGAGAAACGTCCATGTAAGACGATTCCGACGAGCTTCCCTTTAAGGAAATCATATTATTTAAACTAATAATTAGTGTAATTTTAAATTTTATTTTAGAGCTATTTTGTTTTCTTTTTATTTCTTTATAATAAATATAATACATAGTCACAATACACGCTATTTAATTGTGATTCAGTTATATTACTAACTGAATATCTAAAAAACAAAACAAAACAAAACATAAGGCTGCAATAGCAATTATAATAAAGTCTATAATTACAATAACAAAGGACCGAAAATTTTAAAATCACAATACAACCATTTTGGTTGAATAAGAAATAAGATAATAATTGTAATAAAACCGAATCACGTAAAAGGTATAGTTGTAGTCACAATGCACATCGCCATCAAGACACGACACCGCGGCACCGCTGCACCGCTGCACCGCGGCACCGTCTGCTTTCGTGCATTTAATATTAAAAACGATACTATCACAAAAATGAATTTATTTTCTTGAAAATAGAAAACAACTTTGGAATGTGTTCTCTAAGACTCGTATTCGCGGTTTTATTAAATTCCAAGTCTTTACGCGTTTATTTCAATTCGCAAAAAAGCTATAAATTATTTAGACGAGTTTCTTGTGGTCCTTCTTCTCGTCATACGCCTTTCCGAAGCCACGATGAGCAAGCGCACGCCTTTAGTGCCTATGCTAATAAACGATTTTCATTTCATTTCATTTCAAACCATGTTCACGAATAGCATAAGCCAACAAAACTACACTAGTTTATAACCAATGTATACGCATCACACTCTCACTGTCTCAAAACCAGAGTGGTGAAGGCTATTGCTGCCTGCAAGCATTTTTTTTAATATACGCATATATTTGAATCAATATTTATGACTGAGTTGTTAGTAATTATCACACGATAATACAAAACAGACATTTTATAAACTATAAACGAATAATATGAAAGCCTAACTTAATTACTAACTTACTATTTAATTACAACAACCAAAATACATTATAGATTTTAATTAATTAAAACCCACATGTTATTATCTCGGCAATAATAATATAAAATTAGTAAATGTTCTAGTGTGAGACACAATATTGTCTCTCATGTAGTAATTTAAATAATTGCTTTTTAATGATTGGTGTGGTATGAATTGGAATACTAGAATGAATGGTATTCAAATGGCGTTCGAAATCATACGTGATAATGATAAGAGGCATTGTCGTCCCGCGATTTAATTGAATATACCTAATTTATATAATACTAGCTGTTGCCCGCAACTACGTCTGCGTAATAATGAAGATTTTTCATATTTCAGTCAACAGACAATACTTCTGTAACAAAGTGGCATTTAACTATAAAAATGACACCTAACCTCAAAAATTCAAATAGTATTATTCTGCACAAATGCAATCCAAATTATGCCAAGAAAAGAACAGCCAAAATCGTCAAATATAATCCGCTAGAAATATTTAGGTATAGTATGTACTATTAGATACGGCGGCCACTCATCATCGGGTATATGTAACTCAGTGAAAACACAACGATAGCGCGTTTTAAAATACTACTAACGCCATCTATTGTCAACATTTAGAACTAAAAATTATTTTGTTCGTCTTAATTTATTCGTTCCATTAGGTACTGATAGGTTCAAACTAATATATCCTATTTAAGCGGACGTCTTCATCATAGTAACTCCAATCTTTAATTTCAGTTCAATCAGTCGAAAATCTAATAAGATTTATACAAACTTTCATCCCCTATTTTATCTCTTTAGGGGTGGAATTTTTCAAAATCCTTTCTTAGCGGATGCCTACGTCATAACATCTATCTGCATGCCAAATTTCAGCCCGATCCGTCCAGTGGTTTGGGCTGTGCGTTGATAGATCACTAAGTCAGTCACCTTTGAGTTTTATATATATAGATATATAATTTGTGTATTTAATTAGACAGACTGAGGATGGTTATTAACTCCCACCACTTTCAAGCGTAAAGTATCTTAGTCACGTTTTGGGATTGGCTACTTCCAGCCGGGAACAGGAATGCGCCCTGTCAATTGTTGAGACGAAAGCAGACTGCCTGTCGACATTTATGGTCATACGTTACGACGTATAAACATATACATGTAGGTACAATTTGTTAAGAAATTACAAAGATACGTTATTTTCTCCAAAATTATTAGTTAATTAAAACCTGTTCTTTCTTATAATGCTTGAAATTAAAATACAAAATGTTTCCTAGGCAACTGATATATAATACAGATAACTTTTAACTTCCCCCATATCGTTTAAAATTTCAATAATATTATTTTGACCTAAATACTTTAATTAAATTAAATGTCAATTTATTAACCTCAATCGATTTAATCTACATAGAATTTTTTATGTACTCGAAATACAAATATCATATCTATAACATAAGAGTATTTATAACGCAAACAGACAGGTAGAACTAATTCATATTTAAACAATCATTAAACTAATAACAGTAAGTATGCAAACATTCAAATCAAAAATAAAAATTAAGTTGTTAATGAATAATACTACCTACCTTCATTGATCAGGTCAATGAACTTATAGCTGAGAAATTGTGAATTGCAATTTCAATCAGAAGTCGGTTTAAATCCAGTCGTCTACATTACTTCCGATCTTCTGATTGTGAAGAAAAATGAACATTTTAAATGCCTAGGCAGAAAAATCAAAATAAATATATACGTTGTACTTCGCCAACTTTAAATTACATATTTTGCTTTTGGGATAAAATTAAAAACTGTCATCCCGACTCCGTGTACATCGAGTTTATGGGGAAAAAAAATCAAAAAGTCTTTTTCAATGCTTTCTATAATTTTTAATAAATACATACAATTAATCAACAATTAATAAAACGTATATTTATTCTAATTTATTCTAAAAAGATATGTAATTTTGAATTTGAGGAAAGATAAAATGTGTAAATTACTTAAAACTATTTATTTTAGTTATTCCATAATTAGATAGCGTTCTTTCATTCACTTTCAGATTCATGTTTAATTTCTCCTTCTGGTGTCTTTCTTCCCTCCGTTGAATTACTATAGTTTTCTGCAATACTCGTATTTTCGTCATCCGAATCATTGTCTGAAAAGATCTCTATAGGGCCTGATGGATTCGGAGGGATTATTTTATTTCTCTCCTTTTGTTCTTTTAATACTTGAACTACAGTTCTTATGCTCACTTTTGTAGCTTTTGCCGTACGACCGGTTATATTACGAAAATGAGTGAAGTCACATTTACAGCAGCTATACATGTTCGTGAACTTATATTCGTCATAAAGAAAGTTATACACGTTGGCTATTATATTTCTCTCCTGTAACAACAGCAAATATTTACCTATATTATATTTATAACTGCCATGCGATAAACAGTCTCGACAACTTAACACGACTGTCACGCTCATGTAATTACATCATTTACATTCAATATACGGGAAATGTAATACAAAACCAACAAAAAATTCAGTGTCAATTATCAATGTGTGATGTAAGGCGTATATTCATATCAAATTATTCATATTATTATCAATCTAATTTCATTAATACATTAAAAAAATATTAAATTACCTTTTGCCCTATATATTGGCTACGTCTTTGTTGTGAAAAGGCCAATCGTCTTGATTTGGGCATAATAAAGAGTGCTCTGTGTGCTTGAACACCAACGCGAGCTCACCAATTCTTCGATTTACCCACACTGATACCGTAACAGGCATTCGTGTAACTCTCAATGCCCCGCATGCCGCACCCCTCACCCCGCACCCACACACTGAAAACGACTGCGACCGCGAAGCTCGATGTACCGTCAACAATAACGTACATACTTTACATTTTGCATTAATGTATATTTGTCATGAATAAATATAATATTTTTATATTAACTTAATATTTGAAATTATTCCCAAACATGACAAAACTAATTTGAACGATTATATACAGTTTACTATCGTGTTTATTTTGATTTATTTAAGGAAACCTTTGTAGTTCCGCCGCTTTAGTTCGACGAACTAGATTAATGAAAATGCAATGGTAAGTCATATCGTCTTTTATTTTCTGGAATAAAACTCTTATCAACACAAAATATAATACAATAAAATAATATCTACTAAATATTATTTATAATATATTCCACGGATTCTTTTTTAATAGACTCTTCATTAATTGTCAAAGGCTCTGTCTTTATATTATCAGTATTAAAATCTTCATTATCATTTACAATTTCTGTGTTTTTTATTCGAATAAAATCTTTCTTATCTGAAACGGTATCAAAATTTTCATCATTACATCTTTTTTTTGTTTTAGGTTCAATTTTTATATTGTCGCTGTTAAAATCTCCATTATCAGAATTAATTTGTATTATTTCAGAATGTTCAATAATTGGTAAATGCTCTGTTTTAATGTCGTCAGTTTTAAAGAGCTCAACATGAGAACAAATTTTTGTCTCTGCTATTTTAATAGATTTATCTATAGACTCGGTCTTTATATTTTTCACAAACTTTGTTTGAGATCTATCTGATTTTGTAACAATTTTCGGTTTCTTTATCTTTTCTTTTAACTTCAACACTCTTTTTACAGTATCCAAGCTTACTCCCGTTGCCTCTGCTGTACGCTGTTCTACATTCAATAAATGTGATACGTCGCAATTACAACTCCGATTCTCGAGAGTGGATCCTAGTTCTTCCTTCAGAAATTCATATACGCTAGCCACTAAATCTTTTGCCTGAAATAAATTAATATAATTAATACGACTAAAATAATATAGGTACAGTGAGCGTGCCGACGTTACTTATTGTGTAAGTAAACACACTGTATTCACGCACACTAATGAAAGACGCGTGCGTACCAATACCTATGTATTCAAGTACCGTGGAGTTATTTCTGGTGTGGATTAACATTAAAACACAACATTATAAACAATACCTCAGACCATGGGGCGGCAAACTGCCTCTTGCCTCTTATATGGGACATATTTGTGAACTCTACGTAACGCACAAGCGACCCACGCCGTACCTCTTTGGTTACGAGCTAGCTGATCACGCACACAACCACGTTTAGTCCGACTCACAACAAAGTGAGTCACGCAAACAAAACTGCTACTAACATCATAGTCTTTACAACGACGAGTTAGAGTTTACTTCCACGTATTAAACACTGATACCACGACAATCTCATACATACAACATGAAACCTTTTGCGCGCAGAGACATTGAAGAAAAAATTTGGAATATGATGATTGTTTTGTGGCATCTAGAGAATGGAGTTATATGCAAAATATTTATTTATTGGGTCCACAAACAGGGCTCTACAACTAGACTTGGAATTAATATCACACTAACAATTATAATAATCTAATTGTAGGCCCTATGTACGTACAGTGAACACTGCATGCGCTAACATTATAATGAGCAAGGTTACATCACATTTTAAACATATTTTAAAAACTCATTAAAACTATTCACAATTAAATTAAAATCAAATTTTTATTGCACATATAAATTACTTGTAGTCATAACATAAAGCAAATATTATCTGAAGTCATCGTACTCTTAACATTATTAAATGTAAATCCAAAAAAAATGCAGAAACCATTAAAGTGTAAAATTTAGAAGAAAAAAACTTTAGAACGATGCATTGTAAAGTAAAATAAGACGTTTTAGCGGCAGATGTGAAGTTCCAGAGCTATACGACACCTGGCGTGACCATATTGTTATCTCGCCAGCCCCGTTGATTGTTAATACCCACAGATTACTACAATATTAAATACTAACCTAACTACATCTAAACATGTTTAACTAAGTAATTTTAAAAAAGCATTTAGCTATTTTTGATTCGAACCAACATTAGATTGCAACGACAAATAAGTCTATGCCTAATGAACGTATTCATAGAGTTCCATACAATAGTGCCGCGTGTACACCCTATTTATACGAGCAGACCATACACTAACCCAACAGAATATAAGTCATCGTAACTGTCACAACACCTAAGTGTTGTATGACTATAGATTAAACAAAACGGACATAAAACAACGCCGACAGTTTATCAATCAGTTCACATACCATCATGTTGGCACATACGCCTATCAGTCGATTCGTGACCACAGCGTTACCACACGCCAGTAACTTTGAAAATGGAATATCGAAAACAGTTCGAGAATAAAACAAATACCTACGCGAGAAATTCAATTCTGAATTTAAATTAATAACTCAACGTTGACGGAAAGAATAATATTAAACATTAAATAATTATCAATCATTTTTTTTTATATTCTAAGCTATCATGGGTAAAAAAGTCTAAAATGCAAACTTTAGTACTGGTCGAGATTTTTGAGAGATTCAAGCTCACTGTCTATATTACCAATTCAATCGCGGTCGCCTTTGACCACAAACCCGTATTTTTAACGTAAATTAAAGTTAAAAACAAATTTTATATCATTAAAATTATTACTAAACATATTTATTTTTATTTCTAGAATCGAAATATTTTATTATGAATTTGAAATTTAAATGGGTTATGTTAATTTAGTGGCATATTAATAGCATACCATATCAAAACAAAATTAATGTTGTTTAATGTTCACAAAACAAAATTCCCTCCCATATAAACCTATCGTGGGCGGTAGAGGAGCACAATTATTATCTATAATACAAGAAATTTGACATAATAAAAACTATTGCGATGAAATTAGTATGTTCGAAACAAATAAACATAAGGTATTCTGTAAAGACCTACGTATTTCCTAGTACCTACACCACAGGGCGTTTAGTATAATAATTACTAGTAAACACAAATTTAAATATATACCAAATATAAGTCCCTAAATTTACAACATCAAAGTGTAACGAGACCATAGTAAACTTTTAAAAGCACCCAAGTTGTCGTACTGCTGACATTAAACATTTTTATATTCCGTAACTACATACCAAGTTATTAAAACTTCTCTCGGGCAAAACATGTTAACGTTTTCAAGTATTATTCTAAACCTTTATGTAATATGTATAGTAAATAACATTGAAGAGAAACGTAGCCAACTCAAGAATAGTGTAGTGATTCTAATGGAAAAAGGTATGGTTGAGGCGGTTCGATCAAATGGAAGCGATGGATGAGAGAAGATTGACGAAACGGAATTATCGTATGAAAGTAGAAGCTCATCGGAAGGTCGGCTAGAAAAGAGTCATATTTGAATCACCCTCAGACGGCGTATGCTAAAACTCATAGGCAGGATTCAACTCTGCTGTATTTCATACAACTATTTGAAACAATATTTTAAAAAAATCTAGTATTTATAGGGCAGCGATATATAGAAACAAAATTACTATTAGATTTAACAAAAGAAAATTTACTAGGTACCAATTCGATATCGTAAATTAGGTCAACACAAACTTATACGATACTGTATATAAATGAATAGGGCAGAGAAAAGCTAAAAGTTGCAAATTAATATTGCCATTGCAGTTTTAATTTCTATTTTCCAAGAACAATGGCTTTTTTCATTTGAAATAGCTAGTACGCGCGGCTAAAGCATAGGAATATAGCCGCCAGCCAATAATCAGCATCGCACAGAGCCAAAGTTCTCTAAGCACACCAAGCTTTCCAAATTAAACCGTATTGCCATTCGATCTGGTTTAAAATAACAAAACAGCAGTTGAACCAAAGAAAGGAATTACGTTTTTTGTAAGTTGTAATCTGTGTAACATGAGCCAGGGTCCTGTTTCGCTCGAGCAGATGTGAGATGTTTGTGTTAAATTTTTTAAACGAAGGCTATGGTAAACCGGTGCGACCAGTGCCTGCACGACTTGTTCTACACAACTGCTCTGCATAGCAAAAAATAACTACGAACTTTAGTTGTTGGTATCGTCACGTGCGTTTAACTTTAAAGCTTTAAGGAGTTGACGCGTTGAATATAAAATTTAGTATTTTCTGGGAAAATGCAGAGATTTTGGTCTAGAAGCATCTGGAGAAGACTTTAAGTCGTTAAGCTGTTATGCAACTTTATCTGAGTTTTATTTTTAAGACTTTTAAATTACTCTGCCCGAGTTCGGCATGTAACGGAAATCCGCTCAAAGTTAAGCTAGAGTGCGGTTCATAAGCAATGTAACCCATCCAGGTTGACAGACTGACTCCTCTGTCACTTCACGGGTGTTACCCTTAAAGATAGTGCCACTTCTTGGGGACAGTAGATTGGGTTTACAACCATTTCACACCTCTCCTCTTTAAAGCTGACAGCTTACGAGTTTCCTTATCATTATATAAATGTTCTTAATCTGCTGTGAATAAATATAAAATGAATAATTAGAAAAATATACTACAAATGGAAGTATGTCTTAGCTTAACATTTTATTGTTATATTAAATAATAACTAACAGTTAATACCTAATAGTATTTAACCGTAGAAATGTTTAAAAATAATGCATTTTTCACATTATGAAGCAGAACACAAATTACAAAATATCTTTAAACACCTGTTCAGAAAGCGTGGGTTATTCACGGCCATCAGCGTAAATATTAAATTCGTTAACCATTGTAAAATTACTTCATACTTCCAAATATGTTTTTAAAGAGATGTTTGATTAATGCTCCCTAACTGCGGTCTGTTGTTGTCAAATGATTTTTCTACTACAAATCCTGTATTGTAGTATAGATATAGTATACAATAATAACCAATGAGCGTGGGTCGCTGTTTGCGGGTTGCGACCACGCGTGTCCAGTTGAGCCGTGGCGTGGCCATGTTAGTTAGCCACGACCCTAATTAAATTATTTTTAGTGACCAGTATATCTCCTATAACCTGTATTCTTAAAGAAACTAGGGAAATACACTTAAAGTACTTACAGGATGTATAATAATAAGCTAGACTTGTATAAAATGTACTATTTTCTTGAAAATTATATGTAATTTCTTCACGCTTGTTGCTCTTGGGACATGCGTTTCTGTGTAATGTAAAGTTATTGCACTTATTGCTTTCTAGTAGAGAACTCGTAGGATCCATAATGACGAGGATGTTTAACTTTAATCCGTCATGTTGCCCCGAGCGGATCGCCGATAAAATAATTGGTACACAAACCTTTATAATGCGAGTGATATGTGTACCTACCAATATTGTTAGATACGTGTATATAATCTTATGTAACAGGAATTTAAATATTAAGATTATAGGCGCGTTGTTACAAGCAATTTAAATGTTATGACATGTCGAATCGATCTATTACACTCGTTTGAAAATTACCAGGATAAACTTTTATTATACTGTGAGTCTATGAACAGAATTATTCACGAGGAGGAATATTGCCATGATAAAGTTATCCGTTACTCTGACTATCCCTTGTGTATTACTGTATTATATCAGATTCTTTATAGTACCTAGTCCTTGCATATAACCGTACTTTGCCTGATATAAACTAACTGCTATCACTGAGCAATGTCTACAGGCTTAATTCGAGCTGATCCCAAAACACACCCAGGTCACTTTCACGGGTGTTACTTTTGTACGACACCTCTGTACGGCAGATGGGGCTAGTAACCATTATCAGTCCACCTAAAATTAGATCGTAGAAAGTACAAAATAATTCAGATTGCCTGTTTGTCGTGAGCAAAGACCATTTTGCTCGTGGTCTCGACGCATTACCTCGTATTAAATCCAAAGTAATAAAAAAGGCATTAACGCAAAATGATATCACTAGAGCAACCATAACGGAGTCATATATTTTCACACTTTCCCCTCATTTTGTTAATAAACAAGCCCTTCCTTTTATAAATATAAATATTAGCTTTTGGGCCCAAAATTTATATGCGAAAATATGAATTTTGAACAATCTTGTTCAGAAAATTTCAATTAAAATCAACCAGGTACTCAAGCTATCGTATCATAATTTCTCATATTATATTATAGATGATATAGGTATATACGACTCTCTTAATTAACAGAGTCTTTAAAGACATACTGATAATAAGAATATTAACAATACTTTATTTGGTATAAATTTAGTACATTAGCGAGCTTAATGCCAGAGAACACTTTCTACTAACCAACTAACCTAAAGCACATAGGAAAAAGACAGAAGATGCTAGTAGGGAACGAGCTATATAATTATGCATTAAGTATTTGTCTTTGAACAATAGTTTAGTCAAATCTGCTCGTCCCCGTTAAAGGAACTAATCGCGTTTCGGATCATCTTGGAAGTATCTGAGTATAATAGACGTCTACTAGTAAACCTACATTTTACCTAAGACATTTATCTGCGATACTTGCAGCAATTGTTTCCGCTCATATACCGTTAACAGTTAAACAAAATAATAACATGTAAAAGTCACTATCGTATTTCGAATTGTAAACGTGCATTACTTTGATATTCTATCGATATTAAAGTCGATACGATTCTATCCTATTGGCTTTTGTAGTTTGCGAAACCAATCGCATTGAGAGTATTAAGAAGATTGTCTTTCTAGCTAGAGATAGAAATAGCAAGATAATTTCATTAATACTCTGTTCAAATTGAAAACTAACATTTAGGAATCTATTGGTATATTTTTATAATTCTCGAAACAATTGAGCATTGTTTTAGTTTTAGTAACAAACCAACAACATTACAAAGATAAATGTGCCAAAATACGCGACCAATACGCAGCTTAATCGCTATGTCAACGTTTGTAATTTAAAAAGCATTATTGCCAAACTTCGGTAGCGTATTGTACGAAGCGTCACGCGATAGACGCGTACAACTGATAATAAATTATTGAATTTAGAACTGACACAATTCCGGTATCTGTAACGAATCGTGACACCTCCCTAAAGGATGAATTGCAAAAGCCACAAGTTCCTAAGAAACGATGTCAAGGCACGTTAATTAGCTGTACTCTATTGGGCGACTTTAATTCACAGAATCCGAAGAAAAACGAGTAGTTAGTTATGGTAAGTTACTTTAGGAATTATCTCGCCGTAGATAGCTTGGTATTTGGGATATTTCTCTGCAAGACTTCCATGTTTGTCTAGAGGCAGATATTTAACGTGACGCAACACATGCCTATAGATATATGTAATATACATATATTACGCGTTATATATAAGCTTTTACTGATATATTTTATAAATAACAATAAAATAAATTATTTTACATATTATCCTTTTTTGAGTTCCAAAAAAAAACAAAAAAAAAACATAAACACACTAGAAGCACTGTTACGTCAACCGCTTCCGCTATGCCGGCCCAAGAAGATGAATGTACGCCGCCGAGATTGAGAAACAAAATAGCTCTAGAATTTCAGTCAGACCTTAAAATAACATCGGGCGCGGTTTATTCTTCAAACACTATGCGCATCTCTTATCTGCCTTAAATAACTTTAGTATTAATTAAATGTAAAGTAAGTAAAACATTATACACTCAAAGTTATACTTAAATAAACATACCCACTTACATCTGTATAGTGATAGCGAGTGTAGTTTCATAAACAAATAATTACAGACGCACACACTGCTAAGTACTAAGACCATTCTCAGAAGGAAATGTAAACATACCTATGAAATCATTAATTTTAGGTGTTCAGTTTATTGCACACGATTAAATAATAAACGTACGGAAGTAATTACGAATAAATATAAAATATATATATATAAAATAACGCTATAAAGTCTTCTTTAATTCATTCTCTCTATTAGAAATATTCAGCTTAATACTAATTAAAAATGACGACAAACAGCTTTATTAATATTAACATTTTCTAAATGAAAAAATGTCATGCCGCCTGTTTTTGACAGAGGTTTCCTAAAACCCTTAAACATTTTGCGTTTCATGTAAGTAATTACAATTCTTTGTATCCGATATCATAAATTAAGTGCTTTTGAAAAAAGTTTAATTTTGGAAGTTTTTGCTTTGCTTTAGTAGAAATAGTAAGCATCAAAAAACAATAATTAGATTTGATTATAAACATAAAATATTATGAGATGGAAAAAAAAACTTCATAAAAACTTTGACCATGTCGTGAAAATAAAAAAATTAAAGTAGGTTACTAAAAAAATCATCAATATTTATTCACCTAAATTGTAGTACCTTGCTTGCAAAATTTATTTTTTCTAGCTTTTCTCGATGTCAACATAGAACGCACAAATTCAGCAGATAAGACATTTCTCTGTACATAGTTGAAAATCACATTGAGTGTGGTCTCGCTATCATAAAAAAAAAACAAGTTAATACTATATATTATAAGATTATAAATATTCTCTAGGGCATTGATCGCTGAAGATATTATAATCTACGTTTTGAATCTACATAATACAAAATGCTTTGTCTAGATCAGAACCATTGTTGTCGGGCTTTGTGGAGAATATTCGGCCATTATTATTATTACAAAAGATAAGTAGATCCAATAGCTTACTGTATTGTCCATGGATAAGCGAAAAATACTTCCAGAGAGTGATTCCGCTTTCCTCTCAATGCTGGTTTGGTTTGCTTATGAATAACGTTTTGGTAAACAAAATTCAATGGACTAATCATGACTGTTGAGAAATTCAATAAATTTACTCACAATTTTACCCGAAATTCATTTCTAAATTTGGATTATATAATTTTCTATTACAATGTAAGTGCCCACGTATTCAATCTTTTACAAATTACATTTGTATATTTTTCTCACTTATTAAAAATTGAATTTTCTTTTTGTAAATTGAGTAACAAAATCTCTTTATTGTATTAAAAATACCTACAACATATCGCCTATCACTTTAATCCCGTTTGATTGAAATAAACAACAAAGGAAAGTCAATTGTCAACAAGCTTATCCAAACTCAACTAACTGGAATCGTACAACTTGATTATGATAAGATATTTTATAAGAATGCCTTTTATTTATTTCTATAATATGTATGACAATTTGTAACACAATTTTCAATTTCGAATTCTAAAAATAGATGAATATTTAAAAAATATATATTTATATTTACATCATTTAAAATAATAATTTATACTTATTATAAAATTAGTCTTAAATTTGAATAGTCTGCACACCCATCATAACATCCTAGACCCAAAACAAGTACCATATACAAAATATGTTTTTTATATATTATGCCTACTAATGTCATTTAAAAACATATTTCGCCATGCCTTCACATTTGGTTTCCAGGGTAAGACATTTTTAATAATTTATTTAGAAACCCCATACAAAACCATTGCGTTCCATTCCATATGAATGAATAAAATATATTTTATACACATACATAAAATAATATTTTTCTGTGCTGTTCGAATACGCGAATTTGAACAATTGCTTCCAGGAAATCATAAAATTAAACATGTTTTTATTCAAAATTTGATTACGGTTGAAGCGAACGTAACGAAATGGATATTTTGAATTAACAATGCGTGCATTGTATAAAAAATGGAATTTTATTATTTGAAAAATCTGGATGTTGTCAATTAAATAGTAGGTTCCATATGATTTTGAAACAAAAATTATATCAATACTACAGTGAAATTGCATTTGTATTTTTAAATATGAAACTGATAAATACATATAAAATATACATTATGCGTTATATTTGGGTTTGTACACCGTTTTTATTTCATCTATTGTAAATGTTACACAACTATCATTTGATAGTCAAATATTAATCACGCATAAAGACAAATAGGCAACTGTATGTTTTTATTGCTCAAACCTTTGAGAAAAGCATCGTATCCGAGCAACAAGCTATGTTAGAATATTAACAAATTTAAGCGAATTTCTGTGTAGCGTTAATGGACAAAACTCTTCTCGCGTAATGAAAGTGCGGGTGTATATTTTGAAAGGGTTGGTTTGATACGGTGGAATTTCATTTGCACTCACTTCCGCCTGGTCAATGTCAGTGTATCAGTGGCCAAACGTATACACGAGCCAAATCCCATCGGCTTCCTTTATGAAATAATTGAAGCTGAAGTCGAGTGGTTTTCTTTAATCTTTCTCTATGCTCTTATGCGACAGCGGCTGTTATGTGACAAGGACAACAGCACTCATACACGTGCTATGTTTAATGTTATTTTCTGCGGATTTTGACTAGTTCTACGCTTCGTAACTAGGTATATTTCACATACATATCAGGCCTTACTCCGCATGCTGCCAAGAGAAATGTAGACAGCAATCGCCTCCAACACTAGTGCATGCGGTACTTAGCATAATATCTCGACTGTTTTATGTGACTATTTATTTGTATACCTATAACACAACTTCATATAGCAAGCGTTTATTTTTAACACAATAAACAATATTTTGCCAGGCAATAGTGCAAAGCAAATATATTGTTCACTTTTGTGTATTTATTAAGTAAACTGATAGTCGCGACTCGGCGCCATCTTCGCCGATAAATATATCTATAAAATTCACTTATATTAGACCAGGAGCTAATAAAATTCACTTCAATAAGCATCACTCCATATCACTCGTAAAAATATGAATATTACTCTTTATCACATTATATATAAACTATTTACTGTAATTTATTTCTCCTACATGCTATAAAAACATAAATAAAAACAAGACAGAAGTATAAACAATTAAACATTAACAATAATTTATATTTAATTCACAAGAAAACCAAACTAAATTTATTTAATATCCTAGCTTTATTAGAAAAGCCGGATAAAAGGGCTCAATCGGAAACCCTGAGTCCGACAAACTACCAGATCGTTTGACACCGTCAGTTTCAACAATCGTCTTCTGAACAATAGAGCTGTCATTAAATTGAAAAAATCAACTTTTTTTTTTAAATTTGAAATGACCACCGGGACGTACAGTAGGTCTAGGCACGATCACGGTGGTTACACAAGTTTTATAGCATCGAATCAATTTAATTAACACTGGGGTTACTATTTTTACAACAAAAAAAAAATACTATATTATTTTTTTCGTAAACCAACAGAGAATTATACGGCAATAATTTTCTTAAACAAAATTAATAAAAAGTTTTTTCAAGGGAGTCAAAATGAGTCATTTGGTTCATTACTAAACCTTACGTTAGATAAATCGGGATAATAAGCCACATAGTGTTTTAGATTAGTTAAATCATGTTTAAATAAATCACGTATAACAGATAAGGTGAATAAAGTTAAAAAGTTAAATGTATAATAAATTTAACTTCGAAGTTCGTTAAACAGTTAGGAACAAAGATACTGCAGTAGACTGACTATGTAGCTGCCTAGCGCAAGTTCGGCAGACGCACAGATTCTGCGGATATCCGGACATCCGGCGTCTTCGGCCCCTATTTTACTACCGTAGAAGTGCCGGATACTAGCACAGACATATTCTGTTATCCACTTTATATATATTTCACACACTTTAGTTTTTAAATTATTTTAAAATATACTACAGGTGGATAGATGAGGATGCTAATGGAGGCAGTACCACTGTCAACCTAAAAGATACGAACTTGAGACATTATTAAACCGATACTACCTTTTATGAGCAATTGCCTCCACTAATTGTTCTATCAGACTGTATGCAGTCAATAATTAGACGAAAAAAAAACCTATATTTAACGTTCATAACTTGTGATTCACTTGATGGATCCTATTTCTCAAAGTTGTTAACCAAAACTGTTAATTTAAAATCCTAGTTTTTACTTAATGATTATTTGTATGAAAAACTTTTTTTAATAAGTTTCGACTACAATACAGGATGTCCTGTTTTGTAAGAAAATTATATACATACACTTATATTACTTTATTTTAGTTATTTCAAATTCGTAAACATTGTTATCAAACCGCAAAGAAATTCTAGTTAACTCGAGTCAACCGCATCTCGGTCTATTTATGCCCTTTGACATTGTTATCACATTTCAAAACATTCGTCACTTGTCACCATATTATGTGCCAGTTTCATAATTAACATTCCTAAAACTTTTGTACAAAGTTTGCTTTAGGTTTTGCTTTTGCCTAATCCCCTCTACTTTTATGTTAGCGAGAACATTTTGGTCTAAATTTAACAATGAAACTCTATATAAAAAAAGGGCCGGTAATTCAATGAAATCATCTTATGATTTAGTCTATAGTAATCGTAATTCAGTTGCCTATCCTCATTTTGTTAATCTTTAAAAAACAAAAGCCTAGTAATGTGTATAATACGTTAGTATCATTTTAATAACACAACATAACTAATTGATAACATTAAGTTGAATTAACAAAGACGTATTGCCGTGCGATCACGTCCATTTATCTACTCAAAAACATGCTGTAACTAGTTGACAACTATAACTTTACATAGCTATTGCTTCCTAGCAAAGAAAAATAACACCTACGTAATATAATAACATCGGATAGGTAAATGGATCAAGATATATTACTAAAGATAACAAGAAAAGGGCATATTCTTGTCCCCGCCACACCCTATTTAAAAATACAATAATTTCCTTCAAGAAGCCCCCTATCGTTATCAAATAACAAATGCTATCGTTTATTTACCTAATCAGTTCGTAGAAACACGATTTTTAAAATAACAATTTATTGCCTTGTATCTAAACCCACTATCGGTTTTCCGATAAGCAAATCGATACAATGATAACGATGTCACATACACCTTTGCTGGAAAAAAAAATTATTCCTTGATTTTTATTTTTTTGTAGAATAATTTTCGTCTTAAGGGAGCTGTAACTTACCATTAACGTTCATTATTATCTCTAACAATCTCATAAGTTTATTATATTTTTTTAAGCCTAGAAGAATTACGCCTCAGGGTCCAAAAATATAACATCAAGATATCAATGCATTTTCATGAAATCATTATTTAATTAATAAATACTTATGTACCTTATATAGAACTCTATGTACATACAAATCTATAGGAAATAGGCAACGTTCAAGACAAATAAACGAAACTTAATATTGTCAATTTTTTATACGTCTAACGTTTTCATTAAACCATTTCACACCCACCATAGAAATAAAGTAAATTAATGTTGTATAAACCGAGCTTTTTCATAAATTAAAGCTTCAACGCAGATAATAACTTTAGAACACCTCCGGTGAAAAGTCCAAAAATAACTTTTAATGATTTACGTCGAAATGTAAATAGATATTCGCACGTAAATAATGAAAATAAAAAACATTATTTTTTAATAATTTCATTCGATTTTTAAAATTAATTTTAATAACACCCTCTACCGTTGAGTAGGACAAATAAGAAATGATGAATAAATAAAAACTTTATTGTACTCTCAGGTATACGTTTATTCACCTATTTTTAATAATTATATACTTAATACATTTTAAAAATGTACTTAATTTACATTACTTTTTAAAGCCTGTTACTCACAAGTATAAAAAAACTTACTACATTACATATAAAAAGAATTTATTACATTGAATTGATTTCAGATGGAACGACAACCCACGCGAAGACTATAGTAGTTACAAAAATAACATTACAAAGTATTTATTATTGCAAAAGTAAGGTCGATATCAGAAATAGTCAATACGCTGATTATATGATATTTACTTGTCCCAAATAAAAGCCCATATTGGATTGCTCAACGGTTCTGCTCTTATCACCGATAAGTGAAGCCATAACACGCTCAATGTTAAATAATTTAATATTTATTTTGTTAAATTACTCAGACATGCATATTTTATATTTATTGATATACTCATAAAAATACTTAAGTCAGATTCAGAGACAGGATATTGCAACATGCAGTTTTAGGACTTTGATTATTTTATTGATCGTTAATTATATTAAAGATAGCTAATTACCTACAAAAGATTCGGTTTTAGATATATATACTTTTTATCATTATTTTGTACGTATTAAAGTCGATAATTTCTAGCAGTAAAGACAGAGGCTTGACAAGGACTACAGTAAAGTTAGTATCTAAATATTTTTTTAAAATAAACAAATGAGAAATATATAAAGGCCAAGTAAATATCTTCAAATAATTGTAAGTGAAGACTGTGAGTGCCAGCAATCGCATCTACATCACCAACATTTAAGAGACCTGTGCGCCTGTGGGTATCACGAATTTTAGTCTGGCTTTCGAACCGAGTTCGCTTCAAGCGATTTGTATGGAAATTTGAGCAGCGCCACCGCGTGCGGATTTGGAACTACAATATTTTAGATACTTTTTGTTAATTTTCGAACGTCTCGATCTTTCGTTCATTTGATAGATTGCTGGTGCTAGTTAGTCTTTAGTAAAAATTCATGATCCCGATCGCTAACGGATCCGTTTTACTTGTGACAGCTCGATTCGAAAGCCAGACTAAATTCGTGATAAGCGCACTGGGTAAGAGTACAGAGAAGTTGATAAGGCACACTCCTCCCCTTATATTTCAGCTACATGAAAGTAGAATTTCTAAAAAACTGTCAACGGCAAAGCGTCAATTAATTCAATGAATGTTTAAAAAAATCGTTCCAGTTTCACCCGGTTCATCACTCTGTCAATCACAGTCTTCTAGCACGCATAATTTACTATCTATCGAGTAAGAATGATTAATAATGGGCGACGTCAAATGATGCTAAAAGCGTTATTACGCATTATTTTGAAATCCATCCAGAGTTATGAAAAATGTTTCATTATCTTTTGTTAGAGATTTTCTTTTTATAATAGTCTGACGTGATCACAAATCCTTGATATTAGCCAGCTAGAGTGTAGTCCGTATGTGGAGATGTCAGCACCACATCTGGAGGCAACAGTCACCTCAGTTATGCTGGCTTGAGGAGATTAAGAAGCATATTCGAAATAAACAATATCCTCTTTTAGTTCAATATATATATCTACTTGTTCTGTTATATCACGATAGCTGCAAAACATCGGATTAAATAAAATAAAACAACCTCGATGTTAAGCCGCACAGAGTTTTAAATTAGTCAAATCATGTTCGAAAATAACTTCAGATATTTCGACAAAAAAAAACCGTTACTCTTCACAGATGTCTGTTTACTTTTTATGCGAGTCCACGTGACAACATCACATTAGATTTTAAGCTGGGCTACGGAACCATAGATTGACGAAACGATGCGTTAAACTAATAAACAGCCAACAAACACTGTATTAGTAATAAAAACATTAGTAAATTATTTTAGCGTAAATAACAAATGCTAAAATGTGTCAAACCTACTAATTTACGATTCAAGTGGCTACACTCCCATCTAAGGGTGTCAATGAGATAGGCCCGATACTTAAAAGACAAGCAAAAAGTAACTTTTATCAGTTTCTTCTAAGAATCTCTTGAGGTTTACTTCAATTAATTCACAGGCAAACTTCTACGTTCTATAAACCTAATTTCTATCCACGTAAAGATGAATTTTCCTTGTTTAATATAAATTAATGTTATTATTTTTGTAACTGTTGATTGAACAGGGCCAAGTTCTTGAACACGTCGAAGCTTCGGTGTTCAGTTACAAAGTTTTAAGTGTCTTAGGTTGTTAGAAAAATATCGTAACCTTTTGATAAGGGTGACGGTCTAACGGGAAAGTGATAAGGTTGAAACTCCTTTGAGATAATTTTGATTGGACCGATAAGTCATAGACTAAAGTTCGAGACCTTTTGTTCATGTAGGTAGGCGTTGCGGAAACTAACTAATAGGTTTCATATAGGGTATTTTATGGTGTCCATCAATTTAAACCGAAAGGTATTTTCTGGAATACTAAGAGCATAGGGTTAAAATTTCTGATGACATCGTTACAACAGGAGTGGTGAAATATCATTGGCAATTTGCGAGTATGTTTTGTTTTAGGATATAATAAAATCTTAAATTAATGTTCGATATTTTTGACAAAGTCCACGTTTCGGTTTCGAATGAAAGTATACACTGACAGCAATAATAGTGCTTGGCTAAGTCAATTTTTTCGTAAATATAATGCGCTTCAGAGACAATCCATCGCGATTGTCAATTGTTACGTGATTGACAATCATTGATGCAACTAATTGAAGCGATGAAATATCTCCAAGACTCATATTTGTCAGATTAACCATTTTTAACATTAATACATTTCTCAAATTACAATAATGCTTACTAGATAGGACAGCCCGAATGTGCATTACACTACATTCTCCAGGTTTTATTGCATTAATATAAACCGAAATAACATTATCTAACCTCGAGAAGAATAAATGCTCTAAAAACACATCTTAAAAGTTATTTATAGATCAAATCTAACATCATTAATCAACCAAGTTTACGTTAATAATGGAAAATAAAAAAAAATATTTTACAGAAAAATATAAAAGGATAAAAAAAACTCACCTCAGTGTACAACTGTAGCTGTCTAAATAAATATTTAAAAATCTCCGCTTCGATTAAAACAATAAATGCATTAATAACACTCACTAAACATAGAAAATATTCCTATGACACACACAATAAAATATCTTGCTCACAGACACTCAGATGAATCATTCCAAGAATGCAGCTTTTCAGATCACTTTTAGTCACAAAATTTCACTTTTATTAACACAATAAAACAGATATTATTTTGTCACAAAACACTAAAATAACTTTATAAAATATTTGTTATTATCAAACGTTCACTTTGTACACATTCGTTTCGACGCGAAAAGTTTCCGAAATAAAAACAAGAGACGAGGAGCCCCCGTAAAATCCTTTGCGTGACTGTTCTCGCCGAACAAGAATTATAACCTAACAAAATACGATCGCCGCTAGCCAGTTCCTTACATGCGTACAATCTGTTGCGTCTCCTACTTCGTCAGGTTATATACATAGGCGCGCATAAATATAAAACTTTTGTTTTGTTACAATAGTCTCGAATTCCGTTTTAGAAATGTTTAATATTGAACAAAGTTTACAACATTACGCGGTACGTGTGTAATTGCATGTTTTAGAGTTAAATACGTTGTTGTTATTGTTATAGTCACGAACTCCGAGAACTATACGAACCGCGAGCGGATGTAGACCGCGAACGGCTGCACTTCGCCTGTTTTTGAATCGAACTAACTTCAACTTAACTTGCTGCATGCTGATTTATTGGTCGCTTACAGCGCTGTAACCAGCATCACATTTGTTTTGCATTATTTAAAAATATGTATTGTTTAGTCTGCCCTTAACATTATTTTGTTTTGTAACATGTTCTTAAATAATTTGTTATTTATAATTTATATATTTTTAAAAAACTATTAATATGTGTTATATAATTTAAATTTTAAATATTTTGAGAATAATATTAAATAAGTTTTTAAGTCATATAGCATAAATAAAATCAATCGCTGAATATAGCGGTGTGCGACGGTCTGTCAGTCACAGCCATTGTCACGGTGTGCGCGGTGGTGGGGCAGTTTGACTACCTGTACCCACTTTTTTTATGAACAAAACTTTTTACGGCATTTCAAATTTAAAACTGTTATTTCTCTTTTGTTAAATAATGAACTTGTAAGAGAGTTGATAAAAGTTTTTATGCATAATTTTTGGAGTAATCTTTCTTCTTAAATAGGTAGACAAACTAAAGCGATGCCGAGCTTTAAGACCACACGTTGGGTTGTGAATTTTAACAGCTTTGTCAAGTTTACGATTGGGCAGATCATCTTTTGTTAACAAGTAAAGAAAACATTAAATAACAATTGGAACTTTTGGGCATAGGCTTTAACTGAGTCATTTTACAATTTAGAACCTACGATCCAGATTTAAATTGACATTATAATAATGTAGACCGATACTTTTACATTTTAATTAGGATTGTTTGTTTGAAATCGTTATCTCTTATTTCCAAATGTGATATTAAGAATCACTTTGAATAATTAGAGGAAATTTAAAAATACTATACATTTTTTTCTTTAAAATAAAGTATATATACCTAATAAAATTTAATGCCAATAGCTAATATAGATAAAATAATGTTCTTGGTTTTTATTCTTACTTATTATTGTTTTATTTTTCAATATTTAATTGACGTTTAATCGACATTTTAAAGTCTACAGTCATCACGGTCGCGGTTATACAGAAATAGAATTAACAGTTTATTGTATTGTGGTTTTAATAAATAAAAATATACATACATGTTTACAATATCGTTTAGACGCTTAAAAAAACTAACGGAAAACTAATTATAGCAACGCGGTTAAACATTTTAAAAGTATGTTACGAAGCGACCAATTATAAAATCGTTAGTTCGTGTAATTGTCGAAAATTACTGTAATTTTAATTTTTATAAATGTACCTGTGTGGAGTTGGGACGCGTTTCGGAAATTTATGAGTATAAAAAGAGTGACGCAGAGAACGCATATTCTTAGTTTGGTTGTGCGCCTTAATTTTATAAATAGCAAAACTACAGAAATTGTCTTTACTTTTAATTGTAACATCAGGCGCTTTTTTAAAATAAGTGGCCAGTAACATATCATTTTGAATTTGAATTTAGTCTAATTAAATGGCTTGCAAGTTATAACATGTACTTTGCAAACTCTATGAGAGCGTTCAAATACCCAGTGTGCATGTCATTACGCACATCAGTTTCATGCCTAAGAAATACGAATACAAGTACGTCAAGCAGAATATTATTTAATATAATAGTTTAACAATAATTATTAGTTATTTCTGAACATGCTTTAGCTAAAGAAATAGGTATATTTTATGCTACCACTGTCATGGGCTCAGGGTGGGGCAGCAGTCTAAAATAATATGTAACTATCAAACTATTTACGCCGGTTAAATTTTTTTGTGTCGACTGACGGTTGTCGAGTTTGAACTTTCTCACGGATATTAAGTATTGTAGTTAGTGCCTAGATAATTAAGTTTTTTAGGTTTGATTAAGTACCTTAAAGGTCAGAGCCAGGGTGGGGCAAGTGCACCACCTTGCCCCACCCTGGCTACGCCCATGACCACTGTGACTGTCTGTCTGGAAATAAAGTAGTCAAAACAACCACTGTAGTAACCTACATAGTCTTTTAATTTAGCTAATTATTTAAAATATTATCTTTTAGTAAATATACCAATACTATACAAATAAATATTCAGTCCCATACGTACTCCAAGCGATTGGTCAGGTGCAGCAAGTACTCGTAAATTCAGTATTTTATGTTCAAATTGCTAAAACAGAAAGTTTGTGTAAGGGAAATTCTTCGTAGAAAATTTACATACTCCTACAATCCCCGAGTTACGATGTATCTTCTAGAGCTTTCCTTCACGCGAGAATTCATCGATTCCATGGAAATAAGACTTTTACAAAGATTACCGAATCATACATTTCTATTTGTAAATTCTAAGTATCTATGTACACCTTTATTTCTTCAGAGATGGCTATAAATAGTTATAAAAACTAGTTTAATATAAAGAGAAATAATTTGTTCATGTCAGTCTGTTATAAACGAAAACGAAAGACGATTGTTAAATAATTTAAAAAAACTTACATAGAATTTCATATTTAATATCTAAAAATTGCTTAAAAAGCAGAGTTTTTGTTACAATAATTTAGTTCAAAAACCAAAAATAAAAATATTGATTAAAGTTATAAACATTGGATCCATTTGGACGAAATTAATCCCATATAATTTAATATGATCTTGGATGAAGACAAAATAGTGTATAGCTATTTATATAATTAAGGCGTTATGTAACATTTATTTTCATAGTATACTTTAATAATATTAAAAAATAAAGTATAGCAATAAAGTCTCATCTGATTTTAGTAGCCATTGTTTAGTCAATGACCGTTGTCTTGATAGAGCAGATCCGAGGAGAATATAAAAGTCCTCCAGTATGTCATAGATCACTTCGGATTCGTGTTCAAATATAGTAAGTAATGACTTATTGCCTGTCGCATAATATTCAGACTGGTAAGGCTATGTATTGTTTGTAAATGGCTTTTTGTTATATTTACACTCACTTTTTCTTTATGACTATGTGCTATGAACACTCCGATTAATCTACGCTCATATAAAATAATTCAGGCGTTTTAAAGTTATAATCAAATATAACCTATTTGAACAATCGTAGAATAAAAACTATACCTAATTCTTAGTATGTCCTTTGTATTACACGTGATAAATTTAAAACAATTTAAACACTACTGACGACGGTAAGCTTTGCGCTGCAATTTTTCCTTTACCTAGCTCCATTCGCACGTATTTGTCAAGGGACATAACTAAGTTTATATTATATAATAATAATAATAAGATATGAACCTAGGCATAATCTGTTTTAAATGTGACATACTTTAAACACATACTATTTAGAGTATTTCATTTGTTTATTGTTACATAAAATATATTGCTAAAACATTGGTCATTTGTTCAAAATGTTATTGAAATTTGCTTCTATATCTATATCTATCTATACTATCTATACTATTATATAAAGAGGAAACATTTGATTGTTTGTTTGTATGTACTGAATAGGCTCCGAAACTACTGGACCGATTTGAAAAATTCTTTTACCATTAGAATCGTAAAAAATCCCTGATGAACATAGGCTATATAATATTTTCAATTGTTTTTTTAAAAGAAATATTACATTTTAAGTTCACACAATTCGATGTCTATGCCAAATTTTTCAATTGTTTTTAAAGATATATATCTTTTTTTTTTCATTTTAAGGCAAAGGTATTTCATTTTATTTTAAGATCACACAATTCGATGTCTATGCCTAATTTTGGCGGTAAATGTGCTGTCAGTTTTTCGATTGTTTTTTAAGATATATTTCATTTTAAGTTCAGACAATTCGATGTCTATGCCTAATTTTGGCGGTCAGACGTGTTGTTTGTTTCTTTTTTTTTTTTAAAGAAATATTACGTTTTATTTTAAGTCCCCCCCCCCCCCCCCCCCCCCCCCCCCCCCCCCCCCCCCCCCCCCCCCCCCCCCCCCCCCCCCCCCCACCCCCCCCCCCCCCCCCCCCCCCCCCCCCCCCCCCCCCCCCCCCCCCCCCCCCCCCCCCCCCCCCCCCCCCCCCCCCCCCCCCCCCACCTCCTTCCCTCCACACCAAAAATCGTGATCCACCTAAGACATATAGCCATAAAGGCGAGCGTCGACCGAAGGTCGGCGCGAGCCGCCGCCGATTCCCCCCCCCCCCTTCCCCTCCACACCCCCTCGCCCTTATGTACACGGGCTGTGAATAAATTATTAGTTTTTAACAGTTTCAAAAACTCAAAAAAAAAAACTATTAAGTGATAAATAAATAGAAAAACATTACAGAATGTTTAGGGAAAATCCAGCGCCATTTTGCCACCAGATTCCAGGTTCAATTCCCGATTCAAATCAATATTTATAAAAACATTATGAATAAGTAAATATAAATATGACGAGATTATTATTAAAATTTGATTACTGCTTGTAAATTCTAACATTTATTTTATTATTAAAAAAAAACACTGACCAACACAAAATATCTTCCGTTATTCCTATCTCTGTGCAATTCCAGAGCAAACATTGAACAATAATCCGGTATATTTGACAGTTTCACTCTGGACACAGCCATCAACGCACCAACATTGTAGTCGTGAGATGTGTGGATGCGCACGCGCTGCTTTACTGGTTTACCAGCTATAATATCTTTTGCTGCCTTTAAGAAGTTGTTTATTATTACACCTGTAAAATAAAGCTGTATTTTAATCTATGGTAATGATCAAATACATACAACAATAATAAAAATCATCCCAAGATAACTATTTTCTATAACTTTAATGTATTTTTATGATAGCGCTGATATTAACATAGACTTTAAAATGGTAGTACCGATATTACTGAGAAAATGCAATCGCCTTCGCTATACCTGTAGTTTGAGGGATGAATGTGCACCGTCCAGGTTGCTATAGCTAATGCTCTCATTATAATAGTAATAATAAAATTGGGAAATTCTTAGAATGCTTTTTAGATGTAGGTACCCTAATGTTAGTTAAAGCCAATAAAGAGAGGTTTTTCCTCTTATAGTTTGTTATTGTTCAGACCAGAGGCGGCTCGTCCTAAAGAGCGCTGGTGCAGTGCACTCCCACGAAAATTACAGAAGTAATCTATATTTCTTCATAATACATACTATCCTTACATTACATTCATTCTATTCTACTATGCCTATACAATAGTATATTATATTACCTATATCTACGCACGCGTATATTTGGCGTCAAGTTGTAACGAGTGGAGCGCCAGCGATTGCGCTCCTATGAAACGAAGTTTAGTACGATTCCTAGCATTGTATTCAATGAGTGCGAAAGAGAAACATCGACTCAGGCCGACGCGTGAAACAAAAGATTTCGTATGAGAAATTAACCTAATCTGGAGCGCCGCTCACGCGCGACGTTGCCAAACCGTGCGTTCGGCCGTGCCGCGCGCCGCGGGGAATGATAAGCATAGAAAAACGCTTAATTAATTCTATATCTGATTTTCACAAGAAAGTAATAGATGTCTTCGCTCGCCAAAAAGACCGGCGAATGGATTTTCTGTATAAATGGTAGGCTCTAGTTTTTTGTTTATTTTTTTGTGAACCCCCATCAAAAAATGTCACGAGCCGCCTCTGGTTCAGACCGTTTGTACTGTTTTCAGAGAACACTCAAGTGGGACGCATAAAGAATATCCCTAAGTAATTGAAGTTCACTAGTCTAAAACGATTGGTTGAGTAATAACCACCATCAGTCTGCCTACGACTCTTGTTATATATGTACCTATATGTTAACAAGTTATTGTTTTAAAACAAAAAACTAGCGTCAAATTACTCTTATCTTAGTTTTAATACACAATGTGAAAACGTGCCGAAATGCTTATAAGGTGTCACATACCTAGATTATTTAATCAATAGGATCGTGCCGTACGTGAAAATATGAATTGTAAAAAGGAATTTTAAAATTGTAAAATAATACTCTAAATCAGGGGTTCTCAATGTTTTTCAGCCCGGGCCGCGGCGCAGTTTTAAGTCTAGGATTTTGTCACGGCGCCCTACCCTCAAAATCATTATCAAAAAAGATACCTGCCAATATTTGTGGTTTCGAATAATGATAGAGAATAAACTTACGGCGCCTCTCTTTACTTTCTACGGCGTACACTTTGGGAACCCCTGCTCTAAATAATACTCATATACAGGCATAATACAGTACACTACATTAAATGAATTCAAGTCATTGATATTTTTAATAACCTATGTATACCCACATTAGTACATACGAACATAATACCACTATAAATAAAAATATTACCACTCCGTCACAGAGAGTCAGTTAGCACAAAACTTACCAGTAGACAACATTTTCATATCATCATCTTTCATATATAAATCATATGCTAACTTCGCAGCCTCATTGATCTTTGCTTGTAGTGGTTCAGACCATTTTGGTAGTGGAATTCCAATCGCTGCCTTAAAAGGAAGGGAACTAAGTTAACATAATTATAATCCTTTTTATTTATTTGGATTATTTACCTATATTAACTGCTGAATGACCCAAATCCGTGATCTATATGAGACATGACATCACATGACATACTCAATACTCCGAATTGGCTCGCAATAAATTTAAATAAAACCTAGTATATAAACAATAAGATTTTACCTCACTCCTAAATAAATCATGTAATGAAGCATAAAGTAACGGTTTTTCAGTAAAATTGTAGCCGGTTCTGTTAAATAATTCCACTGCTAAATCTTCGTATGCAATAAATTCTGTTTTAGAAGATCTGTCACTGTTCTCGGCTAGAAGTGCCTTGTAGCGAGCGCAGTTCGCTGTGAATCTCAACTACGAAAAGGAAACAAATATACAGTTAAAGATAAAAGCTGTTTCAAAAATTCTGCTACATCATCCCGCAGAACATGTTATTTAGCAAGAGAAAACTAACGCTTGTTGATTCTTTAAAAAAATACTTATATGCCGCGTAACAGAAAAATGTGACGTGTAAGGGAAAAATGTGACGGGAAATTTCTTTCATACCTGGATAAAGAAGATTCACTTCAAAAACTGTTGACATTTTCAATGTTTTCAAACTTGGTTTCATTACAACATTATCCCATAAAATAGGATATCACTTACGTAATCATCAGGAGAAGGTACAGCAGTATAAGGTACGGGTTGCCAAATCTGCCCCATTTCACTGTCCCATTGTTGTTCAGGCACAGGAGGGTATAAAGCCGCTAAAGCTGTTAAAATCGTCATTTTCGTCCGCGGAAGATCAGTAGACCTGATCGCAATTTCATCATCCAAATACAAATCAGAAAGCAGACGTTTTCCATTTCTATCTGTACCATAACGTTGACGGAAATATTTGCCAAGTTTAAATGCTCGTCGTTTTCCTTCCTGTAAAAGTTATATCGTTAGTTTTTTCTAAGTTCAATCACCTTGGAAATATTCGTATTGTCAGCCTCTGTTACGATGCAAAATGTATCACTGCATGTACATGAGGTATACAATTTTACAATAAGGAGATGAAAGTGGAACATTTTAAACGACATAAATTTGGATTCCATATTCAAAACCTTATATATGGCGTATTGGTATTGCAGTAAAGGTGGAAAAGAAAGTACATCAACACCATATTAAAGTTTAGTAAAATCTATTATAATAATTAATTATAAATAAGTCTTACCAAAGTCAGTGCGGTCACTCCGTCAGGATAACTCAATTGTTTTATTAATTCAGGATCTTCTGCTAATATTATTTCATCTGGATCTGGTGTGCGATCCCCATGGCGATTAACCTGTAAAGTATTTTAATTGAAAAAGATCCTCAGACTTTATATCAATAAGTTCGGTCCTTGATGCTGGACAGATTTGTAGACATAAGATAAGGTTAGATCTTATGTACCTTCCAGCATGGGCTCTGACCTGTAAGGTACCTAATCAAACCTAAAAAACTTAATTATCTAGGTACTAACTACAATACTTAATATCCGTAAGAAAGTTCACACTCGACAGTCGTCAGTTGACACAAAAAAAATTAACCGGGGTAAGACCACGGATATAGTTTGCTAGTTACATATTATTTTAGACTACTGCCCCACCCTGAGCCCATGGCTGTCTTCCAGTGATTGCTACACATACCATTCGGGAATTAAATATACGGCTCTGGTTTACTAATACTTCAATAGCAGACTAATTTAACAGATGTAAATAAACACGGACACACGCTTGAGATTGCAAATAATCAGTCAGTCGAACATTGCATGACTTATAATCAAAGTTCATTATAATGTATGCCAAAATCTTAAAAGGTCCCATGTGATAACCTCGAGAATGAGATAGGTATATTATCGTGAAAAGATCCGCGGATCTGACGTTTATTGCTAATTAAGAATTATGCAATTTTCAATCACGATATCTTAATAAAAATCAAGTCTTATTCGATTGCATTAAATGACAACTGTTTCAAGGTTTGCGGCGGAGATAAATGTTACCTGTGAATAATTAACTTAATCAATTTTCAACATAATATTGTTATGCAAATAACTGTGGCGATGATATGCGAATTTACAAGTTTACGACTTTACACGAGCGTTCAATATCTGAACATATATTATCTTCAATGTTTAACCTTGTTTTTTTTTTCTAATATTTTTAAATGCACGAATGTTGTATTGTCTCTCAATTACGCAAACTGTAATTGTAAAACCCGTGACTTAGTCCTATCAAATAGAATACGGTTACATGCCAATATGCTAAAAAAATAACTAGCTAAATCCAATTTCAATTTGGTTTATTATTCAGTGTACTTTTTTTTAGTAACGTAGGCCTGATTTTTCAAAACAAAAAATACTGGTATTTCAATTAAAGTGATTATTATATAATATGTTTTAGACTAGTTTTGTATTGTTTATATAATTAAAGATAGTTAGCGACCTTGAACGGATTTTTTGCTTATTTTCCAGCAAGGTTACGTTGATACTTGGCAGACTAAGCATTGGCGGAAGTTTTGTTTAGTAGACGGCAAAATTGACTAGACATATCTTGTGTATTTGATACGAGGAAATCTAAAATATATATCTATAGACAGACATGTATACAAATTTAATGTTTATTAAAATAGACGTTAATTCTAAATAATCATTGTGTATTCGTACGTAATTGGTATAAAAACATAAACAATAATATGTTACTTATAATTTTTATAACTTCACACTTTTGACCCTGAACAGTGTAGCATTACAAATATTAATAAAAAAAATTGTTACGTTTTTGCAATGACGAAAGAAAACACTTTAGAAACATTGAGTTAAATTTACTACACATAGAGAGGACATGGTAAAAAAAATATGTGGAGTTACTTATAGAGTGGTACATAATCAGATAGGTAGTTTTAATAAAAATATTTAAATATAGTAAAAATTGCTTCGTCTCATTTAGTAAATATATCCCAATATCTAGGAAAATTTCTTAATGAGACCAGTTAACTGTTCAACAAGTATTAGATGAAACACATTTCTGCCTACCCACACAAAAATTTGAGTGTGTGTTTACGGTTGTATGCGTATGATTTTTCTTCATGTAGAGTGCATTTGTTTTTTACTTGTAGCATCTTTAAATTAAAATAGATATATATCTGAATATCAAATGTGTAAATTACGAAAAGGTTTTCTAATAAATCCTTTAGCAAATCGAACGCCTTATAGATAAGCGCTGGATTAGTCTATCGAATTTGCCTTATCATTATTTACGGAAATTATCACATTGCTGGGTTATTTTGCATATAAAACAATTTTGACAAATATGCGTTTTTTGTTAACATTCTTATTTTAAAGAGAGTGGTAGACTGAGTGACTGTTGTCTTGATAACGAAATGAGTTTGCTTCGTCATTTAGGCGGTGAATCAACTCGGCATAGCGGACATCTGTGACAGTTCTCGTGGGTTGCACTCTAGCTTAAAATCAGGCAGAACGCGGTCACTTGCATGTCTATAGCAGATATACTTATAAACTCGACAAATGTATATTTTATAAATCAGGATTGTATTTAAAATATATCGATTCAAATAAATTAAAAATTTTAGTATTTTTTAAATTTAAAAAAAGAAAAAACACTTACGATAAAAGATAAAAGTAATTCACTCTCTTGTCCTTGCATATCACATACTGAAAACGCAACTTGCACCAAAAAACGCACGAAGAGTATGTATTTCATTTTTTTAAATTATCTACTTAATTTTTAAAATAAAATTAATTACACTTAATAATATTTATTTCTCTTAATTTGTTATTCACTGACTAACATTGTAAGATAGTACGACCACGCTCGGCCGCGAAGGCCATGATAATAGCTGAATTTTTAAAGAAAAGGTAATATTATTTTGTATTGACTTGCGCGTAGATAATATTACAAAAAAAAAAAACAAAGAAAAAAACAAAACAAAAACGATTAAAATTATTGAGACTGATGCTGGCTATTAGTCTAGTCTGATGCTGCCTAGAGGTAGCATTCCACTTTGTCCTGTCAATATGTATAGGCGTTATAGCATTTAGTAGCGACTACTATCGTCGCACACAGTGTTTTTAATTACATAACACCTCAATATTTGAATTAAAATATCATTAAGATGTTAATGAATTAAAACCAGCTTTTGACAGGAAAAAGTGTAAATACCTATTTATTTAAAATAAATTTATAAATATGTATGATTCGAAATTATTGTACTTTAGATTTGTGAGTTTGGTAGGCTGATCACTGAACGTGATACACCTGACTTCATACTTCATTGTTATATATCGTGAATACTGAACTATCTGAAATAATGGATTTTCAGTAATTGAACATTTAGATTATATTTAAAAATAACATAAATATAATTATTCATATATGTATATTTATTTAATCTTTTTAATATACATTAAAGAGTGGTAGCGGTGTAGTACTATCTGAAGTGCCCTGTTTGTGAAGTGGACGGAGCACATCAGTCTCCTCAAGCCGGCATAACGGATGCGAATGTTGTGCGCATACATCTACATTCCATAAACATATTTATTGAAATATTTTCAGAATCAAATGAAGGAATTTTTAATATGATGTGATGGAATGATTTGAAATTAAATTGAAGTATTGAAGATTAAGTAAGTTGGTTACCTTTACGCAAGGTCTGCTAGAGGATAACACTGTCAACGGACTAAGGTTAAGGTAATTTTATACTTAGAAATTGTAAATGTATTCGTTTTCATAAAGAAAAAAATATGGTTTAAAGAAAATATTTTCCAGCCAACAATTTTTCAATGTAAATTTTAAATAAGCTTCGCTAGATTAGTTTACACGGTTCGTATTTTTTTTTGTAAATAATTGTCTTGAACTATCTTCTTATAATACTTTAGGTATGTTTTTATTTTAATAGAGACGAACACACAATTCTTATTTATTGTATTAAGAAATAAAAGTAAATTTATATACTAAGGAAAAGAAAAAAAGGTGCATTTATTAAGTAAATTAAGTACAATTTTAACAATTATTAAACTTCACATTAACTTAAACATGTATTTTAATTAGTTTTCACTAAAATTTTTGTTTACAATTTTAATTTGAAATTTCTGAGAAATATGAGCTACAATCCCAAATAAAATTATTCAATGTAACAAAATATTTATTAAAATGATTGAAAAACAAAAAAAAACAATAAAAAATCATATTTTTTTTAATTAAAAATGTTGTATTAAAGTACTAGTATTATATATTTCAAATTAAAAATAATTTATATTTCTCTAGTCACGTTTTGCAGTCATTTATTTCACCACGAAGTAAAATTAGCACATCGTCTAATTGCTTTTAAGAACTGTGGAACGAATAGCAAACTGTAAAGAATTCCGTCGTGTACATACTAATGGAACTAACCTTACGACAAACATTAAAATATATATGTTTTTGAATAGTCGTCGCTCATGTTAACACAATGTTGAGGATAGAGACATCAGTAATCACAATTAACCCTACATACGTAATATTGTGCAATTATAAAAGATTTTATTCAGCTTACTACTGCATTATTTATCCGACATAAATAGGATTACAATTTAACGCTTTATACATTTTGTTAACAATTAAGTTTACATTTTTTATGTCAGTCAAGTGTTCGTTTGAAATTTACTAACGTGTACAGACACCTTTACAATTTGATGCTGACACGAAATTAGTTTCTTCCACGAACTACGCAAAGACACATTACTTTTCTCTTAAAGGAATACTAATGTGGAAGTTCCCAAGTTTAGTGTAACTTTGTTTGTGTGAGGCAAACTAACATCAATTGACAGCAACTGTTTACTTGTTGCTTTTGAGTTTTCTCCGGCGTTCAAGTGGAATAAACAATTTGTTTGTCAAAGTTCAGTTGAATTTAGTAAAGGATCCGCGTTTTATTTAATATTATGTACACGCCCTTTTTTAAAAAAAATGTTATCTATAACCATTCGCCTTTATGATATGAATATCAACGTAATAAATTTGAAATGTTTTACGTTTTCAATGGATGAGATTCACGATTGCACGTTGTGTTAGACATGTTGTTTTTTAATGGATTTTTGTTTGTACGCAATGGTTGGGTTTATTAATTTTTATAATTGTTATATATCTATGTAGACAGATATAACCTAATATAAAATAAAATATTACGAAATATTTTTAATGACATACATGTATGGGATACGTTTTTCATTTATGTTTAAATGATAAAAACATAGTTATCGATAGTTATTTATTTAGGTAAATATTTATTATATTTTTATTAAACAAATTGCACACTAAACTTATAAAACCATAAATATATGCAATATAAATAGCCTATTCTTAATTGTTTTATTATTTAAATTTATAGGAACGTTTATTTGTTTTACCAAAATAGATTTAAATCAATTATCTTACAAGACTATGCGGCTTACTATTTTAATCACTTAATCCGATGTTAGTGATTGAGGTGATTGCGTTCTCGGAATATTAAATTTCAAAAAAATCAAAATCAACGCGATAATAACTGCACGAAGTCATTTTATATTAAATTAAATCATTTACCAATTCCCAAAACAAAACCCTAAGTTAAAGGATTAAATTTATTGAAAATAATTTACAACCCAATATAAATAAATACAATAAAAAAAAGATTATATTTAATTGTGTATTTTTGCGTGATTAGCACAATGGTGTGAACGTCACTGTAATATAAAATATGAGAAAGTATAAAATGTTCAGATGCCTTCAGCTATTTAGGCCTGAAGGTTCTCCTTTTCAAAATGAGGCTTCTACTTTTTGCTTCATTTTTGTGTGTCGCTGTTACAATCGCTTTTTCGGGCAGCGAAAGAGGATTGGACGGAGCAGATTTGCTACTAACATTTGTGGTAAATATAATAATTATATATTATATTTAAAACTAAATAATTAATGATTAAACGAACTTACCTGTACGTGAAGTTCCATCATAATTATGCTTAAGTTTTCGTCCTCGAGATTGGCATCTCTTTACCTTGTCTTATGCCAATCTCGAGGACGAAAACTTAAGTATAATTAAATTCAAGTGTAAAACTGTACTATTCCGAGTGACTGTCATCAATTTCCTAGTCGCATTTTGGGATCAACTCGGAAATAGTTGGGTATAATGAAAAGAGTAAGGTGTACGTTTATATTCGTAATCTTAACCTCTCAATCTGACTAGTTGTCCTTGCTCATGTACCTATTCTAGCTTAACATTAGACTGGACATGATCGCTATAAAATGGTGTACTGTGTGTACTGTATAAAACAATAATATTAAGTTGACTTACTTTACCAATTTATAAATAAATCACGTATAAAAAGTTATACCGAACTCATGTCATCTATAAAGTTTGTATGAAAAGCCTTAAAAACGTTTTCTTATATAAATTAAAAATATAATGTATGTATTAATTAGTAGCAATAATTACGTACTAATTCGAAATAAGTGGTAATAATTACCCCGAAGAATTTAATCGATTCAATATGCATAACACGTACTAATTATTTAAGTTACACCCGTATCTAGTAGAGGTTTACGATTATAAACCGGAACTGAAAACCAACCACCATTAGTTCAGAGTTGAATTGAACTTCTGAAAATATTTAGATTCAATTCCTGTACACTAATCAAAACAGTGACTTTTAGATACATCGTCATGGTGACAGAACGCCAGTATCAACGGAGAAAAGTGGCCTTCCAAACTTTAGTGAGAATCCCGGACGCGATCGGATGCTAAGTTTTCCATTCGGAGAAGGCGGATTGACTAACGTAAGTTTATTTACATACTTTTCTCGCTTCTTCAAGGTTCTTACAAAATTTACTGTACATGAAGACAAGGTTTATTAAAGTACTTTCATTGTAATTTATTTTCTTAATATTAAACTATATATATGTATTTATTATTATTAAGAAGAAGAAAGGAAATATTTTGTCATTAATAAATAATATTTCAAAGAATTTGTAATATTCTTATAAGATTTCTCAATTTGCTTTATACATTAAAATATTAAATACTTCCCAATATTACGCGGACTTTGATTACTACTAAAATAGCTTAAAATATAACTGAGCACTCCAGAAATAGTATAAGCAAAAATTTGATTAAAGCCCAGAAATAGTAATACCGGAAATATTTGATTACTACAAAAATGTTAGCTTCCCGATTAAGCCGAATAAATCCAAGTGAAATAACTTATTTCAGATATTTATTAGGAATTAATAGCAATGTTTATGAATGTTACAGGAAGGAAAGGTAAGAGGATACTACATCGGAGAGTATCTTCGTAAACGATACAACAACTTGCTTTCTAAAATTTATTACGAAGATGAGATATTTTTACATTCGACCGATGTTGAACGTACGAAAATGACATTACTGACGTCCTTGGCTGCTCTTTATCCACCACAACACCTGCAAAGATGGAATCGCAATTTAATGTGGCAACCCGTTCCTTATACAACTTTGCCACAGTCGCAGGATTTCGTAAGTTTTTCTAATTATATTTCCACAGTTATCCCTACTAATATTATAAATGTGAATGTGAGTTTATTTGTTACGTTACCACGCAACAACTATTTAACCGATCATCATGAAACTTTGTACACATATTTTTGGAGGTACTAGAAGTAACATGGGAAAATAATTTATTTTTTACTATAGTTTCCAACTGACTATAGTTTCGGCTGTTTGGAATCACATTGATTCATTACTATTGAAATGATCTTTGATACTTATTTAATGACTTAAATGCGAGCGAAGCCGCGGGTAAAAGCTAGTTTCATATAAAGAAATCTGCATAAACTAGCATATTTGGAGTTACGTTAAACAAAAAAACTTTTGTTACGATTCAAATTTTGGATATAGTAAATTATTCTTTATTCAAATATATTATTCTCACCCAATTAGAGTATGGCAGTCAATTATTTGAATTTAGAATTTTGAACAATTTAAAGTTATATTATTTTTTTTATATTCAATTGGCTTTATTTTTTTGTTGGCATGTTTGTGCGATATTCCACTTTGTTACTTTTAGAGAAAGTAAATAATCTCTGTATAGTATGCAATATAGTTATTAATTAGCTCTTAGAAAGTGATTAGTGTTAAAATATTTAATGAATTAACAAATTTTCAGCTTACATACTTCTACATGTGCCCTAAAGCTCAACAATTTTTGCAAGGTCTGCTTGGAGCACATATTCCAGAAATAAATGACAAACATGGCGATCTTCTGGAACTTCTGTCTAACAATCTTCCATTCAACTTTACTGAAATGTCATCCACAGTTTTCATGTATAATGATTTAGTAGTGGCCCAGGTAAGAAATCAGGTGGTATAGGGTGGTCTGGTAAATTAACTTATTCATCCGTTTTGATGCAATTTTAGGCCGCAATTGGAGTTCCAGCCCCAGCATGGATTGCTCCTCGCCTTGATGACTTACATAATGCAGCATCCATTGCTTTAGCTGCCATTTTCAAAGATGATCAAGTACGACGTATAACTGGAGGTATGGAACTAATAACATTTTCATATGTTGAATCAAGATCACCAACAGTTAATCTATGATTTTTAAATGCCAATGTATAAAAATTTTCATTACAAATAATAACTTTACATGTCGGGGTTTGGATGTTCAATGTTTGTAGTAATGTACTTTTAAGGATTTTATAAATAGAAATTTATTTTCACAGGGGTTTTCCTAAATGAATTTTTCAAAATTGCTGATGACATAATAGCTGAGAAGGAAGTTAAGCAACGTGTCCGTATTTACTCTGCTCATGATATTAACGTGGCTTCTCAATTGGCTGCTGGTCTTCTGCCAGTTGTTGTACCTAAATACGGAGCAGTTTTGTCTTTGGAATTGTACAGAATTAGAAGAACTGGGCAGTATATAGTTGTTGTGAGTATTTGAAAACATAGTTATAATATTTTTTGATAAAATTGGTAATAATAGGTGCCTAATATAAAAAAATAGCTAGTCTTTTGTTTGTAGAATTTTTGCCAAATGTATCCAATTTCAATAATAAAAATCAAATAATATTTTATTAATTTTCAGCCTGTATATTTACCACAAGCTGGTAATTCAGTCCCAAAAATCTTGGCAATTGAAGGGTGTGGATATTTCTGCAGTTATGATAAATACCGCACCCTTACAGCATCTTATACTTTGACTTTGAAGCAGCTGGTAGAAGAATGCAATGAATAAGGTTTTATGGGTGTAATTAAAAAAAAAGTTATTTCTGTATTTTAATGTTTTCATTTCTATTGACTTAAATATACTAAAGAAGACATAAAATAAAACCGAAATAAAAATTGAAAACCGTAAAGTAGAAAAACCAAAGCGAATAACCTCAGACATCACCAGAAATGTAATTGATAAACATATTGTTGTAATAAACGTTGAACTGTCGATAAAAGTAGTGTTTTGTTTTTTTGACATGGATGGGTGTGGTAAAAAGCGTTATGCCGAACTATAACATTTAGATCACAGCTGATAGTCATAGCCATAGTTTGTTTATGCTAACATAAGACTTTAATCTCATATACAACCGTTGTGGCACGCCCCTTGAAGACGGTTATGTTTGCATTCCAAACTGCACTTTATATTCCATATTAAACCTTTAAAATCAGGCTGTTGACATTATTACATTATTTTTACAGGAATTTCACGTCATTAACTTGCCCTATTTAAGCTTTAAATTATATTATTTACAAACGAATTACTCTAAACATATTTTATTTTCACTCTCAGCTATTTTGCATTTTATAATGAGTTGGCTTCATCGTGAAAATATGTTTATAAACGCATCTACACTCGCCAATAAATATTTAATATACTTCATATTATTAAACATAAATCTAGGAATTTATACGATCTATTTACTATTGACGCGCTTGCAGAAGATTTATGAATAGCTTAGGCAAAGGTGGCAAAGTCAACGCATTAGCCTTCCATAATCTTCGACTATCTCAGGGGAACATGGCCGCTTATTTACGTATAGTCAACTGTTTTTGAAATTCTTTTGTTTTTTTTTGTGATTATTTTAAGTACAGAAAATGTCTATAAATACTAAAAATATGGTAGAAACGTAATAATGTGAGTAAAAAAAATTTGACTAATTTGCTAAAGCCATAAAAATTATCGCTACCTTCATAATGATACACACGAAGTTCATAAATATTTATCTTAGTTATTTAGTCACCCGTATGCGACGGCGTGGTGCGTTGATTAAATTATTAGTGGATCATATAAGATATCATTTTTAATACGTAAGACAATAAGACATACGTAGAAGATATGAAAATATAGATATACTATCATGCGTTTCTTTTATTTAGCATTAATATCTTTGAATAAACCCACTAAGCGTCCATATACAAAATAGAGAAAACTCAATCTCTATTTTCCCTCAATAATAAATCAATACTAACTGAAGAAGAAACTTAGGCACTAAGTCTTTCTTAGATTGATCCAACAAAAAAAAAAGAAAAGAAATTCATTTAGTAAAAGCATACAACGATTCTCAACAAGTGTGCCGCCAAATTTTAGATTTATAATAATGTTAATATTACGAAATAATATGATTTAAAAAAAAATCAACTTATATTTTTATTTGTGTGCCCCCAAATTTTGAAATCATTAAAAGTGTACCGCAACAAAAAAAAAGGTTGGAAATCACTGGCGTAGTTAATAATCAAATAACAAAATGTTCATAAATTAGATCAGTGACGGACTTAAAACAGATTTAAAAAGAGTTATAAGTCCGAATTAAATTAGAAAATTAGTATTCCCATTAATTCTAATTAGTCCCTGTTGTACAATAACTGTGTAGCAATGCCTTATGTCATTTTAAGAAGATACTCCTTGACAAACGCTTGCCATTGGAATTAAAAAGGGTAAAAATGCAGATAGGTATACGATATATAAATAAACATTTAGCGATATATCCTAAACATAACATAATAATATTATGAAAGATATCCGGATACCAAACCACAAATTTGGACTCGAGTCATGTTCACATGATTCTATTTGCAAACTACTCATGCACGGTGAATATTGAGGGGTTAAAACGAATCAAATATAGATTGTGTATTATAACGTTTTTATATACAAATATATATTATGAAAATATAATACGATACCGAATAAAATAACGTTAGAGGTCTATTAAAATACCCACGAGTAAAAATAGCATTTATCTCAACAAATCAGGTCCAAGGAAGCGGAAATTGTATTCACTATGCCGGCTTAATGTGCACAATACGGTTTAACAGTTTATGAACAAACCTAATACTATATACAATTAATTATAAAGTCTAATTCGTTTTCATGTTTTTAAATATAAAACGATATTAATTAAATAATTAATTATCGCTTTTAGTGGAACATAAGTTTGTATAACACTAACGTAATGGAAACAATGTTTCACCGATATGAGGACAGATGGCGCTGACCTAGTGCGCTTTTAAGAGCAAAATATTACCTATTGGGCTTTTCAGAAGTTTTACCTTTTAGAAGTGAGAAATAAACTTTTATGTAGTTCTGCTGAAATTCGCTAGGTGGCGCTATATATTTAACAACTCAATTTCAAGTTGCGTATAATTATATTGTAATTTTCTCGTAGTTCGTATACCAGATAGAAAACAATATGATACTTATTAAATATTTTTAAATAAGTATAGTCAAATAAAAAAAAATACCAACAATTTTAAATATTGTATGTATCCTTGATCCTCGTAACACACAACTCTACTAGGTTTTTTTAGAAGTATTTACAGCTCAACATTAAATTGATTAAAATTCCTGAAGTGTAGATATTAAATTTTGTAAGTAAATGTAACTCTTTTTCAGTAACTCATATTTCACTCCTGAAAGAAGGATTTCGAGTGAGTTGCCAAACACGTCGGATGCATTGAAGCGAGACCAGTATTTTGTGTAAAGTGCATAGAAATTTATTATTCCCAAGGTGTATTCGGAGGTGCCCTATTCTTGCTTGCTTTAAGCGATTCTACCAATTTTAATTAAATATTTAATGCGATTCTGATTGGATTTGGATTGTAATTGATATATATATATTTTAATTATTTATCTTTGTTTTTTATACTTTGTTTGGTTTGTTAAAAACTCTATTCGGTTTAATGAAAGATAAAATATTAAAAATATTAATATTAAAATAAAAGAGATAATACCGTATAAAGTTTTAGTAAAAAATATTTGCCAACAATTTGATGTTTTCAAAAATAATTATTTTCTGATCATATTTCGAATTCGATTTATACAAGAATCTGATGCGATTGTACTCGAGCGTATTGAAATTAGGTCATTCGTATACTAATAGTGGATTGTGACGTAAATTGATATGGTTTAACTAATTATATTAAGAACATTATATATAAAAACATATTTGTATTAGCTTACATGATCTATTACAATTTTTAAAAATAGAATCCGACTAAACTAATGTTTTCCTTACTTTCAACACTTAAACAGACTTGATTCAGACCTATATACAGTTTTGATTGACTGTTTACGTTAAAATGTTATTTCATTATTATTTATTGTAAGGTGTAAATATTTATCCGTTATTTTTAGTAACACATTATAAATAGTATTTTTAAGTAGGTGTTCGTGTCGGGTTTGGTATAGGTTCCAGTTGTTCTTGCTCTAATACTTATAGCACCAAGTATCCTTATTGCTCATACATGGTAGCGTATATAAAGGACTACTTATTTTAAAATTGCTCTCATGCCGACATAGTCTAAAATGTTCCCTTGGACGACGTGTTGAAAGGATTTAAATGAAGCTTCACCTAATGAATGTACCTACATGAACTGTGGTTCCAACAAAGATATACTACATTGTAACCAGTTTTAACCGCATCCCCAATTCCTTAACTTTCTCAGTCTGGAACAAGATTCGCTGCGGTGTAAAACTATTCGTGATGAAAACTTAAACGTGTGAGTTTCGTGTAATGAAATTAAGAGACTTGCTTGTTTAAAGGATTCGCGGTTAACAGTAATTGAGAAGTTATTATTATAACCAACTTATGTCGGTTTTTAGACTTTATACATTTATACCTACTCAATTATACTGATTAATTAATAATTTATGTGTGGACTGATTAACAAATGAAAAGCGCTGTTTAATTTATTCTGGGATTTAAGTATTTCCTGTACGTATGTACGCACTGATATATGTTGCAATAAAGAGAAAAGAAAAATTGAACAGTATCCGGCTCGGCTCGCAGGGATAAAGTGAAACTAGTACATAGGTAGATTACACTCGATTTGAGTTCATCATATTTTCAAAAGGCACACGTACACGTATCCAAAATATCAACCAGCGAGTTTTAAGTGCAAGGGCGGTATTCTTACTTCAAAAAAGTGCCAATTTAAATTCAATAAAAGTAGAGTTTTTTTTGTTTACGTTCCTATTTTAAAATCGTGTGATATAAGTTTTATGCATTAAAATTGAAGAACCGATGATTGTATAGAGTGGGCGTTGAAGGTTCAGTATGATCAATTAATGCTCTAAGAAAAGATAATATTGAAATTAAAGATCGTTTGCATGCTCTAGCATCCTCGACAAGAAAATTAAAATAAAAAAGGAACATTGAATAATAAAGTCTAAAGTGCTAAAAGACATTACAAAGGCTAATTCTATTTTAAAATTTAAATCAATAATTTAAAAAAGTTCATTTCGCACTATATAATTCTGATCTATTAGGTTTCTCTTCAGTGTTCTGAGCGTTAGTTAGTTCTTAGTTGTATGTTAATTATAATAGAAATTTACATAAATAAATGTGTGATGGCGCTAGTCAAAATGTAACACGCATACGTTTCAATAACCTGTCTGGTGGTAAGCTCAGACGCAATTGTAACTGTCAGAGAGATCATCTTTTGAGATTCACACTTAACTATTTTACTATTCCCATGTACATAAGTGAATTGAAAAGCTCTTGTGATGAAACTGAAAAATAAAACAATATACAAATACAAGAATTGTCACACCATGTATCGTCGATATTTATGGTCGAATAATTCGAATCCAAATTCTCGATAGGAGACATGTCGACGAATTCCAAATAACCAGCGGTTTTACGCGAGAACGAAGTCGTTGACAGAATTGTAATTGACTATCGCTAGAACATTCTTCGTATAATATTTATATGCCCTTTTCCTGTATTAGCACTTAACATAAGGCATGCGACTTCCTTATAATTTCCTAAAGATCATGACAGCAATATTTTAGCTCACCAAAATTATATAATAGTTCGATTTTCAGTCGAATAATAACATACATTATTAAGGAATTGAATTTATTTAGGACTTAACACTAGGTTTACGGGACGCGTCAATTTGACGCATTTTGACTTTTATCAGAGAATTACCAAAAACTGTTTAAATTTTTATTTTATCTCTTTGTATGACTTTTATTCATTGATCGAGGGAAATATAAATTGAAGTCTATTTTCTTTAAAAGTGTTGAATTACTGAACTTGTCTATGTGGTATACCTATCGCTGCGATATGCGTCAAATTGACGCGTTTTAGTAGAAGTAGGTATATAGAAAACGTCCGTAAACCTAGTGTTAATATCAAAAGGAGTTTGTCCGTTTTATCGTCTTATGCTGAAATAGCGAGAGAGGCTACTATATTATTTCGGTAGCCACACATTAACAAGTTATTTATCTATGAATGTTCATACTACAAGTGTATAACGAAAAACTTTCAAAAGAACGACTCGTTCTTTAAGATAGTGGTTAAATATTTGCCTTGAACATATTGTTAAGATTGCTGTGTTCGTGGAATCCATACTGAAGATTTAGGCTCATACTGGAAACATTTGTAGAACTATGATTCGCAATGGAGACGAAGCGTTGTGGGATATTTCGGTATTTTTAAGCACGCCCTTTATAGAGAACTAATTTGGACACATAAGGCGTGATGTATTGACCCGTATAACTCTTGACTTCAGTCTTTTCTGCAGCACAAACCACTCAAGATCACTCCGATGAAAATTTTCCACTGGAACCCTAAACACGAGGCGACTAATTAACGGGGCTAAATGTCTTCAGTAAACGAGAATTTTGAATATACTCTACACACTCAATTAAACTTTTTCTCTTAGTGCCTGTTTCATTCTAAATCTACTACTAAAATTATCAAATATTAATAATAATAATAACACTTTATTGCACAACTAGCTGTTGCCCGCGGCTTCGCTCCCGTTAAGAAGTATTATTATTAATTAGGTATAGTTTTTGCGGCTTTATTTTTGTTTAGCGTGCTTAATCATAGTAGCTCCAATCTTTAATTTCAGTTCAATCAGTCAAAAATCTAATAAGATTTATACAAACTTTCATCCCCTATTTTATACCCTTAGGGGTGGAATTTATCAAAATCCTTTCTTAGCGGATGCCTACGTCATAACATCTACCTGCATGCCAAATTTCAGCCCGATCCGTCCAGTGGTTTGGGCTGTGCGTTGATAGATCACTATGTCAGTCAGTCAGTCACCTTTGAGTTATATATATATATATATATATATAAGATATAAGATAATAATAATAATAACACTTTATTGCACAACTAGCTGTTGCCCGCGGCTTCGCTCCCGTTAAGAAGTATTATTATTAATTAGGTATAGTTTTTGCGGCTTTATTTTTGTTTAGCGTGTGTAAAAACGTCTTCATCATAGTAACTCCAATCTTTAATTTCAGTTCAATCAGTCAAAAATCTAATAAGATTTATACAAACTTTCATCACATATTTTATACCCTTAGGGGTGGAATTGATCAAAATCCTTTCTTAGCGGATGCCTACGTCATAACATCTACCTGCATGCCAAATTTCAGCCCGATCCGTCCAGTGGTTTGGGCTGTGCGTTGATAGATCACTATGTCAGTCAGTCACCTTTGAGTTTTATATATATAGAAATAAAATAATACATATAAGTACAGAAGAAAAGAAAAAACAAAAGATGGCCTTATCATAAACCAGCCAACCAACTTTAGGAAGTAAATAGTTAGTAGGACATCTTTCTATAAATTCCCAATATACGCTTCAAATGCGCCGACTCTTTATTTCAAAAAAAGAATTCCGAAAACCAAAACTACTTGTAGTTTGTTGTGGAATTTGTTCTCGTACTTTGAACAAGTTCGCAAGCTTAAACTTTTATTTAGTAAATATCGAATTGAATTTCAATGTCGCTTCTGCTGGAATCCACTACAACGATTATAGGGTTATTCCAAGTTTACTCCAAATCTGAATAAATCCCTACTAATATTATAAATGTGAATGTGCATGCATATAACTTGACGTAAAAAATTGTCGGTAACAATTCGTGATAACATAACGGTATAAAAAACAAAAGAACAAAAACATTTTTTAATTATGTATACAAACTTTAATTATTATAAATTTATTCTATAATCAATTTAAACACGTAATAGAAATTAATGAACATAATTTACAATTTTAATTAAGTATTCAGAGGTCTATGTGATATTAAATCGGATTCAAATAAATTATTCATTTCATTATAAATTTCTATTGTTTATATTGGAACTATTTGTTGGATGGGATGAATAGGGACATGCCTATGAGCATGTATTGATGGGGTAATGATTATCTCGTATGATTACTCTCTGGTTATAAGTTCGTAAAAAATAACTCTAGATCAGCGGTTCT
>JAPWLS010002454.1:0-122586 GCA_028551675.1 Tineola bisselliella
AATAAATTGTATTATTTTTTTTTAAATGCTTAACTTAATGCTAAACAAGACGTTCGAGACTTGTTGGGAATTCCCCTGTATTTTTTAAATAAGTCGCGTTCCTGGAATCTGGTTTATTTATATTCCGAATGTGGGAAATTTTTCACTAGTTCAATTTATAGTTCGTACGTCAGGGTCTGAGGGACCCCTCAGTAGCTACGCCACTACTAATACTAAAATTATATTGTAGAGGCTATGACTGACGAGTTTCTTGCGATTTTGTATCGTCATATGTTTTATACGCCAACAATCCTATGGTTTACAGGCACTTATACAGAAGAACAATTCTCTTGGAAGCTCGACTAGATTCATACCAAACAATTCCACGTAATTTAGTTTTTTTCTGTAGCATAAATAAGCTTAATTTTTATCATGACGTGGCAACAATTTGCAATACATTCTCCTTTCAAAGTAACGTAAGACATCTGGTGTCGCAAGGGGCAAGTATTACAAAAGTTATGATCCGTATCATTTAATGTCATCTTCTCTGTTCTTTAACCATAAAAACTTTAAATATTTTTTATCCTGTTCTGTTAAAGCAATATTCAGAAATGCTTTCTTTATATCTGATGTAACACCATATGCACCCCTTCTAAAATTCAATAAAAGTTTAGGGACGAGTTCTATTGTGTTCAGACCCTTATGCATGTGATCATTTAATGACCATCCGTTCTGGTCTTTTGTAGAGGCATCAAATACAGGTCTGATCTTTGTGGTGTTACTGGACTCCTTTCTTACAGGATGATGTGGGAGGTAGTGGCCTTCATTGATGTTGTCTTCTTTGACCTCTTCTATTATGCCCTCCTTTTCCCACTCTAATAGGACGTCATTATACTCTTTCATATATCCTAGTTTCTTTAATTTCTTTGTGGCTACTACCATTCTTCTAAATGCTAAGTCATAATTTGTACTTACTGATGGCAGCTCATTTTTCCACAAAAGTCTTACTTCATATCGTCCTTCTTCATTCTTCTTAATACTTTCTTTGAAGTTCTTTATACTTTCTATAACTTCATCTTTTTCTTTTTCTTGTTGTAGTGGTTCTTTTATGCCCAAAAGTTCTATGCTCCATAAATCTGATAAACAATTATTATTTGACAGCTGAGACTGCAACACTGTTGTATAATAGATACCTGGCGTCTGTGTTGTAGTTCCTTGGAGTGTCCATCCTAGCTTTGTGTTGATTGCACACAGACTATCATCAATATGTACTAAAGTACCTGTCAAAATATTATTTAAGTAATCTGCTCCAATCAGCACACTTATGTCGTTAATATCACTCATTGTGTCTGTCAACTCTATATTTAGTTTATGAAGCTTTCTTATTAATTCCTCATCTTTTACTTTTGGTAATATACCACACAATCTTTGTTGTTCTAGTGCTTTTACATTTATCTTAAAAGATTGGTCAAGTGCACTTATCTCAAATTCTATACATCTATGAGCACTTACCTCTTTCTCAATTCCACCGAACAATGTGTGTCCAACCCTTTCCGTCCTTATTACATCCAGGTTTAGCTCCTTTACAATATTCTTTCTTATATATGATCTTTGAGATCCTGTATCCAATAATGCTCGAACCTGTCTGTCTTTATTTCCTTTCCTTATGTTCACTATGACGGTCTGTATAAAAGTGGTTGTATTATGACACAATAAAACTGATTCTTTATTTACTTTGTGTAAATCTGGGCACATTATATAAAGATGTCTCTTTTTACATTTTAAACATTTTACAAATGTTTTGCATCTTTTCGCTATATGTCCCTTCTTTAGGCAGTAGAAGCAATGTCCTTTTTCTTTAATAATGTTACTTTTTGTTTCTAATGATAAGTCTCCGGCCTTCTTACAGTCCTTTGTTACATGATTTTTCTTATCACAAAATATACAAAAAATATCCTTACCTTCACTGTTTCTACTTACCTCTCTGCTTTTTGTAGTAAAGCAGTTGATTGTTGGAATCTGGTTTTCATCAGTCTTCAATTCGGGCCTAGCCATCTTGATTCGTTCCTCCGTCTCTACTTCATTATTTACAAACTGTAATAAATTTGCCAAACGTTCCTCACCCTGACTAAACATTGCGGACCTATTCCAAGCTAATAAAATATTCTCTGGAATTGCAGATTCTATAAGCGGATATAAAAATGCATCATAACGGCTCTTAGTAATTCCTAATGAATCTAAAGAATGCAAATATGTAGTTAATTTATCAAATAAGTCTCTAAGATTTAAAGGTTGCTCCCCTCGGGGAACACTTGACATTGGCAGAATTGTCTTTAATAGATATCTGAGGCCATTAATGAAAGAAATAGAAGTACTGTCTGTGTTATTATTGTCACTTTTTACTTTATTTATTTATTTATTATTATTATTTAATTATATATTTATTCTTATTTTAGTAGTATATGTATGTATTTATGTATACTTTTTGTATATTTGTTTTTTTTTTGTTTTTTTATTATTCTCTAATAATGTGTGCAATAAAGAGTTATTATTATTATATTTTCAATCGATTTTAATCCCCATATTTATTTCACATCGGTTGCCCTAAATATGTATCTACCCTATGATTTTTAATGAATAAATTAATAGTCCAATATGCATTACACATGAAATGTAACAGCGTAACTGTGGGTGGACATTTACGTCCGTTTAATCATATCATGTAAATTAAATCGACCGAGTAATATTAGAAGTTATAGTTTCTAATAAAATATTCGTTTTATATTTGCTATTTGATAGCAGTCCATATAATAAAACGTAGGTATATATATTGATATATTAATTTTTAAAAATGAATATTTTGGATGTTTGTTAATCAATTATTATGACTATAAGTGGATTTCTTTAGATGATGAGAAGGAGTTATACGAAATAATATGTTTTAAGACATATCTGAATTAAAAAGCCTTTATGACGTTTATTCTAATCAGAAATTTCGAAGACTAATCGAAGAGTATCGCTTTAGACCAGCCATTCTCAAAGTTGTGTTCCGCGGAACCCTAGGGCTAAAATACTGCAAAAAATACCTACCAAAGGGAGATTATAAGGTTACATCTAAATATTCCAACTAAATATTACGTAATATTACATTGCAATATGATTTTATTCATAAATATATATATAAATCAGTTTTTTATAATTATATTAAGGCTTTTTCCTTCGCCAAAAAAGTTTGAGAACCGCTGCTTTAGACTAATAATTATTAAAGGTAATAAAATTGATATTTCGAGAAAGGTGTTCTACCCAGGCTGTTTTTAATATCAGAGACTTAAGTACAGTTAATAACATAATTGCTATAAATGCACATTCAAACGCTATGGGTACTATTATCGGGCGCATGTCGCGTTTGGCATTTAAAATTAAAATACAGCCTATGTTTAAGTTACAAAACAACAATAACAAGGCCTTTTTAAATGTAAGCATCTATTTAGAAATATACATAACTAATTGCGTTACTTGGTAATATTACCTACATTATTGGCTTTTTGTAGTGTTGTCTTCGATTACTCAAATTGTTTATATTTACTATTTTAATTAATAAATATACATTCAAATTATTCAATTATTATTATTAGTATTCAATTGGGAAATTTATGACTGACATTTCGTAGTTTAATTTGACATTATTTAGCATTTAAGGTTGACATAGTAAATTTTAATTGTATTGAATTATTTGCATGCCATATACAATGTGTAAAATATGTGATACTACTAACATTACTTTAAGACCTATGTTACTAACCATATTTACGGCAAATAAATGAATTTGAATTTGATAGATCGTGATCACGGCGAGTCACTAGTTAAAAACGGATTGAAATAATACATAAATAAACTCGCTAGTATGCCGCTTAAAGTCTAAACTATTTGTCGTAATATATGTGATCTTCTTGCAAATATTTCGCATTAATCTTAATTCTACATATTATGATAATGTAATCATGGTTAAATGTTGAACCGATTTGAATGGTGTTTAATATATGGATTACTTACTCCTGTAAGGAATGTTCTTCAAACTAATTAGTTATAAGACGATTTTTGTCTTTAAAAATAAGTGTTTTGTTCTATTAGAAAACATTATACTTCATACAGATCCATCCATCAGTCATAATTTTGGATTATAGCTTAGTTCGACTAAAAACTAATATAGTTCACATTTTTCTTTTCATTTTAAATATGAACTATATATATACAGTTCACAATAAATAAATGTGCTTGACGACTCACTTTGGATGATGAAATAAATATAAAAATATTAATATAAAAAATGCTAATCAACCTTGCAGTCCTTTCTGCTTTATATAGTTATTATATATCTACAGAAGCAATAACGCAATAGAAAGAAACAGAAAGGGCTCGCAACAAATATATAGAGAGAGATAAGCAAAGGGACCACGAAATAGCGAAAGAGAGAAGAGAAAAAGATAGAGAGAGAAGAGATGGAGATAGATAAAGAGAGAGAATAAAAGAAAGAAATGTGGAGAAAGAAACAAATATATAGAGAGAGATAAGCAAAGGGACCACGAAAGAGCGAAAGAGAGAAGAGAAAAAGATAGAGAGAGAAGAGATGGAGATAGATAAAGAGAGAGAATAAAAGAAAGAAATGTGGAGAAAGAAACAGAAAGGGCTCGCAACAAATATATAGAGAGAGATAAGTAAGAGGAGACCACAAATATATAGAGAGAGAAAGAGCGAAAGAGAGAGAAGAGATGGAGATAGATAAAGAGAGAGAATAAAAGAAAGAAATGTGGAGAAAGAAACAGAGAGGGCTCGCAACAAACATATAGAGAGAGATAAGTAGAGGGAGCACGAAAGAGAGAGGGAGAGAAGAGAAAGAGAGAAAGAGGAAAAGTCATCGGTGACGTCAAAGTTTGCAAGAGATTATAAATTCATGTATAGTATATACTGGTACGGTATACATTTATAGCGTAATAAATTTCTTTGCCTATCCAATCTGATACTCTTCGTACGCACACTGAATAAATGAATAACAAAAGTAATTTTAAAAGCGATTATACTATAGATATTTAAAACTTCTTATTTTAAAAGTGTAGCAGGTATATGTTACTAATAAGATTGCAGAGTTTAAAATGGACTCAAAGTGGCCTATTTTAAAATTCCTTCTACGGTCTACCACTTTAAGTTATAAGCTGTAGCGATAGCTTTAGAATATATATGATTTATTATAATTATGACATGAACAATTTTACGTGTACCTACACCCGATTATATTTAGTAACACGTAACCCGTAACGAAATTAAAATTAAAAACAATTGAAATATAGAAATACTATCATGTTTATTGTCATTAATTTAATCGGGAGATATAGAAGTCTTTGCAGTTATGCAAAACATTCGAAACGTTCTATTTAATTAATAAATATAAACGCTATAGTAAGTTATATATTTTTTTATATTGGTTTATGAGTTACGATATTACATTCTAACATCTTTTGTTAACCTTGTGTAAAAACATATAAAGAAAGCACTGGCATATATTTGTAATCAATTAACAATAATATATCACGCAAGCTAGCTTTCATTAGCTCCTTAGCTATCATGGGAGATGTAAATGTCATAAAATATCTTACTTTAAATATCGCTGTATCTCATATTTAAGGCACACGCTAGTAGAAGTGAAACAAAAGCGTTGCGTGCGCGTTGGAGGCTGCTAAGGTCAAGCGTTTATAAGCAATCAAAGCTTTTTAAAGGAGGTAAATATATCTTATGGAAATTCTACGGATCTATTTAGTAAAGTTTTAGTTAAAAGTGAATTTAGTTACAAAGGTAATCCCCATACTAGTATGCTTTGTGATATAAGAACATATTACACTCATACCCAAAGCAGATATCATATTTTTTAAATACACTCAAATTGATAATCTTGCGAATATTTATTTGAACCGGGATTTGAACTTGAAACCTCTACGTGATAGACAGGTGCACCAATCTCTGCGTCACAAATGCGTCGATGATAAAAGTGATGGAAGTAAAAGACGCGTGGTTCAATATGGGTGCTGATGATTTATTTGTTCTGAGTTTTGAAATTTAAATGAGTCCATACTTAGAAATAATTACTAATAAATTTTATTAAATGTATACACGCTTTTTTAAATCAAATTACTTTAAGCTACTATCTTTACGAAAATATAGCGTGCCTACATTCCGCATTGACACAGCTTATGACACGTGTGATAATAAATTGCAATTGTTAGTGATAACACTTGTATTAGGGTTGATAATAAAGAAATAACTTACATAAATGTGGCGATGGCAGCCCTACAATACCTCTCCTTCTAGGATCCACTTTGGAACAATTAGTAAATCACTTCAAAACAAAACACACTTTTAAAAACATTTGAATGCGTGCACCTACTTGATAAAATTCTTTCAAATCGGTCCTTTGTTTTACAAACTTGTTTAGATACTGATTAAAATCGCTGTTTGATTTTCGGCTCACGCGCTACCAGGTGCCTGGGAATGAATGGTAAACGCATGGGCACATGTCTAGACATCGTGTCGTCTCTTTTACACTTATGGTGAATTTTAGGCGTGAATCTATTGTCTCTTTCGTGTCTAGTAGCGTAGTTTTTATGGGCACACATGTCTGTCATAGCGGCTATATTAATTTTTTGTTTAATTAATATTCAATAATATCTGATGTGTTGCTTCATTTTATATGACAAAACTTATTCTTCATGACGAGTATAAGAATGTGATTAAAATATTTGTATCCTCATGAAGACAATTCTCTGAAAATCAGGTTCAAAGGAAACGAAAGGGCATGAGAAAATGATATTGAAAACATGCATATGATTTGAATAATATTGTACTCACTGAGATACGCGGAACTGATGGCATCCATCGTGACTTGGTTCATAATCATTTGCCGCTGTGACACCTCCTGTTGCTCCTCAACCGAAAAAGGCTGTGGCTCCAGACGACCTTTCTGTATGAAGAAATATAATTAATAAAAAATCTGTATAAATAACAATTTAGCACGAAATTATTTCACATAATTAACGGTTAATTAGAGATTTCTAAACAATGCTTTTACGAAAATGATTTTCTTAAAACAGAGCCATCTATGAGTGACTGCTAGAACTATTCATTATTTGAATTCTGGTAATGAAGTTACAGATCTAGTTGTATAAGTACCCGGTAGATGGCGCCACAAATTGTTTTATTTCATTTTAGCATATTTAAGGGTAGGTAAATAACTTACTTGAATATCATATTTATTGTCTCGATTTTGTTGGTCTTGGCTTAAATTTATATTTTTCGTCTGCATTTTTTCCAATCATTTACACCTGTAATAAATATATGATATTCATTTACCTATTTAATAATTTAGAAAGTTCTCAAATATGTCTTTTAAAGACTATTATTATAAGAGTAAAGACTTGTGAAGCGTCAGTGAAGTGAGCTTTTAGTTGAAAACTTAATTTACCTAGTTCAGTCACTTTGGGATAATCACAAGCCAAAACTTAAGGAGTTAGTATAGTATGTTTAAACCAGAGGTTTCAGATTTAATCATCACATTGAGAGAGACAAATGAAAATGAAACGAGAATTTAAGATGTTTATTTTGGTATAGACTTGTCGAAGATCTACCAAGCTTGAACTATATTCAACAATAGTACACCTAATTGATTTTTTGTAACTTATTGCCGCGTTCCAATTCTGTTGTTAACTTGTTACGCCTCAACCATGAAAGCTTCAAACGTATGACAAAAATAGTAAGTGAACTTAATAGTATGATTCAAAAAAATATAATAATTAAATAATAATCGTAAATAATCTAAGACAGTGCAATCCGTATGCAATTTTACAAGTATATTTTAATAGTTTTTTAAATATTGATCCCAGCTAGAACTCGAACCGAATAGAAGCAAAGTACTTTTGCGTAGAACCAGCTTATCAAGTGTTTTCTCGATGAGAAAGTAGGCGTATTGTGAGAAGTAGTGAAATGCCTTGTTAGCGAAGCTATTTGCTGGTTACGACTTCATCTAATGAGGGGGTAGGCAGGGAACCGTGAGTTCTGATGTTTTGCTTCTATTATTTACCTACTTAATGTGATCGTTCTTTTAAAAAAAATCAATTGTTTTTCTATGTTTATCTATGTTATGTATGTATGTTTATATAGCTAACGTCTTACCTCTGACAAGATATATATTATTAAATTAATTTATTATAATAATTAAAATTTAAATTTCGTTTTATATAACAACTGTTTATTCTTTTTAAAGTATACCTTATTCTTAATTAATTTAGGAAAATATTTACAATTAATATTAATATAATATTTTATTGATAAATTTTATAAACAATTACTTGAGATTCTCAGCGTGATTATGATCTTAATTTTTTCTCATTAAACATTATTTTGTTTAGAAAAAAATGAACTTTTTTGCAACATTTACTTGGTGAGTGTTTAATCCGCGACTTGCCCGGAGATAATGGGTTTCTGATGACGGTCCACCGGACGTCATTACACCGAAACTCTGCCAACCTTCTAAGACTGGCCTTTAATATCTCATTCAAAGAATAATATTATAAAATATTAAGTCATATGAAAGGAAAGGCAGCTTGTCAATAGAACAGGAGGAGTGTGTCAATGAAAACTCTTAAAATTGTATTTACATTATATTACCAATCTCTTATAATCTAAGCACACAGATCCGTTCCCATTCGCAACCAAGATTGAAACTTCTTATTGGGCCATCCCTCGCGTTTTTCTTTCATTTCAAATTCAAATTTACAGTTTTGTTTATAAAAATACATACACTATTAACATCGCCGACTCAACCTCTTTTCTGCAAACGACAATCGTATTAAAATAATCAAAATATAAACGCGATCGTAAGCCGTAAAAACACTTCTTTTAAATTAGTTAAATGATGCTTCTGAATAACATTAGATATCATAATAACGAAATATTAACATCTTTTATTTATTTATGCTACGTCATTGACATACACATATCACGATAGAAATCCAAATCAATCGTCCTGTGGGATATATTGTCCATGCATTTCTACTACAAATAGTGTACAATACTAGTCGAGTGTATTATCATAAACTTATAATTAATATTATGCTCCTTGATTAATCGAATCAAGTAATTCTAGGAGCTACCATTTATCAACCGTCGCTCAATAAATCTCTTTTGTTAATGAATATAATATTGTAATTAGAGTAAACGGGGGTAGAAAGATATATATTTGAAATTTCTGCGTTCCAATCTCATAATCCCCGTTTGGTAGCTTTTGTTTTTAGATGATAAATAAAACTTGACTTTTCTAGCAGCAACAGTGAATCTAACCGTCCACTTTTAAAGACAATCCTTCCGAAAACGAGATAAGATGATAAATATTAATCCCTAGTTTTGTTTCTTGAATAAAGATAAGTCACTTTATAACGCGCGAGGATAATACTAGAGTTTAACGGAGAATTTAATCTACTTGGAAAAAAAAGTTAATTTTCAAAAATACATGTAATTTTATTTATTTATAATAAAGTCTTCGGCTAGATTACTAGTTGGGTAGAATAAATAACTGTGAACAATCGATTATTAAATTTCATATCGCACAAATATAGTCTTTAGAGTACGGGGGAAAAGTTTAGTTTACCACGTCGTTGTGATAATAATCGCGGTACGGTGATCGATTTCTGAGGTTTTAGTGTATAGCGTGGCCAATGATGCCACATCCTGTGTCCTTGGCGCATCGGGTAATAGTGTGTATTTTAAAAGAGGGTTAACCTGCTATTCTATGTATTTTTGTAGGAAAAGATAAATATGATCTCTTCTGCACATTTTATTCTTTAAATATAAATATATATATAGGTAGGTACATATATACAGGGCCGTCTTAGACTATGCTGGGGCCTTAGGCAAGCAAGAATTCGGGGCCCTTTTGGAATGTAAAGAAAACGAACTATACAACTTTTTTCACTATGATCTGCTTTATTAATTAAATATGATCGACGTTCGTGCAACGAGAAAAGTGCAATGCGCCCGACCATAATATTTTGATATTAAATGTGAGAGAAATTGTCGGTCCTTCGGGGCCCTCTGAGGATGGGGACCCAGAGTGCCCTTATGGTAAAGACTGTATTGCGTACATACACACGAGATGCTTCTTATACCATATAAATATATAATACACACATCACAAACATATAGGTATGTATGTATTTATATATATGTGTATTTATTTTGACCGATAACCGAATTCTGTATAATAGATGAACGCGCTATATTATGGGCGCTACGGGCATTGATTTTGTTTGAAAATGCTATTAATTGACGTGTATACGTAAGGTTAGCATAACCAAACGTTTCACACTGACTTTATCAAATCGATATTTCACTTTGGAATAGGACCACGTTTCTCCTAAAAGCAGTAAAAGATTCTCGTGGTGAATTCATAGGTGTGATTTTATGTATACTTAGGTAAATTATTTACGTTAACAAAACGATTTCGTAATAAACTAAATGTAATATGCAAAGATAGGGCTATTTTCCATGTGATAAACCAACTGTGAAGTACGGAATAAAGGTGTATCCTTGAGTTACTGCTTGCTTAAATGTAATACTACTTTGCCAGACAATCAGAAATAGGTATATTTCAATATTTTTTTAAACACTTTTATGTATTTTTAAAGATTTTAATTACATAAGTATATATGTATCTCTTAATTCTACTATTTATTTAATTCATTTATAACTTTTCTTCATAAATATGTATGTATTTAAGTATATATTATTATTTATTATTTTATTTAGTGTATGTATTGTGTATATTTAGTTATTATTTTCATTGCACCAAATATCACCGCTCACACCAACAAAGGCGACATTAAGCTCGCCTATGTGAAATAATTATTATTTCAAACATTGAATCGAAATTGGGTTCAAATCGTTATCAAATTAACAAGAATAAGCCCACAGTTGTTAACTCATGCATAGATGGTTGCATAGATAAAGTACGAAGGCAAAATTCACCTGTCTGAAGGTCTAGAATTACTTAGAATTTAAAGGAATATGTAACCCTAATAATTAAGGAAGTTTGATAATATCTTAGGAAAAACAGTTAATTACAAATTTTAGTTTAGTTAAAATTATTCATAGTTATTCCGCATGCGGGACTCTGCATACAACTTACGCTTATTTAGAACCACATTTTAAACTGCCAAATAACCGCATAAAGGCGGTCCCTAATTAATAACAGTTCCTCATTGGTCATGCGTTTAAAAATAGGTACCAGCAGACCGCATGCGGGAGCTAACGATGAATTTATTAAATTTCTTCTTTTGTATTGCAATCTGTGTGTCTTTTGATGCTTAGTCGTATATTAAAAAATAAAATAAAAAACTGATACGAAAATGCACACTATCAGGTACACTTTAACATTTGAAAAAGAAAATGCTACTTTTTACTTGAAACCTAAAGTTATAGCTTTTAGTAATAGCCACAGGCGTTCAGTGTGATTTAAGATTCTGAAACGATCTCGTATTTTTAGTCTACGTAGTTCAATTGTCTAAAATTTTACAGCGCTTTTCTCTCTTTCGTTTTATATTTTAATATCTTACCATAAATTTTTACCATTTACGTATATTACTTCAAATACTTTTAAAATACAATGGGGCTTGACAATGATACCTAACAGAGGGATGTAATCTGTATGCTTACATTTATTCACTCACTTTCTTTGCGTTCTGAATGATACCCAACATACACTAACTGAATTTCTAAACCAATTAAACCACTAATCATAAAAGGCGAAACCCCTTTCTTTAAAACCTTAATCTTTATTAAAATAATAAAATTAAAAAAGCACTTAAAACCAGTATTTCGGGGTTGAAACAAGATAACCCGTAGTAGTTAAGCTAATCTGTAACGTTTTGTGAATGAAATGGGCCGTAATTGGCCCTCCGGCTATTATGTTATGGATACACCAGCATTCAATTATACATTTTATGCACGGGTATGTGTTGATAGTGAATTATTAAATTAGAGTGTACATTTATACCATTGTATCTATCTATACGTATTGTAAGATCACTGTTCTGGTTAATAGAGAAAGCTCAATACAAAATTCTGAAACGCAACTATGTTATTTAAAATTGAAAGAAAAACAAAAGAAATAATCATATTGTTATAATATGAACCATATGCATTATTAAGCGATAAGGAAAATGCTACTCATCTTCCATTCAATTTCATTTTTACCCTATTTTTTAAATAATAAATAATTTTTTAATATCTCGTTTTATAATTGTAGCAACTATAATTGGTTAGACGATTTTATTCATGCTAGTCTTATAATTTTTAACAGACTAAAATACGAAGAAAACTTAATATGTAATTAAATAATGTAGGTATTATTATCACAACTTTGAAAAGGTGCACTCTATTTGTGCGTGCAATGCAATAGAGCAGAGATCAATTTAATATCGAAGGAGGCACTGACAGGTTTCGGTCGATGATCTCTCACATTGATTGAGTTTAGAAATTAGTGTTGTTCTAAGAAAAGAATGCATCTCACAATGTTTAGACACACTGCATTAGAAAGCCAGACGAACTTATTCATCTGTTCAATGTAGTTTTAAACAACTAGGTAAAAACTTACATCGTTCGGGGTGGGTAATTGAATATCAAACGGAGTGTGCTGCTGTTCTGCTTCGTGGTTTTAGTCTGGTAAAGTCAGGAAAATTCACTTTGTACGAGTATAACCTATAGCAGGGAAGGCGAACCAATGGCAAGCGACGCAGTATTTTGGGCACGTAACTGATCAGAAATTCATTATGCACTAAGAAAAAAGTGTCAAGTAGGTATTTTATGACGAGCGATTTAAATTATGCGTGTAATTAGACATTGCAAAATATACATTTATTGGAATAAAGTAAAAGATTTGAGTTGATAATATTTATTATTATTATTAATTTCCCAATAATCACAAAGTCAAAATTATTTGATGGCACGTCTATGACCTCGTTAAACATTTCTTTAGAAAAATTGGCACGTTATTGCATAAAGGTTCGCCTATCCTGACCTATACATTCCTCAATAAACGGGCTATATAATGTAAACACAAAAAGAATCGTAAATCGTACTGGCAGTTCCTCAGGTAACAAATAATATAAAAAAAATCATATAGAATATTACAATTAAATCAATTTGATTATGTATTTTTTATAATAAAATTTTTAAATAAGTATTTCAAATTTAAATTCAAAATTAGAATAAACGTACAAACCAAGATAATGGTTTAAAAAAGGTTTTTCTTATGTTACTTATCTTCAATGTTTAAAGTTCTAAAGTACATACGATTAGTTTCCGAACTAAGTCTAGGTGGCCTCTTTTAGACGCTAGAAGTCTAGCTTTATAGGGATTTGTCAAATGGTCTTACTTAAGATGTGGTTCCACTTAAGCTAGAAGTTGTCAAACATGAAAGAAAATATCCAGTAATGAAATAATGTTAATATAGCGTTTTAACTATGAATAGAATTGTTTAGGGCATTTAACTGTAATTTCAATAATGACAGATGAGTATAGTCTTGCTATCGAGAAACAAACTCATACTTATTGTACCTACTGTGGGCTTATCACGAATTTTAGTTTGGCTTTCGAACCGAGTTCGCTTCAAGCGATTTGTATGGAAATTTGAGCAGCGCCACCGCAATATTTTAGATACTTTTTGTTAATTTTCGAACGTCTCGATCTTTCGTTCATTTGATAGATTGCTGGTGCTCGTTAGTCGTTAGTAAAAATTCATGATCCCGATTGCTAACGGATCCGTTTTACTTTTGACAGCTCGATTTGAAAGCCAGACTAAATTCGTGATAAGCCCACTGGTCGCATTTCGGGATTAGCGTCTGGATACTAACGACTTCTGCCACATCATTTCTTCGTAGTATCCTAGCCTAATAAAACATCGAATATCCCAGGCTGAACGGACTATGAAAATTAATTCAAATTGTTTTCCATCCGATTATTACCTGTTATTAACTTTTCCTTTGTGTGTAATTTTCATGTGTATAAATAATACTTTTCTCACATTCCTATACAATTATAGTATTAGTAATGGACATCTCGGAAATAACAATGCCGTGAATATCCCTTATTCTATCTCCTATTACTTTGCAATTAATACGACCTTTAGTGATATTAATGTTTTGCACATTCACACAACTTTTTCTGCGTTTCTCATGACATTAAATACACAATAAATAACTTTTACAATTTCTAATAAAACTTGTGTGAGATTTTAGTAATATTTTTTTTTGAAATAATTTACACCTGAGAGATATGTAGGTATATGAAATTAATTGCAAACATAACTGGATTTGTTTAATTGTCTTTATACGGCTTACTATTGCAGTCTTTTTTTCGTTAATAATAATAATAAATGCTTTATTGCTTTAAAAAATAATAATACTACAATTTAACACATAAGAAAAATATTTAGAGCAATTGGCGACCTTATCACAAAAAGTAATTTCTTCCAGGTAACCAATTGTCATGGGAGAAACAGTCTTAGTATTGGGCAATGCAATTTAGGAATATTTTAAATTAAGATATAAATATAATACAATAAATAAAATACATAAATATAAGTAAACTAAATACATAATGAACATACACATATATACATTTGTGGCGGTCGATTCTACAAGCCGAAAATACTTATTTAAGAAGATTTGAGGTCTTGACGTTTAGTCTGTCAGTGACATCTTTCTTGTTTCTTTTCATTGCCACAATGCATTGTGATAATTATATTTTTAATCCATTTTAATCTACAATATTATTTCACATAACTTTCTCCAAACATTTAATACATACAAATATTATTTAAGAGAGAGGTATATGGTTTAAGTTTAAGTTTAAAGATAGGAAGAAGGGGTACAGACTTAACAGATAAAGGTAAATCATTCCAGATACGTATAGTTTCCACAGTAAAGGAATTTGAGTAGAAGGTGTGTGTCTAACTGGATTATCTCTTGAATTTACTATAAGAAATTATTATATGATAATATAATTAAAATAAATATATCACAATCATAGTTCATTACAAAATACGTGAGAAAAATCCGCACATTAATTGCCGTCTACTATTATTTTCAAAGTTGCAATTTTACTTTAATAGATTCAAGCGAATTTCACCTTTAAACCTAAAGAAAGTCTTTATAAATTCGAACAATTGCTTTGTAGATCGCGAGCTACTTATATCATTACCATACATTACGGTTTATTTTTATATCATCTGTAGTCAGTAACATCACAAGACATTAATTATTATCTATAAAAATGTAGTCCAGTCGGTTTTGTGTGGGAAAGTATTGTCAAGTAGTTTGTTATTCAAGTGCGTTTTCTTACTAATATTTAAATTTAAAACTGTATCAGACCATACAAACGAACACGTTTAAAACAAATTTTGATTAAAGATATTTCATAATAATAGGATTAGAAATTTAGGGGAATTACTGTAGATGATAGACCTCCGATATACTTACTGGCTAAAGGAGAATGTATTGTTTATATTTAGTTTTTTAAATTATCATATCTGACAAAGCCTGATAGATTATACCAATTTCATTAAGCTCTTCCATGTAGGTACCATTTCCGTTGAATAAATAATTTTATTGTTATTATTATTGCCTCAAGGTAAGAATACAGTAGTAATTATCAAAAATTATCTAAAAGTGAAGAAACAAAAACAACTTAAGTTTAATTAAGTAAAAGGCAAGGGAATCATCGATAATTTCAGTGTTTGGATGAGGTAAAGATTGCTTGTGTATTTCGGGAGCTCGTTTATAATGAATCAAAGACACGTGAGGCTTACCTCCCGTGGGAACACATAATTTATCTTACTATGCCATTCATCCTTCACACCTTTTGTTAAAGGAAATTTCAATAAAACGCTCCATTCAAGGTCTTTTAACGCGTTGAATATTTGATACTGAGTTTTTATCTAAATTACATTTTTATTCGTTATATATTTTTACTCAATTAGAATTTTAAATTTCGACTCCCATAATACACGTGGTTATAATAAATAGAGAGTCCCAGTTCTATACTCTGCTTTTATTCATAAGATCGGAGTAAGAGGCAATCTCTCAACGCGTGAATAAGTACAATTTTCATAATCTTCAAAATCTCGGTTTTATTTTATTTTATAAAACTTAAAAAAACAGCTAGTCATCTATAGCAACTATCTGTAAGGAGATTTGTCTGCGTTAATTCCATAAAGGTGACCTATATTGCGAGTGACAGTTTTCTTCAGTGTAACTAAAAAATAAGTAACTTAGAGCTGCTGGGAAGTAGAAGTTAAAAGAGAAGAAGCCAGTTTCTCTTTCTAGCGATGTTAAATGATACATGTGTCTGGTGTAAAATTAGTTGAAGAGCAAAATAATTAAAAATTCAGTAGGTGCAAACAGTATAATTTATGTAACAAAAAGAATTTCAACTTGAGGTTAAAATAACAGTCTTTGTTATGCAAATGTCGACCCCTTAAAACCTTTTTAAGGGATGAATAAACTTTGAGTACGTCGAGAAATGCTCACGAAAATCCACATAATGAACGCCTACTAAAAGAGAATGCCAAATTTACTATTACTACATTCCACTAATTTTAATAATTTCCAGTTTGTACTTTGAGTATAGGAAAAGTAACACCAACAGCAGGTTTTACAAACTTGAAAATGTATGTAAATCTTAAAATAAAAATTTACCTACTTGTTTTTAATTGTAGGTATCCCTTTTTGGTTATATACCATTTTATACATCTATGCTAATTCACACGCATGATATATAACTTTTGCAGAGACTTCCTTTGACATAGCCTCTCTAGTATATATACCTCAGTGCTATACTTTTTTATTGAATACATCTCCAATTTTGTCACATTGTTTAAGCTATAGTGACTGATCACGCATATATAATATTTTACACAAAAACGGCTTTAAAACAATTGCTTTTGTACAGTAGATACACAGAGTACGTGACCATGATCCTTTATTAGTGGGAAAGATACTCCAATTTGGAAATGACGTCACGTATTAAGATTTTTTAAATAAACTTCCGTCTAAAGGAGCTATTTTTACATTAGAAGAATTTTTATTATCGATGTATTTATATATTATCCGATATAATCATTTCTAAAGTCGTTTAAAGCGTCAGTTATGGCCTCTTGGCACTATGTTCTATTTTGTAGACGTGACATTCAAAATAACAACATTTTTTCTATTAATATTTATTAGGGCATTAATTTTTATTTAACTGGTATTGAATTAAATATTGACATATATGTAACAATAAATATGTGTATTAGTTAATCTGTAATGCAAATTTTGAATATAGGTAATCCATTTCATAAACTTTTTTTGGATAACTTTCTTGTTTCTATCAAACATGTTTTAAGTTACATCGCGTTTCTTAACATAAGTGTAATTCATTATGCATAGATAGTGGATCAAAATTGTCACCTACATAAACACTGATACTAGGAATCAAACAAAAAACCAAGCGTGGAACACCCGTTATTGTAGATAACTGTTCAGACACCACGTTTCTCTAATGTGTTTGTACGTGACACATCTATCTAGGAATACATAAAGAAGAAATATATGTAGATAAAAAGCAATTTGTTTTTTTTTTACGTAAATTAGATTGACTCAAAACGTAGGTATATTAAATTTTTATATGAACTGTCTATTTATTTATACTTATCTTTTGTCAATTTATAATTTAGAAAAGCTAAAAATAATTATATTTAATTGATTTGAAATTTTGAATTAAAATTCAGATGTTTTAACATTAAAATGAATAAGTAATACGAAATGCGATCTAACTAAAGATCAAAAACGTATTATTTATTTTTAAATGAATAATAAGCAGGTACCAATACACTTCATCTGGTTTATTTACTACTCTGTGAATTAAAGTAGTCACGTGTGCTAAAGATATACGAGTAAGTGCGATATTTCGTTTGATATGGCTTCTCTAGTATATTTATTTCAATGGTTTTATAATTCAATAGTATAGAGTTTTGTTTGTTAATAAAAATAAGTAACCTATAGTAATTTATTATCACACACCCTTTTATAGAAATGGGACATGCAGACGATGGTTATGTGAAATAATATTTTGGATTCCGCAGTAAAGTAATAAAGAATGACTATTACAACCAGAGGCGGCTCGTCCTAAAGAGCGCTGGTGCAGTGCACTCCCACGAAAATTACGGAAGTAATCTATATTTCTTCATAATACATACTATCCTTACATTACATTCATTCTGTTCTACTATGCCTATACAATAGTATATTATATTACCTAGCAGACGATGGTTATGTGAAATAATATTTTGGATTCCGCAGTAAAGTAATAAAGAATGACTATTACAACCGTTAATAAACTGTATTTTTATCAAAATAAACACACATCCTAGCAATTAAGTATTAGAATAAAACAGGAACACAAATCCAATTCCTTACCAAATAGATAAAATCACTCACACATACACAAAAATAACGTCCATATAAAATAGAAAGAGATGCACACACGCACAATTAAAATTAAATTTCAAAACACGGCCACGCGCGCGCACTTCGCGGAACGCGTGCGTCTTGCCCGCGCGTCTCACTGACTCTGTTAAATCATTGAAGCTTTAGTTTAGTTGAGCTTTTGAATGAATGAGCCTTTTGGTTTTTGTTAATTACTGGTTATCTAAGTTTTTATGCTTTTTAAACCTAAAGGTTGCAGACATGATGTGGGTGTGCTCATCGCTTTGTTGGCGAGTCCTGGACCATTGGAAGCGTCATATTTGTGTAAATTGATATATAAGGTGGTGAAGTTTAAGTTTTGTGTTTGTATTTTGTAAATAATTTACATGAGACCGACATAGTCTTTCAAAACTAAGGTCCCAAACAATAAATTTAATTAATAAAAAAAACCTAAAGATTATACATAATTGATGTATGATTAAAAATATAATAAAATATTTAAAAAAAACCATTATAATCGGTCCCACGTGACAGGCATTGTCTAGTGTGGGATAATTGAACGTAAAACTCTCTGTATATATCTATTATATTATTAAATTATATAAATATTATATTGTATTTATTTTCTTTATCATATTTGAATTTCAAATAACAAATACTTTTAGACTGATTTTGAAAGCTAATTTACCGTAAAAAAATGCGAACAAGCGATTAATCAAACAATAAAAGGCGAGAGAAGATATAGTGTAAGTGACATAAGGGACATCCTTCAAGTTGTCAGAACGTGGTTCAAATGATCAGAAGTTAGAAGACAAAAATAGACAAGTTTTTGTACGAAGTTTTATGGTGTTTCTTATAACATTTTTTTCTGTGGGAAACTTTCTGTTTACTTAAGATAAGCTGTGAATTTCAACTATTTTAGGGTTTGAATAGTTTTGTCTCTTTCTTTTATAGTTCCTTTTCGTTTTAGGTATATTTTAATTTGAGAATTAGTTTGTATTATCAAAAACTTCAGTGAATATAGTGTTTATGGTATTGTATTAGGTTATTTGCAAATAAAATCAGCTACAAATTTTGTTTGGCTTTCATTGTAAGATATTCTCATGTGAACAAAACTGTCATAAAATCAATAGAAATATCTGTACAATAGAGGCGTTAATTGTGTTAATTAGTTTATACAATTTGTATAAAGTTTGAGGGCCGGTAGTTCAATTCTAACTTATAAATGTTATCGGTCGATTCTGAGTTGCAGATCGTCGCGGTAATCAGCGCGGTGCGTAATCGACCATGCGGATTACAATCAGCAATTTAGTTTACAATATAAACGTAATATACAATATGTATAGTCTATGTATTTCATTGAGTTAGTTGTCATTCGTGTGAAAAGTGAACCAACGCGCGTAATATCTCTACAAATCAAGCACTGACTGGACTAGTTGAACTGATTGTTCTGTGGGCTTATCACGAATTTAGTCTGGCTTTCAAATCGAGCTGTCACAAGTAAAACGGATCCGTTAGCAATCCGGATCATGAATTTTTACTAACGACTAACGAGCACCAGCAATCTATCAAATGAACGAAAGATCGAGACGTTCGAAAATTAACAAAAAGTATCTAAAATATTGTAGTTCCAAATCCGCACGCGGTGGCGCTGCTCAAATTTCCATACAAATCGCTGAAGCGAACTCGGTTCGAAAGCCAGACTAAAATTCGTGATAAGCCCACTGTTTAAAATCGTATTGTGCACTGACGGCCTATAGTAGATCTAATGGCCGCTGTACACATTGGACTAAAGTATTGGGCCAACATAATGAATTCCAAATGTCGCTGTTTAAACTATAGTGTACCGATCATTCTGCATTGACTATTCAATAAAGATGGACATGAAATCTGTTGCAGCCATAGGAATTTATTTATACAGTGTGTTTAATTATCACCAATGAGTACCATTATACGAACATAACCTTAACCACATGTATGATCATATACCCGTATTAAATGATAGACAGAAATTGCATACAGGTTAACATAATAATTTGTTGTTTTTACAATAACAATGTGCCAATCCCTTTTTGTCACTAAGTTATGAGTTAAAAGTATACAGGGCTATACTCTCACAATGTCATATGTCAAGGAAGCGTATACCGTGAAGGAAGGGGCGCAAGGAATCACAGAGTGCCGGTCGTCACATCCGTTCTACAGAGTTTTTGTCCAATATTTTGTTCCTAACTTGAACATGTGTATTATGATCTTGTTATTAGAAAAAAAAAGCTAAGGTCAATACAGTTTTTTCGTTTTATTATTGAAAGTATAGGTGATTTTTAGTTTAAGATAGTTTTGTGTGTAATGTATATTTTTTTAATATAACGTTCATCTCATAAAACGTGGATATTGTACATGTGTAATCCATAAAGTCATAATCCATAATCTCAATTTTAAAAAAGAACTATATTCATAGATATATATTTTATAACTCTATTATCTCAATACTATATATTTACACCTCAAAATATCTAGTTTTTTAACCCATTTCTTGTAATAATTCTGTATTTTATAAAATTAATTAATTAAACATTTAATTTAAATAAAACAACTTTAACCATTAATTACTTGTAAACAATAATTTATAATATAAATACAAAATATAAAAGCACATAGTGCTTTGGCCGTGCCACGTGACCATACTTCACCTAATAAAAAACTAGGGTGCGGTCCATGAGGGGAAACAGTTGCAACCATGGAGTAATGTCCGCATGCAGCAGTTGTCTCCAGTTAGCAGACTTGAGATGGAAGTTGATGACGCACTACATACCTGACTATTTCAATGCCGAACTCGAACCTTCACTGATATTTGCTTGAACGTAGTGTTACTATCCCAGGATGGCATACCGGGCTAATAACTACCAACTTATAACGTATTAGGACGAGGATATATAAGTACATAGTATATCCCTACTTCTCTGCTAATATTATAAATGTGGATGTGAGTTTGTTTGTTACGTTGTTAACGTACTTAACCGATCATCATGAAACTTTGTATACATATTTTTGGAGGTACTAGAAGTAACATAGGATACTTTTTATTAAAAAAAATATTATTTTTTACTATAGTTTCCAATTGACTATAGTTTCAGCTGTTTGGAATCATATTGATTCATTTCTATTAAAATGATCTCTGATACTTACTTAATGACTTAAAGACTTAAAAGCTATTAAAAAATAAGTTGTTGTTTGGGCGGGGAATCGAACCTGAGGCCTTCACGTAACTGCACCGCTTAAGCCGCATGAATTGTTAGCTTATAAAAGGTTTTCTTCCAGAGGTTTCAATCGACATCGTTTTATATGTACCTGTATATTCCTAAGAAATATTAAACATATATTTTATGAGCTTTAAAATGAAACTTCATGGTTATAAAGTTGTTCATTCGGTTAAGTGTGTCGTCACGTACAATTTTAATATTGCATTGGGAAGTTTTTGAATTAAACCTCGCTGGACTACGAATGTTGTCTTCTAGTTTTAAAACAGATATGTGTGGTAACCTTGACATTTTTAACGGTCATTACTATTGCTTATATATTAATGTGATAGTATCGAAGGAGATATTTAAAGAGGGAAGTTTCTATAATACAAATAAGATATCAACAAAATCTCAAGTAAAATGACCTAGTTCAGAATTAGTTTGAAAGTAGTCAATTAGAGTACGGTGCTCCTCAAGTGAGTATAGTGGGTGCGACTTCTTTATATACCACAATGTATAAAAAATAATGATGAGTTTGAAATTATTCAGGTAGCATCGAACGAACTTGCTTTCAGCTGATGTAAAAACTTAGTTTAAGTTCGTCGCGTCTTATACATTTTTTAAAGTTAAGCGATGGAAAATATTCGCTGAAATTTCAAGTTATCAAACTACCCTAGTTTCGAGATGACTCAACTTTAGGAGGTGTTTACAGAATTATTTAACAAACTTTCGAGAGTTTTAAACCTTAATCGTAGTTCTTAGTTATAAGTGTTATGTTATGAAAATATTATTTTTATCATAACGACTTCTTATCTAAAGAGGTTAGGTAGACACAATAGGGTCCATCGTTTCTGTTTTAAAATGTCACTGACTTCATCAAAAGACTTCGATTTGTTTGTCATTAGCATAAACACTAGCGTACAAAACAAATTTCAATTGTTTTATTCTCGAGTGCTTATAACCTGCCTGTAAGCGTTTCTGTGTAATCCGTTTTCTTGTCCATGAAACCGAACTCTAGCTTAATATCAGTGAGGTTAAAACAAATGAAAATCCCTTATTAATAGAATTAGTGCTTACTAAGTATAAACAACTTTGGCAACGATTCAATACAATAAAACTAATTGAGCGGCCATTTTCACTTCTTGCCAATTCTCTCGGGCTTTACTTCCGCTGACGTTACGAGTTGTTATCATTACTTAATTTAACTAATGGATTTTTAATTGACTGTCTAAATTACATTTCACTTTTGTTGATATTTTGTTTAATTTTCAGGGACGTTGACCATTTTACGCAGTAAAAGTAAACAACTGGACCCTTTTATTCGATTAACTTTATTATTTTATTTGGAAAAGTGAGAATAGAAGCACATGTACAGATCGTGAAATATGACAATACATTGTCTCTTTCTGTAATGCAGGGTGGGGCACGGAAACCTCCCACACTGCAAAAAATTTCAGTGTCATCGTCTGCTAGTGTTACCGACCGGAAAATAATTTTGTCTTGGGTGTGTAAATTTAGGGTAACAGGGTCTACACTAAATGCGAACCTTTCTGGCAAATGTTTTTTTTATATCTCATATATCGATAGTTTTCTGTTATTACCCTTTTAAAATGTGGGAAGTTCCCGTGTTCCGCCTTGTAATAAAATAAAAGTAAAATAATGTACAATTAAAAGAAATAGCGTGCTAATATATTGTGATAAAGAACGAACGGTGTAATTCAAACGATAATGAAACGTTAGAGAAATAATAGGTTTTTATTATTAAGAGATCGCTTCGCAATAACAACAGGGTGCGGCTATGGCAGTGACAACTGTAGTGATGTATCGTTAGGGTAGTGATGTACATTGTCCACTGATATATGAATGCTGTATTCATATCGATGTTTCTTTGTATTTAAACCGATATGGTAACAATAGATAAAAGTTTCTGTGACAATAAAAATCAATATCATTATAACATATTTGTTGCTTAAAACTAATTAATTATATACAGTCTAGTGCCCAAATTAGGATATCATATGAAATTTAGAACAATGCAAACATGTATGTTATTACACGTAAACATATATAAAATATATTAATTACTTGTATCCCAACCGTTGTATCTAACCAAGAAGTTTATAAAAAAAATAATTAAAAGTACAGAGTAGCAAAATAGTTCTGTTAACTTTGGAACAGCTAGGATAAACAATATCTTACCGTAATCAATTAGAACTGATGGTTACAAATATTTTGATACGTCAGATTAAATTATTCAAAATAAACAAAGTCTTTTAGATAAGTTAGAAATTAAACTAATTATTTTCTTTTATTTAATATTTAGCAAGAAATTCGAGCACTAATTATAAACAAGGCAATCTAACAAATCTAACAAAGCCACTACAACAAAAAAATAACAAAACAAAATGTCTTTCAATAAAAGTTAAGATGCTGTTAATCCAATAAATGTCTAGGAAAAAACCCTTCTTGTCTTTTACTAAAAACAACAGAAAGATCTTAAGCTGAAAATCCTTTTTTATTGCAGACAATAAATAGAAAGATAAAGGTCAGAAACTACTCGACCCGCCCTCACTGAACATCGTCTCTAATGATCCACTTTACTCATCCGATCAATAAATACTCCTAATGAGATAAAGAGTATACTCTATGTTGGTCTCCAACTAATAATTTGTATTGATTTTAGACTACGTATATTGATTACATTTATATAATGAAAGATAGATTCTATGTCGACCTGGTTGGCGGACAATCATGTTTGAGTTTGTTATTATTAACACGCTTTTATTAGCTTGGGTTGTATGTATGTATGTATGTAACGGAATCTTTGAGCATAATTTTCACCAATTTCCAGAAGTCTGATTAATTTGAATCTTTGCATACGTATTAAGGATCGATGACAATGCAATAATTTAATAACAGTTTCCCATTATCCTTATTAGGACCGCCAGGATTTATAAATTTTTTTATAGATCCTGTGTAGTGGAGTAAAAGAGATAAAGCTAGCGCGCGTGTTTTTTTTGTTTTGGAAACTATTTAATTATTCTTTAGGATTTTTATTATCAATACTGAAAACTAGTTTGATATTAACGTATTTGACTGTCTCAGTGATCATTAAAAAAAATCAATCGATTTATGCCAATAGGTAGATAGATCTACAAGCTTGAGATGAATAATTTATTACTATGAAGATGACAGATATAAATTACCAGGGTCAATACAAGTTAAATAAGAAACGTATTTGTTATAATGTTAAAATGGAAAAATCCTCTGCGTATCGTCGTTTAGTGATCTGGAAAAACGATAGTCATCTAGACATAAAACTAATATCAATTTCGGTAAGTTAACATAAAGTAATTTTGTTTGCCTTTAATTACTGACATATATTGTACATGATTTTGGAGAACTTATAAAAGCCATGATTCTAAAGAAAGCCAAAGATGTAATACGTCATATGTAGTATGTAACTGTATATATGTACTTATAGTATTAGTGGTAAATTCTCATCGGCAATTGTTTTGACAATATAAAAATAAGTAAATGTACTGAACGTCATTTCTTTGCTGTTTGTGGACGTTCGCACTTCTACACTGGCTCTTCGTTTCGAACTAATTTCACGTTTTGTAACTAAATACATAGTAAGTTATATTATAAATTATATATCAATTTATTATATTGAAATCATTAACTAATTTAAAAAAAATCTATTTAAATCTGACGTTACGGTATTGATATAATTGTTCGAACATGAGTTCTAGAATTTAGATAATCGCCATCTGTGTGTTGTATTGAAATTAGGATGTTTTGAAACGACAGTTAGCGGTGCTATTAAAGTCAATTAAACTCAAACAATTATTGTATACTCATAAATGTATGAACGTACGATGTAAACGAATGATTATCGCAATTTAATTTGAATACGGCCTTAAAGAAAGTCAATGCCCTGCTAATTTATTTAGGTATTACATCGTCAACAGCGAACATTATCCGCCTAATGAATTCGAATACAAGCAATCCATAACAATTAAGAAAATGCTGTTCGAAAGTTAAACCTAATGATTCATTCGTCTGTTTCCGTATTCTTTCGACAATGATCGGGTAATGGAGTACATTTGAATTTATATTGTTAATGTAGTTTCATTCTGTGGAATATAAACTTATTTCGCCTTTTAGTACTTCATCTATTTTTTAAGTCAAATAAATATACAAACTTTGTCAAAACAAGACGAAATTCTTATTACTACTTCCTTTCATAGCTTTTAAACGAAAACATAATTCCAAATTTAAAAAATAATCCTTTAAAATAATTGAATTTTTTTTTAAATTTAATTTTTACTCATCTTTACTATTTACTTTATTAGAAAATATAATTTTAGAATTTTTGTAGTCTTAACAGAAATTAAATAAATAAATGTGAGATGAAATAATTTTAAAAAGAATTATTTGTACCTTCTGTATTCGTTTTAAAAGCCTAAACAGTACACTTAAATACATATGTTATTAAGTATAATATTTTATTTTTTTCCTCAAACAACATACATATTACAGTCAACCTGAACTCAAGTATAATATAAAGTTTAACACGTGTCTTTGAGCTATAACATTATTATTCCATAGTCGAGCATTCTTTAAATCACAGGCAATCAAACATGTAGTTCGGGCGTTGTGATCGGAATAGAAAACAAAAGAGAAACACACTATTTCAGTCGTAACTGCTATTAGGTGTTTTATACACTAATAAAATATAAATTTTATTGCTTACTAACAAATGTTTTTTATTTAGATAAAGTCAAAACAGTTTTTTTTGTTTATTATCGCCTTTATTTTTTTATAAATAAAATCAATCCTTATAGCCTCTTTAGTTATATAAATATTTGTGTTGTAATTTTCAAATTTTGTTATGTTTGAAATTTCATCAATTTTATAAATTATTAACAATCTAATATATTGTTATTTTATATGTAAATATTTAAATATAAATGATTAATTGCAAAATCCAAAAATTAATGACAATATTAATTATGTGTGAATTTTAGCAAGCAATGTACGGCAAAGTTAAATTGATATTTTTAAAACCCGTTGATTAACATTTTGTTAAGAGATTACCTGTCGAATGTAATTTGTGCGAAATCTATTATACCACGGCGGATGGCGCACGTGATTACTGGCACGTATGGTCAGTCCTCATAGAGTAAGTAGTGCGAAGAAAATATAAAGAATTCGTGTAAAATAAGTACAATTTATTTGCGATCCTCGTAGTAACAGAACAATATTGTCTCTGGCGTCTGCTCTGCGAGTATAAGTTCAATAACAAATTGTTAATACATTATTTTTAGAATACTCCACTTATTATTCAGTGTATAATAAACCTAACATAATAAAATCATACGAAATAGGTGATAGAATTTTATAAGCAATTTGTTGGTTTTTGTTTGGTCGTTTTCTGGATGATTTTGCATTTTAGGATCATTGTTTTTTTTTCTTGTATTTTATATATCAATAACGATTTAGGCCTATTTTAAATTTACGTTTGAAATTGAGATAGGCAGCATAAATTATTTTATATTTGATTTAATGTACGTTACTTGTTTTGTAGCATATTTAATAATTGAACCATTTCGAATACCTATAACTTAAAAGATGACAAGACTAGTAAACTGCTTTTTAGTAATGTTCATGTTTGTTCATGTGTCCTTTTTGTAAGTATGTACTTCAAAACTTATATGTAATAAATAACGAAAGTGTTTTGGACCTGTCTGTTTATATGTTTGTGATGTCCTTGTTCTAATTCCCATATCACAGAATATCCTAGTTTGGGATCAGGACTTTCTAACACATGTGCCTGAAAAACATTGGTAAATTAAGTAACGACTGTGAATTGCGCCGAATGCGACAGTTACTAAACATACTGCGCATGCTATGCATTGACCAGGTTATCCATTGACCAATTTTATTAGTCGCTATGTCGGATAACGATTTAGTTGACGACCAATGAAAATGAGTCATATAAGATTTACGATTATTATTAGATTAGCACATGTCAGTGAGTAGGAGTGATCAAAAATGAAAGAGTTTTAGAAAGAACTAAAAATGTATTGAAGAAAAATCAACTAGAAATTTCTAGAAGAAAATAAATAGAATGAATGACCTTTAATTTCATTTGACAAGAGTAATTGAGTATATATTGCTCAGATTGGAGTCACTCTCGATTTCAGCAAGAGATTGACGAAGGACTTTAATTGAATTCTAATGGCAGGAGAACCTCTTTGTGCAATCAAAAGTTCGAAGATCAATTCCATTAAAACTTTCACTTTTTTTTGTTAAAATCTTATATCTAATTGTCATAGTTATTAAATTCACTGTATTATTGAAGTAATTATAATGTACATGTATACGAGTACACGTAAATATAATAATAATAAATTATTTATTGTATAAGATAACAAAAGGCGAACTTATTACCTTTATTAGTAAATATAAATTTATAGAAAATACTTTTCACAAAAAATATGTACTAACTAACGTGATACCTTAAACATGACCGTATCTATTTCATGTTTCAGTAAGAAATTAATGTGTAGAAATAACTAAATAAACTCATAATAAATATCAAAACTGTGACCTAACCTAGCTTAGTATTATTATAAAAGTGTGATTTGTGAACTGAAGCAGAAAGGATTGTCTAAAGATAACACAAAAGCACGACCAGGTCGCCTCACAGATGTTATGTTTGAAAGTGGTGTTTTACCACAAGACATCGTCATTTGTTTTCTTACCACAAAGGCTTTTGTTTTATTTTCTAATAAAAAATAGTGCATATCATATTACTCTTTGAATCATACTCCAGTTTTAAATAATATAATTTTTAATAAAAACGTCATATATATAATAATATTTCTGTTGTTACAAATATTCTTCATAGAAGGCGCAAAAACACGTACGATTTAATGTCATTAGTGTATGAAATAAGATGAGTGAGGAGCGGCTAATTTTAGTATGAGATAAAAACGTCTCTCGTTAGTGGATATAACTAATTTATTAGAAGTCTTTTTGTTGTGGCATTTTGTAAGCAAAGGTTTTATTTCCATATAAATAAGGTACACAAATTGCTAAATATTATTCTTCGCATTTGAGTTTGGTTTGAGATCTTTAAATCTAATTGGATAATTGAAAAAAATAATATTAAAAACCAAAATAGTTTAACGTACTAGAGTTGTCATGTCAAAGGAATATGTGCGCGTAAAGAAAAAAAAAACTTACTATAATACAGAATAAAATCTCTTTTTAAAACCTAAAATTAAAAATGTATATAACGACAACTATTTTGATATTTAATATAGATAGATGTAAGATGAATAAAACTGTAGAAGACATATTTTTCATCTATTCCAAAACTATGCGCGATTTATTTCCTTTACAAGTCCATATACATTTCATATATGTATACATATATAGTATATGAATAGAACGAAAAGACACTTCCTTGAAGTTGAACAATTACATGCTATCAATCAACGGCTTTTAGTGAATGGCAGCCCTTACAGAGCTATGTTACGAGCGGATATCACAGAGCTAAATGGCTCATTATTGCCATTTCTTTTGATCTGAATTCTCGTATATTCTTATTATTTGGTCAAGTGGATTTGTTTGAGTAATAATTGGAAAATGTAAACTGCCTTCAATAAGATTCCATTTTAAGCAAACGTTTTTAATTCTACAATCACGATCAATGCTAATTTGCTATTTATTTATTCTCTAGTTATAAATATATTTACGGAAATAAATCAAACGATTTCATCCTACGCCTTCTCAAATTGGGATACTTGAAATACCTTCAATAAGTTTCTGGAACATCATGTCGAGAATTAACTGAAGACTGAAGCAATTAAACTTTATGTTTCGTATCGGGGAAGTTATCTAGTTAGGTAATGAGTCTCCTTAGTCAAGAAAATTTGACCCTTTTCGTTTTTTATGTCAATTGTAACAATGTGTTAATAAGTAGTTTTCATCATACCCACGCCCAATAATAAATTTAATTTTTTTTATAATAGATTAATTTTTTTTATGTAAGCTTAATGTAAGTTTTTTTTTCTCACCATAGTGATTGGTTTTATAGTTTTTTTTTTTTATATTAATAAAATTTATTTTGCTAGTGTAAACGTGACACAATTTCTTCACTCTGAGAATATTTTAACTAAGCTGGTACAAACAGGCTGTCTGCAGATTTTTTTTCTTGCAGCAATCGCTGGATGGGTGTGAATAAAACGCTTCTATGAATGTGTGAGAAATCTAGAACAGTCTAGACTTTAACTGGCTAAAACCCTTTACGGTGTTTCCCCCTAACGTTGGATACTTTTCAGATTCTTTCACGACATTAATCACACCATATTAATATAGAGCGGAGTGTAATCTAATAACGTGATAAAATAAAAGATACAACAAACATAACAATATTAACAAGAATTATTGTATTAAAAAACAATTGAATTTGAAATGATATTCTTGCTTTTTATAATTGGAATTTTTATTTAGTTTTCAAAGGCATTCAAAATTTCGATCGAGTCCTGAAAGGCGTAAGGCAGACATACCTTCAACAAGATCATGGTGTGTAACCAAAAGCTACGAATTTAGCTTAAAAATAAACTTTAACTTTAAAGTTTCATATATAATAATTTAAATTTATAGTCACACGTTTTATATTTACATTACAAGCATAAAAAAATAAGGTAAATGTTAAAAGAACAATAAAATGTGATGAGAGCCTAATACAATTTAAAAATAAATTGAAAACATATTTGGAATTAAAATATTTTATTCTATTGACGAGTGCTTCAATGATTCGAAACAGCAAATGAAACTAAATAATTAATTGAAATTATTCAATTTGTTTAATTTTTTATTAATTTTTAATTTAATTGAAACTGTATAAGTATATTACCGTGCACTGATCGGATGTCTCATTGACACTGAATTGACATCTTTATTTTTATTTTTCTTTGTATACAAACTTTTAATTTAGTTAAAACATGCTCACCAAAAACCTTTGAACATATTCTACACAAAATTGTCAAAAACACAATAAAACAATTTTCGTTCTTTTTGTACTTTAAACGTTTACAATGTTGTGGCTCTTTCACACGGTCCATTCGCTTTGTTGCACCTGCAGAGTAATAAATTGTAAGTACTCGATAGTAAGTCAATACAATAACTTGAATATTTTTATTTTACAAATCCTGTAAGACAGATGCTTATTTCTCTTTATTCTTTGCGTGTTGCATATTCTTTAAAACTTTCATTTTAACTAGTTTAAAAATTCTCCATCTAATACAAAGTGTCGCAAAAGAAAGTATATTTTGCAAGTCGATAAAATAAAAAATAACATATCTATAAATAAAATGTTTATTAATTATCAAAGTACAGTATTTCCTAAAAATAATATCGTCTAAATGTAAACCTTCGAATTCACAGAATTTATTGAAGTGAAAACTTCTTTAGGCGCGTTGAGCGTTTTGGTAGAGGGTAAAATCCTCGGTTCGCGTCACCGACATGCTAAAGTGAATTTTTAATTTGACTATTATTGTAATTATTTAATTAAAGGATTACTGTTTATTTATTGACTTTAAATTCATTGACTTCAGTATAAAAGTGAGTATGAAACATATTAATATTTTTATACAGATAAATGAATAATGAAAACAACGAATATATTTTTAAAAAAATTCATATAATTTTTGCATATAGTTTCAATTACTCTTAACTTAATAGTTCCGTTTTCACTTCTATCGGCAGTCCCACGACTGTTTATGTTTTTTAGTCGAACTCAATTCATTTATTCATCATTATATCTGAATCATTTTTATAGATGGCTTGGCAGATCGACTCAGTGATGGCTTCAATTTCGCAGCTAGAGTAAAATCCATGAGCGGATGTTGTGATTGAGGAATCTATGGACAGCAGCAGTGTCTACTATCTTGATTTGACGAAATGCCTTTTCGATAATTTTAAAGTAGCATGGGAAATACTTTTAGTAGAGATCCAGCATGTCTCTAAGCAGTAGTAGTGAAGATTTAAGACGCCGAATATGCTGGAGAAGATCACTTTATAAGTGTCACTTCAAATTGGTGACATGAATAGAATGTAAATGTAGATAATTCAGTTATCTGTTAATATTAATTCAATATTTTCAACAATATCACGGATGTGTTTAAAAGCATGTTGATATATCTCGTTTAATATTATTTTTTAAAACATTAAATTAAAAGAAATAATTTTATATCAAATTAAGTTGTACAAAAGATTTATGTGTGAAAGTTATTTGTCTTCAGGACAACTATTGATGACATTTCTAGCGAGTATTAAATGTGTAAATAAAATTCATTATTGTTGTTAAAAGTTTCTAAATATATGTATGTACTAGCTGTTGCCCGCGGCTTCGCTCCCGTTAAGAAGTATTATTATTAATTAGGTATAGTTTTTGCGGCTTTATACCGTGTGTAAAAACGTCTTCATCATAGTAACTCCAATCTTTAATTTCAGTTCAATCAGTCGAAAATCTAATAAGATTTATACAAACTTTCATCCCCTATTTCATCCCCTTAGGGGTAGAATTGATCAAAATCCTTTCTTAGCGGATGCCTACGTCATAACATCTACCTGCATGCCAAATTTCAGCCCGATCCGTCCAGTGGTTTGGGCTGTGCGTTGATAGATCACTATGTCAGTCAGTCAGTCAGTCACCTTTGAGTTTTATATATGTATGCATAGGTACTTACATAATATATGAAAAATAGTATGACAAATTTTTTAAATGTGGGTAACTGTACATTTAAGAATGAGCTCATTAATGGTTTAATAATTTGCACTTAACTGTACATGTGCGTTTTATGATGCCGAAAAAATGTGTTTAATCTGGCTGTACAATCAATGTGTACCTTTTTTGTGTGTTTGGCATTCAGCCAGGTGATAGCGTAGGCAATATCATGTTATTGCCTAACGTGCTGACTTAGAATTTTATATTGTTCCTATAATAAATACTTAACCGTTAAAAGGTACTTTAGCTTGGACCATAGACGTGGTCTTTAGAGAATTTCTGTGTTTTAATCTCAAAAATGTCGGGAATAATATACCTTATTATATTATTTTGTATTCAGTCCTTCAATGCCTTTCAATGTATAAATTATTTTTTTAATTGCTTCTGATTGATAATAATAATCAGACATAATTACTAATATTTTATTACATAACAAAAAATACACGTATTTGTAAAAAGTTCGACGCTTTTTCGAGGCCACTTACTAATTAATTCAATTTTAATTATAAAAAGTACAAGTTGTTTTTATGATAGTTATTAGAACCATAATCAAATTCTGTTATTTTAATTTTTACTTATTATTTTGTATGATGTCGCTTATGGGGAAATTACCATTTAGAATAAATATCTACCTATTTAAAATAATCTCTCAAGTTGTCAAAAATATGAAAGGATGTTTATAATTTAGCCGCGGGTGTGATTTAAATTTAAATAAAGAAGCTCAAAAACAATATGGCTACCCCGGACACGGTATCCTGTGTAACCGGTCCACTTCCGGCCTGCGTCCGCGCATTGCGGTAACATTCTTTTAATTTTTATTTTGTTCACTTGTTTTTGGATATTTATTTAATAATAAATTACAATTAAGGATGTATTTAATGTCTCGTTTAAACATTGCAAATAGTTGTTTTCCTTTATTTAAATTAGAAAGTTTTTAAAAGACATATTCTCACGATAAACGCCTAAAATATTAAAAACTAAACTGTATTGATATTTTTTATTGAGTAACTTGATCAAAATTACTTTATTCAAAATATCTTAATCAAATATTATTATGAAATATTGTAGAACAATTTATGATTACGTATTATGCGTTATCATATTAAATGCAATATACCAACCATAATCAAATTGATGGAAGCGTTACAAATAGGTAAATAGGTAAAAATTCAATCAGAAATCAAAACTAGAGATGTATCTAATTGCTTGAATAAATCGTTGTTAGGTAACTCATATGAAAATCAAATAAAACGCCTGAATTTTATTATAAAACAATATTCTAAACTCATTACACTCAAATACTTATTCGTAGGAATTCCTTGCCGTAACATTAATTTCAGCAATTTCTATATACCTACATTTATACCTATTTTTATCTATACTAATATTATAAACAGTTAAAATTTGTATTTTTATATGTGTATGTTTGTAACGAATTGTCTTAAAAATTACTGGAGTGATTTCAAAAATTCTTTCACCATTTGAATGCTACATTATCACTGATTAATATAGGCTATATAAATTACAGAAAAAAAAATTGGCAGAGATAGTTAGTAGACATCCTAGAGGATTTTGCGACAGGGTGTGATAGGCATTTTCTGTTGACTGAAATATGAAACATCATTATACTTCATAGAATTTTACATGATCCTTATTACGCAAACGAAGTCGCTGGCAACAGCTAGTTATAGATATACTATTAAGAGAACTATTTGCCAGAAAGATTACTGCTTTTTGGCGTAGTCATGCAGTATTTGTAGTACCTCCTCTGTAAATATAGTTATGATTAAAGAAAAAAGTAGTACACATACTTAAGATGGTTCGTAATTTATTCCATAGTCCTGCTATAGTATAGCTATTATTATATTTTGAAGTCTACCTTGTCAAATTAAACGGTGTATTTACGCCTTTATCTGTGATAACATTAGCTAAAGAGTGATTACAAATTATTTTAAGCCATTATCATAATGGTGTAGTTATTTAGAACTGCAAAAAAGTACTAAAAACGAAGGATGATTCTTAAGTGAATTTTTCCTTAAAATTTCCTTTCCTTCTTTTGAAAAATCTCAAAATTAAAGTTCGTCGAGTAATCTTTTACATCACCATCACAACTGTCTCTTTATACAGAAAAACTTTCAACTTCTTTCCTTCCAGTACTTACTTGCTTTTTCATTTACTAAATGTTTAATGTTTTTTAAATTCTTCTAAAATGTATTTTAATTTATTTTGTATGAATTCGTTTAATATTTCCTTTTTAATATTATATATTTACTAGCTTCTACCCGCGGCTTCGATCGCATTTAAGTCATTATATAAGTATTAGAGATCATTTCATTAGAAATGAATCAATATGATAACTATATTTTCTTGCTTGGCTGGGCTTATCAATTTTTAAAAGTTACTACATACAGTGGTGTTTCATAACCTCCAAAATTCAAAGAGTTTTATATAAAAATGACAGAGGGAAATAAAAATAAATATAGAAAAATTCCAAACAGCTGAGACTATAGTCAATTGGAAACTATAGTAAAAATATATATTCAATAAAAAGTATTCTATGTTACTTCTAGTACCTCCAAAAATATGTGTACAAAGTTTCATGATGATCGGTTATGTAGTTGTTATAATATTAGTAGGGATATATATTATATTATATTATATTATATTATATTATATTATATTATATTATATTATATTATATTATATTATATTATATTATATTATATTATATTATAATATTATATTATATAAAATTATATTATATTACATATAGTATATGTATGAATTATTTTCTCGTTGAGTTATGTTTAACTTGTGTTTTAAATATTTAACATGTTCGATTAAATATAGCTTAACTTAGTTTTAATTACTCCAGCACCACAGCTTCAAAGCACATTAATCTGAGCTTCATGATAAATGACTAGCCCTCTTTCAATCTCATTGATAGCCTTTAAGCCTTCTGACTTCACCGTTCTCGTGAAAGAAACATTTATTTTAAGGGATGTTTTATTCATTTTTATGGAAATTAATGGATTTAAGATTATATTTATATATTGCAGACTTAGAAGGGAATCTGTTCCCGCTATGCCGGCTTGATCTAATTAGCACTACCCTTGAAGGATTCTTTCGAAATAAAACATTTTTTTCGTATTTTTAATGAAAACAATAGTACTGTTATATCTTTTAGAATTATCAATGTGATCCCTACTAATATTATAAATGTGAATGTGATTTTGTTTGTTACGTTTTCACGCAACAACTACTTAACCGATCATCATGAAACTTTGTACACATATTTTTGGACGTACTAGAAGTAACATAGGATACTTTTTATTAAAAAACAATGCTTTTTTACTATAGTTTCCAGCTGACTATAGTTTCAGCTGTTTGGAATTATATCGATCATATCTGATACTTATGTAATGACTTAAATGCGAGCGAAGCCGCGGGTAAAAGCTAGTATGTATATAAAAGGATTATAATGGTAAGCCGTAGGTGCAAATAGTAAACGTGGAACGTAAGCGACCTTCAGTGAAGCTTGATAGAATGGAGATGACTTAATAAAGGTATTTTGGATTATCACAATTAGTGTATTAATTAACGATATAATCTGTATTAATTGTCTAATCTATTTATAAACGTGTAACTATAATATTGGCCACTAATAATACTTTTGTAAATTAGCGTTTAAAATAGTAATTTTCTCTCTTTAAAAGGGCATTAAGTGAATACAAATAAAACTCCTTCTACATTCCCAATTAAGTCTGTTGTTTCCTTTAAATTAATGATCCGAGTCGCAAACGGGAAGGAAAGGAAAATATAATTAGCTACTGCAAAAGCAACCACAAGAATTAAATTTCACATTTTACAATATTTTTTTTAGGAACAAATTAAAAAAAAAAAAAATAGGTATATTTTAATACTTTATTTGAAATAAATTTTATGATTAGAAGAAAAAAATATATAAAAGAAAATAATAGAAAACTAAAATATTTATTTTAAAATAGGAACACGAATTTTCAAATCTTGAAACAAAAGTTATTATATACATAATACAACTTGACAACGAAACATAACCTTAAATTTTAAAAGCCCGGAAAAACATGTAAAAGGGAACAGTTTAGTGAGTGTAAACAATAAGAAGAAGATGTGTTACATTTCCCTTAGGGATACCTAAAGCAGAACGTGATGACAAAAAAAGGAAGATAAGTACACAAAACTCGTTTGTCACCGCTGTCCTGTTTATAGCTGTACATATATAAAATGTAGAGTGAATTTACCATATTATTATTTCTGTTGTAAGTATGAAAACAGGGGAAAAGATAAACATATAAAGTGTCGTCGAGGGATTTTCTTATTCTACAAACATTTACATCTATAATTGACGAGTTTCTTATGGTCTTCTTCTCGTCATACGCCTTTCCGCAGCCATCGTAGAGTCTAACGATAAGCAAACGCACACCTATAATGGCTATACTAATAAATTATTTTCATTTCATTTCTTTATTACTTATTATTACATTATCCAGCTGTTTCAAGTTTCTCAATTACAATCTAATTCATTCATTCATCATTACTCATTTGCTCAAAAGGGTCTGAAAAACATAATAGAAAGTAGGATTAGTAAAAATAGATTAGTTATTTTGTACTCATATTATAAAGTTTTTTCTAAACATTTTCATTTAGTTTTTTACGTTTAGAGATTACAGTAATGAGTGTGGCTAGAGTACTAAGTTCCGCTAAGAGTATGAGTGAATTAGTAAATGTTGAATGAAGTTATATACAAATAAAGCATGTAATGATTGTGGCCCTTAGACTGTTTCTGCTGTTTAGAAAAAACTACCCTCATTAAATTAAAAATTACCTTCATTTTTCCGCGACCACGATGGCTACAAAGCTTTTAAACGACTGATTAATTGAAGAAACATTATAGCGATAGTTAATGGCAAAAGTTTATTATATCTGGTCTAAAAAAACTACGCGGTTATTTAAAAAAAAAAGGGAAAATCTATAAGAAACAGCATAAACGTTTTAATACTATTGGCAAAACAGTTACAATATATGTGATAAAATATTTAATATTTCAATACCCCAGAGTAATATATTCAATGTTAAATTTGAACTAAAAGCTTTGAGATACATATGTTGTATTATTGATCAGCGTAATTTCCCAATGGACCACATACTTATTTCAGCACGTAATTGAAAATGTCTTTTGCCATGTATATTGTATGCATTTAAAGTAATTGTTTCTCTTTATACCTATATAAGAAAATATTTGCCATGTTATGTTCAAAACAAAACGCATAGCAACATCAGAGTTTCAAATGTGGAATGTTTTAACGAATAACATATTTCGAATCCTTTTGAATTTGAAATCAGAACAATAGGAAAATATAGGTGAATGCAAATTGGACTACCCTCTCATGTTTCAGTGCGACGGGACAGTGTTTTTTGCAATGCAAATTAACTTTTATGTTTATCTACGGAGTAACTTTGTTGTCTGAACTGTTAGAAATCTTTTTATTAAAGAAAAATCCAATTATTAGAAGTGAGAAAAATGTTCAAACGAGAGAATGTAATTTAAACTTAGAAAATTATAAACTTTAATGTTTACGAGTTTTTATAAATCAACCATAAATTGAATTAGAAAGGAGATTGATGGTTTTTGTTGGTGTATTTTTTTTTTTGTAATTTTCGAGTGTCATTCACATTATTATGATAAATTTTCTTTGTGTTTTGATCCGACGATGTTTATTAACTTTTTAAGTAGCGAGAGTATTCTCTAAAAGTCTCAATACAAAACGTAATACTAAAATTGCCGAATACAATTATATACATGTGTTTGGACGGAATTCGATATCTAAGCCTAAGACAATTTTCGCGCTCAAACGGGCTGTCAGTTTTTTCATTTGTTTTGCAATTGTTTTTTTTTGTGTTTTAAGAAATATTACGTTTTAAGTTCACATTGTAAAAGATATTTAATTGCTAAAATATAATTAATAAGGTATATAAGAAATAAAGAAGTTTAAATTTATTAAGAGACGCACAATAGGTATTAAGTTTTATAAACTACTAAACTAAATTTTCAACATTCGGTAGTTAGAGGAGTGGCTCCTATTGCATTGTTCAAGGTACTTGAAGCTACTTCAGAGCTCTCCAGCTAAGAAACAATACCTCGCACCTATTGTATGTAGGTACGTGCATATCTTCAACAAAGAGCCTGTGTATATATGCAGGTATAATTATACTCATAGATATATCGGGTAATCAGTCGATGCCTGTAATACTTTTGAAACGTTGGATTAAAAATAAACGCGATAGTAAACCGTAAATAGTAGGTAATCAAAAGCCGGTATAGAGGGGATGACCACTATATATGGAGATTTTTCTATAATTTCTTCTTATGGACCACACTTTAGCTTAACATCAGATGAACTGTGTACTAATATAAAATACAAAATTAATTAAAAATAAATTTAAAGCTTAATAGAGAAATTTTAATCCAATTTTAAAAATATTATGGAAAAGTGTCTCAATTTGAACAACATGAGTAAAGGCTGATTAAAATATCGTATAGCTATCAACTGCACCGGATATTAAAATTCCGAGCTGAGAGTATCAGCCCCTATGTTATAACCACTATGTTTATATTATAAGTTATTTACAGACGTTATTGTTACTGGTTCTTGTTATTAAACTAGCTGTTGCCAGCGACTTCGTTCGTGTAGTAATGAAGATGTACTATGAAGTTTAATGATGTTTCATATTTCAGTCAACAGAAAATGCTTATCACACCCCTGTCGCAAAATCCTTTCTAAGAGGATGTATACTAACTACCTCTTTGTCAAATTTTTCCTGTAATTTATATATATAGCCTATATTGATTAGTGATAACATAGTATTCAAACGGTGAAAGAATTTTTGAAGTCGGTCTAGTAGTTTTTGAGCCAATTCGTTACAAACATACAAAAACGCAAATCCTTCCTTTTTATAATATTAGTGTAGATAAGGACTTCTTTATTATTTACGTGGCTACAATATTTAAACTTTCTTATCTGTGAGATGGGTGTAGGAATGAGTTTTATGTTAAAACTTTGTGATCATAAAAATGTTATTGACATTAATGTATTTTTATTATTTGCTTTTAGTTCAAGTATTTGCAACTAGATGTCGCAACAATTGTTTATACTTTAGTCAAACTAATAATAAAAGTTTGATACATATTTTAATTAAATTCCTATAGGAATTCCTACAAAGGAACAACACGTGAAAGAAAGGGATCCTCCCTATGAATCATTTTGGACGAAATTGTAGTATAAAAATCCGTAATAAATTTCGCAGCCGTTATTTTACTATTTTCACATATATCTTTTGTCTTTTTCTTCCACGTATATGTGACATGAAAATTTGAATAATCATAGAGTTTAATTTAGATAATGTATAAATAATGGCTGTCGGCTCGCCTTTTTAAATAAAATTAAAAAGCTTTTAAATACACTAAAAGAAAATAAAATAAACGTTCAATATATTTTAAAAGGTCAAGAGATACAAAATTGTCCCTGTGGACTCTTAAATAGATAAAATATGTTTCAATTTCACTTAGTAACACCGAGCTTGGGTCGATTTTTGGAATTAATCTTTTTCGAGTAAGCACGGACTGTCTTTTTTCGATATCGCTTAAAATAGACATTTTTCGGAGGTCTAATTATTTTTATTTCAGATGAAGATTAATGATTATGAAAATGTTTTCATGTTATTTTTAAAAATACCTCTCCTTACCTGTTATTATGCTAAGCTACGATCCATGAAGACACATGTATAAATGTCAAGCAGCAGTCGTCTCTCCTATTCCGGTCTGCTGACACGAACGTGAACTATTCAGGTTGCTTGTCAATATATCCATTCGTTATATTCGAAAATATAATTTCAGTTTTTTTCACTTATGATTTTCATATAGAACATAGATACATTGTTAATTTTTATGATAATAAAAAAAATTACTTGAAATATTTATTTTATTATACAATAAATTACTGATATTATCACTTCATATAACGTTTTAGTTTTAAAAAGAACGTCACAAAACTTGTTAAAATATCTTATGATACGAAATTGGTCTGTTTATTTCTCAGTAGGTACTACTTACAGTATAGCTCTTGATAAGCCTAATAATATATAATTACATGTTTCACTAGAGAATAGAGCTAAGTATGAGTCAGAAAGGTTTAGGCTTTGAAACTCTGAACTGCTATCTTTTCACCGTCTATGCAAATTACGAAGTTTATTTGTTTAAGACACGCAATTTTGTTGTTTGACAACGAACAATGACTTAGTTAATGTGAATCACCTTTTATATGTATTCTTTTGAAATTTATTTGCGGTAACAAAATATAGGAGTATTATAAACAGCTAAAGTTTTCATTCTAATTAACTCTGTTTAGGGTTTTTATTGCTTTGTATTAAGAGTGTTGGATAGTATGGTGGTGTGTATTAGACCTACTTAGTATCGTAGTCTAAGGCAGCGGTTCTCAAACTTTTTTGGCGAAGGAAAAAGCCTTAATATAATTATAAAAAACTGATTTATATGTATTTATGAATAATCATATTGCAATGTAATATTACGTAATATTTAGTTGGAATATTTAGATGTAACCTTATAATCTCCCTTTGGTAGGTATTTTTTGCAGTATTTTAGCCCTAGGGTTCCGCAGAACATACTTTGAGAAAGGCATGTCTAAGGGTATAGGAGGGGAGTGTTTATCAATTACTATTCTTAGAGGTAATTATTAAGAAACCAAGCATGTTAAAATTGATTAACTGTTACAATTTCGACGACCTTCAAGTAATTCATTAAAAAAAAAATGTAAAAATGATAAAAAAAATGAGCCTTCTTGACTTATCAAAGTTGGTCAAAAGATGTTGTTACAAATTATATTATAGGTACTTTTTTCCTTTATCTCTCGTGCTTGATCCTTATCCAAACGACCTTAGGATGGAATATCAAGGCCTCTGTCATCCCTCTTAGTATCCTTTTATCTTTCAAAATCCTTACTATTTCGGGGTGTATTTTAGAGATGTGACAAGAGAAAATCTATCATTTGAGTTACTTGGTAAGTGACTCGAGTCAATTTTCTTTTTGTTCGTCATTTGGAGTGATGCTATTTCTACGATTCTACATATAATCATTCTTCACAAAAATTAATTACTCTTTTTGTAGTTTAGGTCTAACACAAAATCGAGCAATTTTTGACTTGAGCAAAATTTGACTTATTTTAAAATCACATCACTATTATATTTACTTCAGACATATTTTTTTATATTCAGTCGCGTTCCGTTAAGATTTATTTCTTATTTTGTTTGTGAGTAAATATATCCTTAGATGCGGATGTTTTTGATTGATATACATAAATGTAGGTCATGTACACTTGTTTTTATTTATTTCAATGTCGAAAAAGTATAACACGTGTGTAATTGTGAAAAACTTTCCACAAGATTAATTTCACACGTGTGCACACAAAAACCATAGAGAAGAGAGCGAAGACATTTTTGTAAGTTGCAATCGTAAAAGAAGTACTATTTCTTTAAAAGTAAGTTCAATAGTGAGCCAATTCATTTTTATATGTAGTTTTAATTGAATATACAAAGTCGTAATAAAAAGTGTTTTAAAAGTATTAGACCAATAAAAATAATCGATTTTTTGCAATCAATTCATGAATGCTAAAGAGTCTATTTAAATAAAGGAAAAATATATGAAAAACTCGTACCTCGTTTATCAAAGTCGAATCCGATCTCACACAATAGATTGAAATTTTTAGACGCATGTCTCATCGGGGAAAACATTCTTTAATGTAATTATATACGGTAGATATCGTCAAATATGTGCACCGGGTGATTCAGTCGAAGGTTTGGGGCTTTAAATGTGGTATTTAGTACCTACTATTAAACCATTTCATTGGTATAATATTTTAAACCAAACTTCAATCGTTTTGAACTGAATGGATGAACTCTACTAAAGATACTTTTAATAAAATGTATTATGGGTATAAGATTAACGTTTAAACGCATATGAAAAATTATGTGTATAAATATAAGATTCTCTGTAAGTTTTTCAAAGAAACTTGTTATTCTACGTGCATTTTGTTCACATTTTTATCCGTACTTTGCTTGCACCTCTATAAATCCATTGTAACGTGACAGATGAAGCTATCTATCGTTGTTATCGACCACTGCTCAGAGAAAGATGGATTTAAGTTTTTCTTGGAGAAGAAATAACTGCATGTACATACAGAGATTGCCCTAACCCTAAACCTCTGACATCCGTAGACTGTAGACCGAAATAAATACCAATTTTAAATAATAGTAATAATACGAATAACTTATTATTTAGACCGGGAATTGAACCCGAGATCGTTGCGTAACAGTCCGTAATCACTATACCATAGACGCCTACTAAATAATACATAGGTACGTGTATCAATCAGGTCAAGAATAACACAAATATGTAGGTATACCTATATAGGTAGGTATATATATAAAGGTATACTATTATTCGAGAACATGACTTGCATAATTGTTAATTATAATTCCTAATTTAATTCAAGACAATTCGTATGCTATAAAACATATCTACAAACAATATAGCTTATAGTAGTTGTAGCAGAAGAAATTACCACGGTTTTTGACTTGAGGGTTTACGTGTGAATTAAAATTTTATAATTTTTGAAGTGAAACTTCTTTAGAATCGTTGTAACGGAAATGCGACAGGTTCTGACGTTTCGTGCGCGAATTTCAAAATTTGTTTTTGCGATATCTCGACAACCGATGACGTCAGCGCGACATACTCGACATTGGCAGAATTATTTTTAATAGATATCTGAAGTCATTAATAAAAGAAGACGAAGTAGTCGTGGCATGGACAATGTAAGTCGTAAAAAGTCATAGTAAATCAGAAAACTCCTTATACATATAAAAGAAAACTTTGGATTTACATATTAGATTGAAATAACATAAATTGAGAATGGTAAGTTGTAGTAAAAGTGTAGATTTAGTTTAACTGTTATCAATCATACGTGAAAAAGATATGAAACTATTTGATTTGTGGTTCACCCTCGTCATAAAAACTCGGTCCGAAATTCTGAAGCGCTCAATTTGTTACGTCAAAATGACTCTCCAACAATCACATATATTTCCACATTTTATCTTTTTTGTAATACACATCTAACTACATATAGGTTCACAATTTAAAAGACTATACGATTTACTATCTATGACTGCAAAACTATATATTTGTTAGCTTTGTTAGCTATACAAAATTGGCATTAAGAGAAATCTGCGTAAATCGATTACTAAAATTGTTATGCCAATAGGGACCAAGACTTCTATGAGAGAGACATTATAAAGCTACCTTTAAAATGTCAATAAATTATAAAATAAAACGGTGCATATTTAACCCGATAGATAGAAATTTACGTAAATTCAGTATGAATTCGTTTTCCCTAACCAATTATGTGTAATTTTTATATCGAATTGTACGAATCTATATGAGACTGATACTTTTGTGCGTTTTCAGTAAGTCCAAAATAAGCACATGAAACGGCGATTTTACCTCTTCACGATTGGTTGAATTCCTTCATTTATTATTAAAGGCCACGCTCTAAGGTAGACGGCACTTTTCTTTAGTATGTAATTGACTTTACTTCCCGTATCGATCGTCAATTTGTAACGAATTCTGAAAGCAATTTAACCATTATTCCGTTGGAAATGTGCATTTAGACTCTAGCTTAAATAAATCAAACGTAATGTTCTTAAACCACGGTCTACCAAGTTTTGGAATATTTCCTTTTTTAATGGTAAATTTCCTATTAAATCCAGACTCCTATTCGATAACATATAAACTATTATGTACAATAGTTCTTAAATACACTATTAGATGAAGCTTTTTTTCTGTTTAGAAAATGAAACTCAGTAGATTAAATTGTCCCTTCTAAGGGTAACATTTAAGGGTAATATTTTTTCTGATATTATAATATTATTGCCTATATTATTTACGAACATGATTTAAGTAATTTAAAAGACGTTTTGCGGCTTATTATGGGGTTTATTTTGATTATTTTAATCCGATGTTTCGAAAAATTTATAGCAATCGTGGCTTACAGCTTTCAAGACGTCGCGTCGGATTAAAAATAAATTTATTATTTAAATTTAAAATTATTCAACTCTTATTATAACGCTCCTTTTTCATTAATTATTTTAATCAACATTATTGTATATGATAATTATATAACAGGGGTGACCAACCTGCGGGTTCGCGAGTCACATGCGGCTCTTTGAAGGCTTATTTGGGGCTTTGGATAAATGTACCCGAGCTCAATACAGAATTTTATTTTTATGCTATTATATTTTTAAAAAATATTATCGTTCCGTATGTGTTTCAAAATGTCTTTTCAATTACTGACAACAAATATGAAAGACTAAGCGCAACGTTTTTTAAATAAATTTTTAATACGTATATAATTGCAGCTCGCGAAAAATTTCACATTTTGAAAAATAGCTTGGACTATTAAGGAGCTTAGCCACCCTTGTTATATAAGTAACCAAATATACATTAAACGTTCGCTGTTTTGTTTTAACTTCATTTCATTAACAAGAATCCATTTTCAAAGTACAATAAGCATAATTGTACTCGTGTTTACTGAGTCTTAAAATAATAATTTATAATTTCCACATGTTTTCATTCATAATACGTGATTCTGTTTCAATATTTTTACTGGTTATTACTAGCTCAATTTTTGAACGTTGAATGAATTATAATTTTAAATACGCATGAAAATACATTCAAGTTCAAAAATATTTTATTAATATTTTTGATATTTAATTTTTATTTATTAATTTGAGAAATTATCGAGCTACATATGTAACAATAAAATATAAAATAGAATTAAATATAAAATATGTAGAAATAAAATGATTATATACCTAATTTAAAAGATTTTATATGACTTATAAAATGTGTTTATTTTAAATCAAATCGACTTTTTGAAAGTAGGTATATATATTAACAATAATTATTGAATTACAATTGTCTACTGTCTTAATTGAGCTAAACTTTTTTAGTTTGCAAAATTTAATTTAATAAAAATAAAAGTAATTAATAGTGGATTTTAATAAAAACTCGCTCTACAAATAATTGCGATTTAATTTTAAAACAAATGAATGAACAAATCTCGTTGTCGTTTATTTACATAATTAATCAAGCGAGCCTGTTCGTTGAAAAATACAAATTCGCCTATTTTCCGTGTTTTCATAACAACTTAGACAATAGAAACAAAACGTAATTACATCGCTAATTTAACACCGATATACTTTATTTATGAACCAATAATTAATTATTTAAAAATATATTTCGGTAATTATTTTTTTTTATTATTATTATTTTTAATTTTGGCTTTTATCTGGCTAGACATATCAACCCCATCGTGCCTTACCTAAATGTACAAAACTTAAAATTAAAGGAGAGGGAGCCGGCTTATTAATACGGCTTATTAATATCGTGTTTATTTTAACTAAATTAATAAAAAATCGCACTAATATATCTATAGCCATTGTCATTGTAGCAAGATTAAACGTTACTAGTAAACAGGAACTAAAGAAAACGTAATTGTAATCTAAATCTTTTAAATTAATTAAAATAGGAACAAGACCTTGTATATAATACATATATCGATCTGTAATAAGATCCTTACAAAAGCTAGAATTTGAATGAAGTATTTCGACTTCATAAACATTATTATCTGTATCATAAAACGTTTTCCTCAAAACGAAATTATGTAATACATTTGCTCAGAAAGGCGTCTCTATTTTCGTATCTAAAATTAATATTAATATATGTAGCAAACTTATCCTGCAGATATCAGAGTAATACATCATATTCAATTTGTCTTTACGTCTAAGATACACGACAAAATAAAGTCTATTTATTTAGTTTCTTAAGAAAAGTGTGTGTCACAACAAACTGCATGATTTATTGAAAAGGGGTTAACGTGCAGTCCAAAGTGAATAATAGTATTTTAAATCGTTATGGAAAGCTGCCTTATCTATTAGTTTAAAAACAAAAAACAATGGCAAAAACAAAAGAGTAGTGTTCTATTTTTATGTGTTTATTGACTATTTAAATAAAACTGAAATAAGGTATATTTTATTATATTTATTACTAAGTTTTTAGTATTGAATTATAGCGCCCATGTGTCCATCGAATTTGTGATCAAATTGTAGGCCAAAGTATACATATCTATACTAATATAATAAAGAAGAAATATTTGATTGTTTGTATGTACTGAATAGGCTCCGAAACTACTGGACCGATTTGAAAAATTCTTTCACCATTAGAATCCTACATTATCCCTGATGAACATAGGCTATAGAATATTTTCAAAAACGTTAGGGATCCGTATGAAAACTTCAATAATGTAACCCAAAGTGTGAAAAAAAATCATTATATTGCGTATGCTGCGGAAATTATTGACCATAGAGCAAAGTGGTGTACTACAGTTTTATAGAGGATATCAGTATCTTAAACTTCATAGTACTTTATATCTTCATTATTACGCAGACGTAGTCGCGGGCAACTGCTAGTACATTATACGAGCAATGGTGTACTGAAATAAAGGTCTAAGATCTAGTTTTAGTATCAGATACCAGTCCCTTACTATATAATTCATATAATCGTACTAACAAAAGTGTACTCAATATTTTAGTTTGAGATAATAAATATAAATAAAGTGGCTATAGATTCGTTAACTCTGCCTACCCCGGTAGGGACATCTTATAATAAACATAATTTCTTTAAAAAAAGGTAGGTATATCTAGATTCTAGATCACCTAGGGAGTAATCAGCGTGAGTTACAAATTGTGATGTTCTCAAGCGAAGTTGATATGTAAATTGATAATGCAAACACGCTATCCTTGACATTGCATGTGAACTGTGACGAGATGAGTCTCATTCATTGGGCTGATTGTATAACTTTGAATGTACTTGTTTAGTTTCTCTCTCAAAATATCGTTATTTTGCATAGTATTAAGCAATCCACTAAAATAAACTAGCGTAATCGCAAATAAGGAAAGACAAAGGAGCAATGACAGCGACACATAATGGTTGTAATACTAATATAATTGCTGTCTTTGTTAAATTAAGTTTTTAAATTTGGAATTTAAAAAATAACAAATGAATTGATATGAGTGATAAAGATACCTAGATGTATAGTGATCAGGATAGTAAAATAAAATGTCACTATGCAATGTCGTACAAAGCACGCTTCATTTCACCCTCTGGACTTCCGACACTTCACGGTTCACTCGCTCGCTAACTCACTACTATCCGTGTTTGCCAGCTCTTAGAAACGGGTCGCAGACTAAACTCTCCTCATTCCCTTCCCACAATAAATTTATTATATATATTTATGTGTTACGCCGGGATCACGATGGATGTTAAACTTTCGAAAAGTTCTGTCCGGCATGTTTAAAGAATAGGTCAGCTGCCTCTCTTCCCGTGCATGTCGTAAAGTTCGACTAAACGAACATGAATGTCATGAATTTGAAAACTTTACAAAGAAAATTTCTGTTCATTTGTGAGGTTTCCATATAATTCTTTCTTCTTCACATTCAATTCAGTTAAGTTAGTCTAACTATTATATATATGTGTATATATATTCAGCTAATTGTTCTTGGATTGCTCGTAGACATAGCTGGAATCAGAGTACTATTTTTATTCATATAAATTCCTTCTGTAGGTAGATTCCTAACCTAACCTACAGGGAAAATCTAATTTCAATTTGAAAAAAAAAAATACGCAAATAGTCAATCTTGAATAATCGAAGACAATACTAATACTATAAACGGTTACAAATTAATAAAAATGGAATAAACAGAAATGCTAGTTACTACATAACTTTCTTTTCTTAATATTTTGGCATAAAATAATCTCTGTTAAGATAAGATTAACGCAATTATTTACATTAAATTTAAACATAATTCTTTCAGCAATTATTTACAAGTTAAAACGTAACGTAAAACGGTTTTGTTTTTATCTTCAAATAAATATTATTTTTTGTTAGTCATCGCCAAAAACTTCTCTACGAAATTGAATATTTGTGTGTTGAAATTTTCCAGCGGTATCACATAAATTAACCAGTGTAATGTTTAAGAGCAAGCAATACGTTATTGTAAATTATTAGTTGAAACAAATTGACTGTAGGTACTTGAAAATTGAGTTTATGTGAATTTTTATTAATAGATTTTAATTTGTTATATATTTGATTTGTTATACACATATAATGTAACTAATTTAAAAAAACTCATTTATTAAAATAGTCACTACAAAATGCGTAAAAAGTATTTTAAAATAAAAAAATGCAGTACAATTTTCTATATACATATGTGGCGGTCGATTCTACAGGCCGAAAATACTTATTTAAGAAGATTTGGGGTTTTGACGTTTATTCTGTCAGTGTCATCTTTCTTGCTTTCTTTTCTCTGTTCCTTTTATTGCCATAATGCATTGTGATAACTATACTTTTAATCCGCAATATTATTTCACATAAGTTTCTCTAAACATATATTAGGACGGTTACTACATATACTTACATATATGTTAGGGAGTTAAATCATTTATCATATTAAGTTAAAAGAATAAAGAATAATGTCTCGTTGTCCACTTTTTTTTACTCCTAATAAAAAGAATATAAAAAATCTCTCGCGTAAGTCGCTTTAATTACTTTCAACGCCGAAATGCTTTTGTTAACAGGACATGGTGCCTTTTTCGAAAGAAAGACATCCTTTGTTCTCTGTCCCTAATCTGGTATTTTACTGGTGATATTATGTAAATGGAATCTGTATGTATGAATATATTCATAGGTGCATTTCTTTGTAGTTGTGACTGTCTCCACAAATATTAACAAAACTATGTCCAATGACAATGATAGTTGTATAAATTTCTCTTCGCCGCCTAAAGTGCTAATAACGCTAGTATACGGGTTCGAAGGCAGATTTTCTAACTACTAACTTTCTAACTACATTCAAGCTGATCCGAAAACGCAACCACTTTAAACTTCCAAATGGTGGTACCACTCCAGTACATCAGTCTGGGTGAGAATCCCGTTACAATACATTTTATTACAAGCAGTCATATTATTTTTTTAAAAGTATTATTCCTACAAACATGGGCAGTGCACAACTCTGAGTGGATTAATAAAGTCGTCTCGAGCTGTTTTTGTTTGCGTTTTATTATTCAGATGTTGTGGTCGTTTTGTCTGGAATTATAAAAGAAACTCTATAAAGTGAAACCATAAATTCTTAAGCATTACATTGTGTGTAGACGTATTATGGAAATTTCACTTTAAAGTGATCTATTTTCTTTTATTAAAATGATCTCTTAATATATAAAAGAGAAAGGTGTTGTAAGTTGTCAAAATACACACTTTTTAAAACATGCATTTACTCTTTTAGTAGTTATAAAATTAAGAAACAACATCTAAAATGTAACTACAGTTTATTTAATTTTAAAAGCTTATTCAGTGTTTAGGTGTAATTTTAACATTCAACAAATGACTGTCTAAACAGCTTCAGATTGGAGCGGCTTCTCTAGTTAGTGTAACTCAGTGGCTCGGTGTGTAAAATTTAATTATTAACATCCATTACAACTATCACTGCACGAGCTCCTAAAGCTTCGTACTATAATATACATTGTACATATTAATTATAAGTATAATCGCGATAACACGGCTTTACAAATTATATTCCAGCTATTGTGGTAACCTAGTTAAATTTAATGCGACTATGGGTTTAGAGGCGTTCACAAACATTAAATTAACTCTGACTTTAATTAACCAATATTGACTTTACAGATTACGTTTAGTTTTAACACATTTGAATTAATTTATGGTATACGTCTTAAATAACGTTGATGAATATACTAATCCGTACCCTTTTATATATAGGATGACATGAATATATAAATAGGATGGCAATGCCCCTATACAGTAGCTATTCTTCTACATCATAGTAGATTTGTAATATATTATGACATTGGTATATAAGTGGACAATGCCAGTATACAGCAGCTAAATCAAATTAATAATTATTATTTATAAATTTACAAGTCGTATATTATAAAAGTAAATAAATAAATAATAATAATAATAATAATTACTAATCCGTAATTAGTAGAGTCACTTTAGCTTTTACAGTTTTCAGGGTTTTCAATAGTTTTAATTATATAACAAGTCGTATATTATAAAGAATATTTTTATATTATAGAATTCACATTTAGTTAAATTAAACATAGATTACTTTTATAAATACTAAATAATAAAACTTTTGAAGCTTAAATTTAGATGTTAATATTTACACAACTTGCATAAATTATAAATAATGCTTGTGATTAATCACAGATATAATTTCAGTCGATATTTAAGTATATTTTTACTTGTTTCAGCTACGAATAAGTAAGAATTCCTCTTCAAGTCTCTACTAATTTGCAATACCTAGCGAATCCCAGTGCAGATTACTGCTAACAAGGGACTACAATTTTGTCTTGTTAGAGCTTAATCCTATTACGTGTTAATGGTATCTGTGTGGTGGTCTATTTTCTTTTTACCATTACGTTCCGAGCGACCTTTTGCGTTTAATGCGGAATAATGGACGACGTCGAACTGATATTGTGAATGCAACTCTCTCGTTTGTAGATATTCTATCCAGTTGTTGATTTCAATGGTCGCATGTCGGGTAGTTATAAAAAGCTAAGTTATACAAGAATTGTATTCAGGGCGGCTACTCAGGCATATCCGAAGTTTCGTGATACGGCCGTCACCTCTGTAGTTTACGTGAATTTTGACTTATAAGCCTGAAAAAAGTCCTGTCAAACTTCCGTAAAATAAGCCTGTCGTGAAATCGCTGTCAAATCCGTAATTTCGTGAATGATGTTCTTGAGTAGCCCCCCAGAAACGATGCTCAAGCGCAGTTTGATCTGTAAACAACTGAATGTATAATCTGTTAGGAAAAAGTGACTATGCTTAAGCGCGATTCTAGAAGGTTCCACTAAAATCCCGTTTCAAAAATTCGAAAAAATAAATTAATTCATAATTATTTTTAGTATAATGTTTATAATTAAAGGTTGTAATTGATGGGTCCCACGTGACAGGCAATGCCTAGTGTGGGACCATCGAAAACTATATATTAATTAACATTATTTATAAATAAATAAATAAATAAATAAATAAATAAATAAATAGAGATCTTGCTTGTTCGTTGTTTCCGAATACGGGATTTTTCTCAAACCTTTTTACATAATCACTATTCTTTATTTATCATTCTTACGTATAGCATCTATTTTTATAACTAGACTAAATTCTAAATCTTGTGCACTGTGATTTTTTAATTAAAAAGTTTGATTAGTGTAGGGATTTTCTTCATCTAAAGTTACTTTGCAAGATATATCAGCCAATATTGTTCTACGACATAGTCAGTCAAACTATACCTATATATTATTATAGTGATACCTCTCACGCATTTCCGTATTATTTTCAACCTCATGGGGATGAAAACTACTCAGCGATTGTCACTATATATTTATTGTAATATTGATGTCTTTGTTTTTGAATTTCAGATGTTTTTTCATATTATTATTACGCTATAAACCATTACCTACATGTTATTAACACAGACGTTTAAGTAAAGCAATCTGAAAACAAATGCGGTTGTAACTTTCAAATAAAAAAAGTATGTTAAGCCAGCGTGCGTCAATCAGCGCTATGCCGGCCTCTTTAGACATGTGAGCACTAGAAAGGTTGACAGTTATACTTTACTATTTTATTCTACAATACCAAGATGTATCTCAAAACACGTTTAGCTTCTTACTGCACGGGTGTATTGCATATAATATGTGTTTTAGTAATGAATATAGATAGCAACAAATAACATTTTCAAACAAAAACAACCTGCATTAAAGTAACTTCGGACTATTGCAACTTGTAGCACGGTTTAAATATAAACTTTTTAAATGTTTGACTTTTACAAACATAAATTGTATAATGAAAACTAGATGTTCGTCTCGGCATCGCTTTGTATTATGATTGAATTTTTGTTAGTGAACTTTGACTATTTAATTACTTTTGCCAGTAGATACATATACATATACGTAGACAGTCATAGATGCTCAAAATTTAACATACAAGTTGCTGCATAAAAGATATATTTTGCAATTATACGGTTTTAATATTTACTATGAATCGAGTCGAATTTATGAGCGGATTTAATATTATTCTTATATAAATAATAAGCAGTAGTATACAAACTATAAATCATCGCTTAAACAGCTTCAAAGCGTATACACAAGGAAGAAGAACAACTTTAATCCAGCGCTTTATGCTTATGTAACATCAGAATAAACAAATACACTATTCAGTGTGTTTTACCAAGAATGAGTCCTACTTCCCTTTACGAGTATTTTCTTATTTATTACGAGTACAAGAAGACATCTGTTAGCTTGTTTTATGACTCAAGTTTTGAGTTGCAGCTGTTCCGCTCGAGTAACAAATGCTCAGTCGAACTCGTATGTAGTTAGGTAACTTTGTAATATTGTAAAATGAAATTGTGTTATATTTGTAACTGTCAATTTAAAGTCTAAAGGAGTAAAGGTCAAACCCGAGGACCATGCGTTCGGCTTTTGTCTTCTATAAAAAAAGAACATTAATTTATTACTTATAGATTAAAACCGTTTAAAGTCTTTTAACTAGGGAGGGGACGTAGCTCTCGTTAGGCACAAATTGTCGTAGCTGTTAGTAACTTAACAAATTCAAAAAGCTTCTTGTATTGGCAATAAGTCAATTACGTCAGCCATAAACACCATGCCCATTCGTCACCGTATATTCGTATTTCTTAGTTCTTACCTTCAGAGTAACAGAGAAAGAATATGATAAATTTAATATGGAGCATTTGACGATAATTAGTTTGAAACCTCATACGATGCCGACATCATAACACCTTCGATAATAACAATAAAATATAATAATTAACGAAACATTAGACCTAAGATAATAATAGTTAAATTTAATAGTGTTCGCCTTGTAATAATCTAAATATATATAACTCAAAGGTGACTGACTGACTGACATAGTGATCTATCAACGCACAGCCCAAACCACTGGACGGATCGGGCTGAAATTTGGCATGCAGGTAGATATTATGACGTAGGCATCCGCTAAGAAAGGATTTTGATCAATTCTACCCCCAAGGGGATAAAATAGGGGATGAAAGTTTGTATAAATCTTATTAGATTTATTTCATTCATTATTACGCAGACGTAGTTGCGGGCAACAGCTAGTTTTAGTATATAAGCAAAATCAAAATAAACAAGACCAATGAATGTAACGATCTCACACGAGCACCCTGTCTTTATTCAACTGCTGGTACAAAAGAACTCATATTATTGCAGTCGAAGTGTTATCTTTAACTGACAAAGTGAAACAAACTAGACAATACCGAATTTTTTTTTCTAGAGACACCAAGTTTTAACCTCGGTCGCAAAAGAGGTAATATTTTGACAGTACTGTCATCGCATGTCGCTGTCATAACAAACAGTCTCGACATCTGAACACCATAACTCGCTACAATATAAACATCCGTTGTAATGTATTTATAATTTTTGTCTGAAAACTATTTTCTGATAAAAATAATATAAATATAAGATGGGTCGCCCACGTAGAGAGTTTCTCTAAAAACAAAAACTCGAAAAATAATTGTTATTTTTTGCTTTTCTGTTTTATTTTGTTATGTTTTTATTTTAATGCAAAATGCTGAAACAAAAAAGGATTCTTCTAATAATATATAACTGACTTCAATAGTATGTTTGTCTAAACGTGCTACAACTTGAGAAACCACTAGTTTGCATAAAATAAATATTTTTGAATTTTGGCATGCTCCATTTTACAATGGGCAAGTGAGAAGAAATTTCTATAAATTAATGAAATTCATTCAAATTATATGATTCTAAATGAATATAGTGGTTAAAAAAAACTGCATTTGTAAGTCCTTTATATAAACTGAAAATCATATTGAAATGACGTGAAATAAAATAGTTTTTTAGCATATGCACTAAAAGCGTGCGCTTGCTCATCATTAGACTCTACAATGGCTTCGGAAAGGCGTAGAAGGCTGACGTGAAGAAGACCACAAGAAACTTTTTTACACTATTTTTTAATATAAAATTTCTTATAATATTTTTTAATAAACATTAGGTATTTTAAATAAGTTACATATTTTCTTCTTTTTAGCTTTTACAAATATATTTACCTATTAACCTTTAACCTTTTTATTTACAAATAAACAACCCTTGTTTTTTCCATCATATAATCAAATTAAAGTTCACCAAAATTTTCCTTTACTGAAATTTCCTTCTTCACCCCCTCCCACATCGCTTCAATTAAAACATCACTTGTATTAAACCCTTCGTTAATATTAAATTGCATTAAAACAACAATATAATTATTTATATTTATGTATTTTATTTATTGTTTTATATGTATTATAGTGCTAATTTGCATCACTATCTACTAACAGACACTGTTTCTCCTATGACGATTGGTTGTCTAGAAGAATATAATTGGTTGTTTCAGGCGTTATTTTGCAGAAATTCATATTAAAGGAAATTATTCAAAATGATTTTGCTTGGAAGCCGAAGCGACCACACGTATCCTGATGATGCCACGTGAAGTGGCGAAACGCGTCGAGACAAGTTATTGAATGTTGGTGGAGGTTATTTTCCTTCATCGACCTAATGTAGCGAGAATTATAAGCAAAATAATTTTGAATAATTTCCTTTGTCTGAAAGAAATTACTTTTAATAGCAATAGGAGCCGTCAGTTGCTCTAAATTCGTATTTTGTGCATGTTAAATTGTAATATCTACTATCTTAAGGCAATAAAAGGTTTATTATAATAATTATCACCTGTATATTAATTTTAATTCTATATTAAAAAAAAAGAATATTATAGCATTTTTATTACGCAATATATACATAGGATTTAAGTTATATGTAGTGCTAGTAGGTATATCAGAATACGTTAATAAAAATGTATATATTGAAATAGTATGTATTTTAGAAAGAATAAACAAAGACATTAATTTTCACATAACCTAAATGCGTTAGTGCTCGCATCCAGAAGGCGATGTCCTGGAAAACTTGATTATGCACCCATTTGAGCGTGTGCATTTTCTATGTCGCCTAAAACACACCCTTAATAGGTTTGGCTTAAGGTTTAAAATAATATTCAGTGTATATCTATATATGTGACTAACACATACATGGTACAAAAAAAATCTTCGGGTAATTATGAGATTCATATAGATAAATGATGTTTTTACATTAAAATGGCGGATGGGTTCGGTTGATGTTTTTTTTTATAGCAGATATCTTTTTTCTGTGATTGCATATTATAATGTTGGCGTATATTGGGGAATATAATTAGTAAGAATATTAATACAAATTACTGGGTAATAATTTTTTTATTGGTTACATATATATTTATAATTGTAGTATAAAATAACCGTAAATTTATATTTTCTACTTCCATAGTTACAGTTTTCTATTGAAAAAAAGCTTGTGGTAGAACCAGTAAAAAACAACTACTGAATTAGTTTTTAACTCTATACAGATCCATATCAGTAGGTCGTACTGACGTTCAATTTCTCCACCCAACAGTAAACAATCCAACTGGAATCAAATTATGATCCGTCTACTAGTTCAATCCTAGTACTGTGAGTACGAGTTTTTTTTCTGTAGCATGAATTCTAACATAAGTCGTGTAGTTTGAGTCATTCAGTAACGTTTATTGTATGAATGACAACTGAATTGTATAAAACTACATTTTTGAAAATCTGTACACGCTCTCCCCACCACTAAAAGGGTAAACATGACATACAGTTTTTTTTCTTAGTAGCATCTAATCTCCACGATCCAATAGGTCTTTAAAACGCGGGAGTAACAACACATTTAGCATTCTGGGCTCCCCTACTATATATTATTTAAAGTAAAAAAACAACTCATATTCAACATACAGATTTACATGTGACCGGGCTCATATGTATAGGTATATAGATAGCTATGAATATCCAGACGCGTGTACATAAGGTTGACGACCGTTGTACAGTTTTTATTACTTAAGTTAACAAGAAAAAAAATTATTTTGATTTCTTTTTCAGGGTGAATTTTTATTATTATTTTATTCTATGTTTAGCTATTTTTAAACATGCTTAGAGCTTTGAGAATTCTCTTTTGTTTCTTCATCTATTGAAGTTGTTTATCCTACAAAAAAAAAAACAATTGAAAAAATTGCATTGAAATTGTCTATTATATTATAACAGTAGGAAATCCGGGTAAAACTGAAGGAATTCCCAGAGCAATATAGGAAACATCGAGCGTAAACATTTCACGGCAAAACATATTTGCTGACAGCGTGTTAGCAATATCGATGATTTTGATTGTGGATACATTACGCGAAGAAAGACCGACGTATCGTGTTTTGTAGAAGCTATTGTATAAACTGCAATGAGATGAAATGAAATGTCTATTGATTGATGAATGGATATTCCTTTTTGGAGGAAAAAGGAGCTGACAATCCATTATATCTATACTAACACTGTTTCTCTTATGACAATTGGTTATCTGAAAATAATTACTTTTAGTGATAAGATTGTCAATTGTTTTAAATTTGTCTCCTTTGTGTTAAATTCTTTATTATTATTGTTTTTAAATCAATAAAGGATTTATTATTATACCTACCTATTCTATGATATACCCTAAAGGCACGACAATATAACAGTTAATTTGTGGTAATGTGTATAAATTAGAGATGTTCCGACTAGTCGGCCACTAGTCGGTAAAGCCGACTATCCGGCCACTATCGTAGTCGGCGACTAATCGGCAAAAAGCGCCGACTATCCGGCTTGACTTTGTGTCTATTTCTCAATAAATGTATGTGTTACTTCTTTGTAAAGAAAAATTAGTATCTTAATTATAAAACAAATCAACATAATATTTAATGACATATATTGCAATAAATGGCGTGATGATATTTGTCAATACAAATATAAATATAAATTAAATAAATAATTATTAATTTAATAATTATCAATTTAATTGCAGCGAATCAGCTGTAAACGAAGCGTAGTAAACCGTAACTTGTATACTTGGCATTGTCCACTTACATACTAATGTCATAACAATATATTATAAATCTACTATGATGTAGAAGAATATTTGCTTAAATGTATAGGCGCATTGTCATGCATATTGTAACAAATCCTTTAATTCAGATACTAAATTATCTAGTAATATGTTCTTTCTAGAATCTTATAACATAGTATGAATTTTTTCATGTATGCGAACACATTTAGGTAGGTACTTCACATGATAGTTCAGTTTATCCAAACATATCCTTTGCCTTGCTGACATTAAAGACGTTTTTATTTGACTGGATACACTTCTCATGTCAAGTTGATCCCGTAACGCAATTAAGTCTGCTTGTCTATCGTTACTTCTATTGTAAATATTTTATTATTTACACAAAAAGACTTTACACCTAAAACTTGTACAATATAGACGTGTTTGATGTTAAACATCGTGGGAGACAAACTCATTGTGCTGCACTGATTAATCTAAAAACAACCAATTATATTTTTTAATTATATTACACACGTACAAAACCATGTAGTAGTAGTTTCTTTCGCGATGCTGATAAAGAGGAAAGAATTTATCACAACTATCTTAAGGCTCTTTCTAGACGGCAATTTTCTCGAACGGTTGAAAGTGTTATTTTTCATACCAGATAAAGTTGTAGCGAGTTATTATACTTATTTATAAAAACCAAAGTAATAATAATAATAATACTTGCACCTAAATTTAGCTTAACTCAAAATATACTTAAAATATAACGGCATTCATTTAAATTTAATTTTAGTATATTAATTCAAAATATACCTAGGTACTTAAAATAAATTTGCGCTACCTACGCCATATTGGCTCCAATACGTCAACTTTTACAAATAATCCTAAAATATAAATTAAAGTAATTTGTATATTATTGTGGAGATTAGTAAAATAATAAATAAAAAGTTCTCTAATAATTCTGCTTATTGCAAACTTAGATAGTCTAACCTCGGACCGTGAACAACTTTCTACGTGACTTAATATTATTTTAGATTACTATACATTCATAATATAGTATATGTATATGTCCGATGCAATATCATAATGTACCTTCCTACATATATTAAATTGCATTCTATGTAGATAAACTAAAATTAAAATGTATATTTCTAATTAAATAAGTAGGTATTTAATAAAATATTATTTAAAAAAATTAAATCTTTTTAATCAGACTTTTACTGCCTTTTAAGATTCTATTCAAAGCGAAATGAGATATTTCATAACACAGTTTGAAAAAATCTGAAAATTCGTGATATGAATATAATAAAGCCTCCCGGTTTTAAAGTTTCCTCCGTAAAATTGTAGGTTTATATTTTAAGAGTGCAGCCTTGAATAAGTACCATCACATTTTCCCGCCGTATTTACGTCACATGCTACTGTCTCGTTTTGTTTACTTATGCTAGAGAGGGAGGTACTACGATAAAGTGAGAAAGACTGTTGAGCCTTGGCAGAGATGCGAATGCTTTGAGTAAATTCCGAACATTAATACCTTTTTATATACACCCTCTGAGAGGTTAAACAATTATAACTGAAATAAAATTATATTAATGTTTATGGAACTAATTAAGAGCCCGAGAGATATGGAAGATATGGAAAATAAACTCACTGTTTTTAAAGTCCTAATGTATCTACTGAAAAATATAATGGTCTGTACATATTTAAATGTATGAATGGTTGATATATTTCATACATGAAAAATGGTTTAATTTGTTAAATTCTCATTAATATTGTTAAAGTTTTTAAATAAAACAATAAAAAGATAAATAAATTTACTAAACTTTCAGCTTTTTCTTTGATTATATAATATGTTTACAGTTTAAGAGGAATGTATAAAGTATCACATCTGCTGAATTTTCTTTGATTGCTTACTCTTTGACGTTATCACGCCCGCCCATGTTTCAGTTGAGCAGTGCCGGTCGCCAGTGAGGCTGTTCGCGCGTTTTATTCTGTAAATCGTCTTCAGGTAATGCCCGGGACTTGATACTTGAGTGTAAAAGTGGAAGTGAATGTGTGTGTTTGTTTATGTCGTAATTTGAATTTAGGTAAGTTGTTTTTTATTTATTTATTATTTGTTTATCTTCTCATTAAAGGAAATTAAAATTATTTCATAAATAAAAATAAATAATTTTCTTTTATATATATACTTTTTAACTTATAAATAAATTATATTTTAAAAAGGAATTATGCGTTTATTTCAGATAGCGTATTTAAAAGTAATAGGCTACCTATTCTAGAAAATAATTTGCAAATAATAAAAGCAATCTACTTTCTTTCTAATATAACATATACCTATATATAGATATGTATATTGAGATCTGTGTGAATATTTGTTTTCCTAATTAGAGAACCAAGAATAAATAGATGTGGTTGCCATGGTTGAGGTCTGTGGCTACTGTTACTGCTTATTCCAGTTTAACAGGCGTTGATACGATTCCATTTGATTAGATAACTAGGGTAGTAATTTCCATGACTACTTTCTATATATACTAATGTGGATTCATCCATAGTAATACACTTGTAATCAGTGGCGGCTTTAGGGGGTGGCGAACTCTTGCAGGGGCCTCGGGCAACAACCCAAGCAAATTAAAAAAATATATAAATATATAGAACATATACAAGTTGTCCCGTAAGTCAAGAACCAAAGAAATACTGGTAATAGAGGGAGTAATTTCCTATCCGAAACACTAAATTTTATTGTCCTAGGCCAAGTAGTTTCCGAGATATGATTTTTTTAAATTGTTTTTTTATTGAATAATTTTTATTTATTTGTATAACTTTAGCACTACTTGTTAAATATGACAAATACCTAAACCAAACAACCAGGTATACTTTCGCACACATACTTTTCACGAAGGACAAAGGGCCTCGCAAAGATTGCTGCCCGGGGCCTCGCAATGGGTAAGGCCGCCACTGCTTGTAATAATAATACTTTAATATTGAAGGAGGCGCCCTCTTGTGGCCACAACTAGGTATCACATAAGTATTAAGATGTGATGCAAAAGATGTGATCTTGGTTTAATTTACTGAACATAATTAAACGCAAACTATAGTCGCTTTCCTAGTTGCCACTATCCAATTGGTAGGTATATCTAACAAACTAGTACCTACTTTTAGTGAATTACTATCGCGGTAACTTCTTATTACTTTAATTTGGTGTTTAAATCCATCGTGGTCGCGGCGAGTTTGTCTGAACCAAAACTAAAATAAACTCTAAACTAGGTAATTAAATAACTTAAGACCATAATTAACAAAGTTGTGTAATAGGAGAGTTTTTTTTTCTAAAATAGGGGACAACATTTTAAAATATTATTAGTTACTTTTTAAAGTTTATTCCTATAAATGATTCATTTGTTTTTTAATTAAAAAAAAAAACAGTATCTGTTTTCAAATAACATAAAAAATCGTCTCACTTTATTACATAGGTTATGCTAGTTTAATATAATATTAATTTAGTATAATATAATATAACATATACTGATATTTTGTCTGAGATAAATCTATATAAAATATTCATACTTAAAGACAGACTCGACAATACGACGAAGAAGGAAAATAGTAGATGGTTCACATATTTAAAACAATTAATTATCTACGCTTTATACACTATGATATACAAGTAAAAGCACTCCATCGTGTTACAATCAAAGGTTTACGGAACAAACTCAGAGCACTGTATAGTGGCTACATCGAATAGAATGAATTGGATTCTTCATTTAAAATGGACGGAGGAAAATACGTCATGCAAAATGTTTGTCGTCGACAGAAAACAGGGTTGCAGCGGCGATGTTAATAGTGTATATATTTTTATAAACAAAACTGTAAATTTGAATTTGGAATGAAAAGAAGAACGCGAGGGACGTGCGAATGAGGACTTGGATGTTGGTTGTGAATGGGAACGGATGTGTGAAGCTATTGGTAATATAATGTAATTATAAGTTTTCATTGATACAGTCCACTTGCTCTATTGGCTACAACGTAGTGATATATTTTCTGTTGGTTATTATTATCTTTTAAATATAATATAAAACATGGTGTTATAAATAATAGAAATAAACGCCATAGTAAATCGCATTTAATTTAATTTTTATATTTTACATTTAAAAAACTCACAATGTTATTGATAAGTTATCTAAACAAATAATAAGACTCATCATTCATTGAAGTGTATTGCTGATAATATTATATAAAAAATACATTTATTCTGTTTCAAACTACCCTAAGATTTTCAACAAGAAAATTTCCATAAAAACATTCAACATATTAAATAAACAACAAAAAAACATTTCGTCGTATTCAAATTAATCATACATTAGGTTCACTCAAAAAATGATTAAATAATTTCCATTATTTATTCAAAATACTTCATTTGCTTCCAAACATTCTAATCTCTTATTACGAGAGAATATAATTCCCGATTCCCGAGTGGATCTCCACAAAACAATCTAATAAATACCATGGGTTTATGCCTCGCATATTTCGTGACCTTGTTCCGTTGAATTATTCATGTAAATTGAAATCGGATTTCTGATATACTCGACGCATTTCTGCATTTTTAGGAGGTCCACGATTCGTTCTCCGTTCCCTTGAACATGTAGATTTGTTCCTTCAGAAATTTTATACGAATAGACTTGCATCGACGTTTTTACGACAAATTTACGTATAATTAAATAACTAAAGAGTTTAAATATAGTAGGGTAAAACGAGGTAATACCGGTCACTTAAGCAAAAGAAGAAAGACACTACTCAGTGAAAACTCAACCTTTTATTTTAATTTTTTAAGAAAACATAACTTCAACTATTATTCTAGGATAATCATTAACAATGAGATCAATATTTATAAAGAATTTGGTACAATAATCATTTTTAAAAAAAGTGGATTTGACCGGTATTGCCAGCCATAGCTCATAATGCCGGTCAGCTGGTTGACAATACCGGTCAAGCTTTTAACACGTATCGCAAATCTTGTTTAGCGAATTTCTTTTCTTTCTTCTTTTCTCTGTTATTCTCCTCTGTTCTCTTTCAATCAAAATTTCTTTATTAAGAACGCTAGTGAGAGCTTTTGCATGCTTTTTTCAAGAGGCGTTTTTGACCTTTCTCAGTTACAAATTTACTTGAGTTTTGAACTGAGGAGATGCCAATTTCATCGACATTATAAGCATATCTTGGTAGAAACTTATGTTTTTCTATTAATTCCCCAAGCAGCTTAAAAATACATCAACTTCATCCTTGTTAAAAGCAGTTATCAGATTTAAACTCTTGCCGTGAGCTTTACCAATTTCTTCCAGCCATTCCAAGATTTTCGTTAATGTTGTGCTTCACATTATTATTAACAGGATACTCATAAGCCTTTCTTCTTATTTGAATTGAAATGGAGCCAATAGATTTCTTTCCGAGGAATTTTACTTGGTCTGTCATTTCTACTTCCTGTTCCTTCGTGAAAACTGGACAGTGATTCAGGGTTTTTTTTTAATCTTTCTTGAAGGGTTGAAAATAGGATACCAGTAAAACGCGTTGCTTCTCTTATTAGTGTCGATTTATCGACAAGTTTAATGCCCTGGTTAAATCGCTTTGGTTCAATTTTACGTTCAATCCTTGGCTCATATTCCGAGTTTTGACATTCTAAAATTGAAAATAAATATGAATATAGGTACATGAATACAATACACAAAATATAAATGCGACAAACATAAACAGAAACTAATTATTAAGTCTAAAAAATAACATCTACTAGTATATGTGACTTGCGGGTAATACCGGTCACAGTGACCGGTATTACGCACATGTGCACGCTTGAGGTTAATAATCAATAAAAAAAAAACTTGTTGCAAATTGCTTGGAATCTACATTCAAATAGATAGTTAGATAACTGATTGACAAAAATTATTACAGGCAATAAATGAAATATGAATATTAAAATACTCACCTCTTATTTTCTGCGACCAAAAAATTATAAGAAAACTTCCCGAAACAAACATTCGCCTCGTTCTGAGTGACGCGTGATTGTAACTTATTGAAGATCGATGTGTCAGCATGGGGAACAATCACCCCATCCTATGTGCATGTCAAAGTGCACATATACAAAATACTTTGTAAGATATTTGGGTGACCGGAATTATGAACTGACCGGTATTACCTCGTTTTACCCTAATGATTATTTTAAACGAATTTTAAAGTTTTAGATAGTATAATAACATAAAAAACAAGACAGGTTCTGTTTATAGTACAAGTTTTTCGATCTCAGTTTTTATAGTTATAGTTCGCTTTTATAACTAACTTTATACCTGACCAAATAATTTAAAAAAAAGAATAACTATTTGGTATTTTTCGATAAATTTGAGGTCGGCAGAACTTTGATAGACAGATAACTAAAGTTTTAAACTTGATCGATGGATAGATGAAGTTATCTAAATTCGCGCGAAAAGATAAAGGCCTTAATTATTATCTATTTCTTAGATGCTCTACAATAAAAAAAACTATTACAATAAGTTGCCGTTGTGTAGGTATTTACTTGTTTATGCATGATCAGGAATTACCCTTCCGATTTCAAAAATTAGTTTTGTATTGGATAGCCTACTGATTAAGAAGGGTTATACGTATCATTATATTTTAGAAATAGTTTGACTTATGTTTTTGATTGATTCTTTTGTTTTTCCATGTGAATTTTGTGTTATATTTATTATATACTTATTTGAAATAGGAATGTATGATTGAAGACCAATGAACCCGTCTAGTAATTTGTCCACTATTGATTGGATAAAAAATTATAAAATTATAGTGTAGTTGAAATTAAACTATAAATATATATTAAATTAATTTTAAATAATAGAGATTATTGCGATTTACAGAATTAGTGTTCGCTCCGAACAATCCGTGTTGGGTTTTATTAAAAAGTTTTTCAAACTTTAATGCCCGCCTCAAACTCTCACGGATCGGATTAAACTTTCTGAATTAAAAAATAATAACTTTGAAACATTTCGACTCAGGAATTGAATTTTATCTTCTTTTATAACATACATACAGTATGCATCTATCTAAATATATATAACTCAAAGGTGACTGACTGACATAGTGATCTATCAACGCACAGCCCAAATCACTGGACGGATCGGGCTGAAATTTGGCATGCAGGTAGATGTTATGACGTAGGCATCCGCTAAGAAAGGATTTTGATCAATTCTGCCCCCAAGGGGATAAAATAGGGGATGAAAGTTTGTATGAAACTTTGTCAATTTTCTATAATTCCAATGAAAATGATTTTCTCTTTTGTGTTACCATGCTATTTGTGATTAAATTATGCTTATAAAATTGACAAATACTAGGTAAATTAAGGTCTATAAATATATTGGAACATTTCATACATATTTTGACTTGAGACGTGTTGATTATTTGAATAAATAATAATAATAAATTAATAATTACGACATAAACGCATAACGCAAAACATATATTTATTTAACTTTGTTTATTTATTAATATTTAAAGAAATTGATGTAAAATAATAATGAAGATTAAATTAGATTGAAAGTATAATCATCACAATGCATTGTAACAATAATAAAAACCAAGAAAGATGACAGTGACAGAACAAATGTCAAAAACCTAAAATTTTCTTAAATAACTATTTTCAGCCTGTAGAGGCGACCGCTCCAAGTATATTTATGACGTTTTTTTTTGCACCCGGGACCTTAACGAGATTGTTTAGCTAGTTAGTGTGCTAGCAAAACAATTTATTAGCTAAAATAAGAGATTAAAATACCATATTATCTCATAGTTAAAGTACATACATACATATAAACAATAGATAATTTAATTGCCATTGAAACAAAGTAACTAATTGGATTTGAACCGCTTATCCCCATGCCAATATTCGGAACAATTTACTGGAATATCGATTTAACTTCGGACGATCCAATCGGGTGTAATGGGGGTCATTACTCAGGAATGGCAAAGCACTTTGAACTTAGATTTTAATTAAGGTCTCGGTTGTTGCTGACTGCATATTTTTAAAGAGATAGAACTAGCTAGTAATAATATTTATATTCTAAAATATATATTAACAAGTCTCTAAGTACAGATGGCGATTTTCAAATGGATACAGTATTTGTAGGTATATAAACTATGGAAAGAGAAAAAAAAGACGATCGCGGTGTCGTAAACGGCAAAAGAGATATCTGCATCCCTTTCACACCAGCGATTCACACGTGCCAACTTCGACAAATGAACGCAGGCGACACGATAATAATATAACGATCCCTTTCTAATGATTGTTTCTTCCAGTCCAAAGTCCAATCTGTATCCATTTGAAGATTGTCGACTGTATGTTATGGTTTTTATTCTATTTTTATAAAAAGAGTTGTAAATCTGATCTTGATATATAAATCTACATAAAAAAGCCTCTGTGGTGATTTTAGGTTTGATTCCTCATTAAAACAAATGTTAATATCTATTAATATATTGTAAATATATAAGGTCGAGTGTTACGTGTTTGTGTCTTCCTTGTCCTGTTACTTATAGGTCAGTGTATCCCAGATATTAGGATGTTGTTTGATTTGTATACCTATATATATAGTCATTTATTTAATTCTTTTGCTATTTATTATTTTATTACACAAAATAAATTAAGTAATTATTACTTACCATAAATGTTTGGGGCCTGAAGGTCAGCGAATATGACCTTAACAGTAAAATTCAACAATACGAAGAAGTTCACACGTCAAAAGTATTAAAAATGGTTAAATGGGGAACCTAATTGGCATGACATGACCGCTTAACGCTTCAAGTAATTTTGGTACTAATTTACTTATTGTAGGGATTAAATATTCAAGTATTTTACGGGCAATTTATTCTTACACAACAATTCTAATAAAATCATTAGAGAATATCAAAAACAGTTTTACTATAGAGACAATATTATTTAACGAATTCGATACAGTGTAGGTAAAATATTACTCCAAATAAGTATGTTGGTAGTACATATAGGTTACGTTGTTAATGTGAAAAAAGAATACTTTTTTATATGTTGGTTTTCCACGTATTTCTTTTACTAGCTTTTCTTTGTTTACGACCTTTGTTTGTTATTTCAGTATGTTTCAAATCAATACGACACCTCGTACGTCCTCATTTTATTTTATTTTATTATAATACACATATCTATATACAAAAATATATGTTAATGAACTGCGTTTGAAATATTTATAGCAAGGGATTAAGAATGAAATAAAAAGCTATTTATTACAAACTAATAATCTTTAGTGCACAAAACTAAAATACAATTCTCAACCACTGTGTTGCGGCACTTTTATATGCCACGAAATTCTGAAGGTGTGACGCCATATTTGAGATATATAATAATGTTAATATTATTAAATAATATGATTTAAAAATTTTTAAACTTATCTTTTTCTTTGTGTGCTGCCAAATTTTAAAATTGTTAAAAGTGTGCCGCAACAAAAAAAGGTTGAGGATCACTGCTCTATCTATTAACCTTATGGCAAAACACAGTTGATACAAAACAGACAGTTTGTAATGAAATTAACATTTAAATAAAACAATATTAAAATCTACCATATATTTCAATCCTTCGATTTTCTACTTTTCCGTATCTCATATGATTTCAAATACATCGAAAAAGTTGTTAGAAAATCGATATTAATCTAGTAAAACAAAAACACGCCGATCACTCTGCCTAATAATAAATAAGCGAGGAAATAATAAATACATATGAATCATTTTTATCTCTCTACATATCCAGAAAACATTCGCAATTCGTTCATTGGATTTCCATTTCACGGCGCGCCACAGAATATAATATTATTTGGAAAATTTATACAAGTGTTCTGACCTTGCGGATTCGTTCCTCATGTAAATGCCGTTTCTACGGAGATTATTCTCGATATTTATTTGTAAAAGAAAAATTAATAATAAATAGTATTCAACACATATTTTCCTCCAAAAAATAATAATGATAATAATAATAAAAATTCATTATTGCGCTTCAAAAATATGGCACAATGACAAAATAGTTCTGTAATAAAAATTCAATGTAATAATTCAAATTTAATAAACAATTGAAATCGAAGGTCATTTCATTTATTTTACGTATCTATAATTAATTATAATTATTGACATTGATATTATTTAAATAAATTAAAAAACTCCTTTCGGATGACTATTCCGTTTATTTTGAATATTTTAATGCTAAAAATTTTATTTTGTTGCGTATTTACTAACGTTTTTTATTCCCGCCGCGACTACGATGGATGTAAAATGTATGTCAAATTAAAATAATAAAAACTATTCAAAATTATTTTTGTTTAAGTATTTATTATAGTTTTTAATTCGTTGTAAAACAATCAAGAATATTGTCTGGGCGGATTTCAATAAACGTTTACGAGGTAGGGGCTGGTGGCGCCTTCAAGCATAAAGTGGATGACAAGTAGGTATATTAATAATAGGTTTCATTCCGTCAAAATGAGATTTCTTTGAAGGTACGAAAAAATCTCAAATTCACTCGGAAGTACATTGGTTGAATTTTAATTTGTAAATAGAAACTTTATATTTTACTTTAAATATCGAATGAAAAGAATATTTTTGCTCTAGTTCAAAAATTTAATAAAATGCTAATTTAAACCTTTTACCGCAGAAACAAAATTAGTAACCTAAAATGTGTAATATTCGTTGAGTAATTAAAAGCATTGAAGGAGGCAATTTCGTCGCTAACTACTTTAAATACTTCGCAGCCAAAGATGAGGGAGGTAATTGAACTCTTAGAGATTATTAATTTTGGAACGCTAAAACTCTATGAAGCTAGTTGCCTTAATTTGGATTTGAATGTACTATAGAAACAGGACAAGGACAAGGTAAACATATAACACCCACACCAGGAACAAATATCCACTTTTTTTATAATAATAATACCATTAAATAACCTGGGATCGCACCCGAGATCTTTGCGTTAACAGAAATAGCGTGGTATCAATTCCGCGCTAACCACCACAGAGGCCTACTTTATTTCTTTATTAATTGAATATTCTAAACCTTTATTACGCAAAAATCCTTAAAGCAATCTTTATAGAGAAGCTCATAAATCACCGAATTTGTTTATAATTTAACAAATGTATTAATATTTTTACTGCTATACATTACCGTGTGTTCTAAATAACCATAAAACACAAGTTACGAGTTTACGTACGTTTTTTAAATATATTCTATCGTAAGAGTTTTGACTCGTTGCTCGTTGCCGTGAATGTATGTGTAGTATATATATGCAATTTTACTATAAAACTATTTTTATCAACGTACTCTCAATCCATGTATACGCTTAGAGATAATTTGAATATAGAAGACTATCAACATTTTTTTAAAGATTTAATTACTTAGCTTACTGACAACATAATTATTTAATACATTTTGAAATATATCTTATTTAATTTTTATATTATATATTATATTTATTAATGTAAGTATTTATTAATAACAGAAATTATTTGTGTATTATTTTGTATTTATTTTTATTATTTTATTTTTCTGAACGATTTACATCATCGCTCATATCTCTCAAAGGTATTAAGTTCATGCAATAAAGAATTTATTATTATTATTAATATTTAATTACCATAATATTTTAATTAAATAAATCACACAGCTTTTCTTTAAGAACGTCATGAAGCAGATATATAGACAATTTAAATATTGTACATTTTTGGTCTTCCAGCCCAACCTAGATATATTTTTATTAATTAGTAGTTTGTAATCTTCAATCTTCATCATTTGTGAGAAATAAAACTGAATTGACCAAAACGAAAGCCTGTTTCCAAACTATTATTTAAATTGAAACATTCTCAAGTAGGTATTTGTAATTCACGAGGGTCACTGGCTAACCTACTTCTGTCGAATATAAAGCTAAAAGTTATCGATCACATTTTTTGTAGTCACGAAAAGGAAGTATTGTGCTTATCGGTAATAATCTTCAATTGTTTTCTTAGATTCCGAATCTATGAGGTGAAGAAAACGCAATTGTTTCTACTGAATATCGCTCCTTTTCTATTTTACTATAATCTATTGCATCATACATAACTATAATAGTGCCTTGTTCACTTATGATTGTAAGGTTTAAAGTTGCTAAATATTACAATATAAAAGTATAGTATTTTGAAAACTTAACTGATGGACCAATGATCTGTAAATAAAATTCTCCCCAAAGTCACTAAAAACGACATGAAAAATGAGAAAATTTGGTCATTTACATTTTGAAGTCTATTGGTGAATTAACATATGTATAGTAATAATAATAAAATGTATTTATTGTAAAAAATGTAAAATTATAAAAAGCCAATTTAATGGCCATAAAAGAACGCTTAGGAATCAGCAATACAGTTTAAAATTATAAACCAACGAAACTGTATAAATCTTCAATTATTAAAATAATCACATTAATAAATCGTTTTTTAAATTACTTAAATCAATCTTAAATCAACAATCGTCACTATAAAAAACACGAACAAAAAATAGCATTGTTTTTATATTTAAAAAATAAATTTAAAAGATAATTATCTTATTTAAATAAAGAACATAAGCAATGATTTATCTAAATATAATTCATATAATATAGATACATTTTTAATTGTTTACCGCGCGCCGTCACATGATACAGAAGCGTGCAATAGATTCCCATTCTTTTGTTTAAAGAACAATGTAAGCAAAGGTACCCGTATATTCATTGGCCATTATTGCATGCACGATAATTACAGTTCATTCGTAATATATATTAAGATGAATTAGTTTATTACAATGAATGATATCATAATCATCTATTACTATTAAAAATACTATAGGTATAAATCAATATCTTAGATATTACTAGCGATTTTCATTTGTTTTCAAATTATTATTTTTTAGCTATTATTCTATGTGTATGTATATATATTTTTTAACATGTAGTACAAGTTATTCACTATTATTTGTATGTATCATTGTTGTTTTTAATTAATTAATGTGTATAATTGTTTTCTGTTACTATTTTGTATGAAAGTTAACATTTTTAGTTAAAGTGATCGAACTTTGATAACGATGGCCGTTTAAGAGGAGAGAAGAGGTATGCCATGCATTTCGTAATGAACCGGGAATAGTGAGAACGTTACGGATCGACTATATATTATTCTACTATTCTAAGTTAGTAACAATGTTATTACGAATTAATAAATTTGTAGCGGCTATCTCCACTGCCGGACATGGCCACGCCACGACAAGGCCTGGACACGCGTGGTAGCAACCCGCACACAGCGACCCATTCTTATTGGTTATGTTAATCCTAATGTTAAGGAGTACAACACTATTTCAATCTAAATGCTCTTTAAACAAATAATTTAATTGTAACGGTATCATAGGTTATTGGCGAATATGATTAAATTAATTTAACATACTTTATGTGGGATCAGTCCCGCAGTGGCATGGCTACAAAGCTTTCGAAATATTAATATAAAAATAATAAAATGTCGTATTATGCGTCTCATATTGTCCTGAAATCCTGAATAAATGTCCTTGGTTAAACCGGAACATTTTCATAAAGTATTACAGTCAAGTCACGTAATAGACGAAAAGGAAAAAAAGAAATGAACGAGTCCCATCCTGCGGTTATTACTTACATTGTGTTAAGAATAATTTTCGAGATATTTATTGAAATGTTTAGGAGGATTTTTTTTGGGTTTTTAATCGGCCGAAATCTAAGCAAGATATAAGTATTTAAACAATGAATAAACAAGAAAATATTGCGTATCTCTAAAATGTATAGAATGTAATAAATAGGCACTGCGTAATTTTCGTACTAAAAAAGACAATAAACAAGAAATGTCCGGGGATTAGCGACAAATGTTTATTGGAAAACAATTTAGATGGTTTTACTGTTGAGGGGAGTGATTTTGCATGTTGTCACAGATGTTACCATGGTAACGTTATTGAAGAATCTAAAATTAGACTAGAAGAGAGTTCACAGTGTTCTTAGTGAGAAGTTTAGTGCATAACGTAATGAACTTTTGGATTTACGAAATGCTAAAACATTTAAGCCCCAGTTCATGAAGCGACAAACACCTCTACAACATACAATTACAAACTTAAAAAAATTTAAAGACTACAATTCAGTATCGTCTAAAACATTGTCAATTGTTTTTACGAATAATTTGCTCGAAGGCGTAAATTAAACACGAAGCGAGCAATAAAATTCTATTTAGAAAACTTCAAACACAGTCTGGAATCTAAATAGAATATTGTCTCTTTTTATTGTTTGCTAGCGTTTGTTTTTGGAATCGAAATTATAAATATTATATTCACTAATATTGTATATATTGTTAACATGGATTAATTTTTAATTCAATTAAAACAAGCCACCACACTACGCCCGTGCACAGCACTAGAAACGTCAGATGGTGGTTTAAAATGGCGTGGTTATAATGCAAAATTTCTATTGATGTGTTGCAGCCTGTTGTAAATCAAGTTATTATGTCGTGTTAGTAAAATAATTATATACTGAGGGATTATGATTATAGATTTCATTCATCAAAAGGTATACAATACAATCACATACCCGAAATATAAATTTACCTTTCCTTTTAATTAATCATACAATAATAAGTTGATATAATTCGGAATAGACTAATGGGTTTAAATGTGCCAAAAGTTTATTGATAAGGGTACAAAAGTCTTACCCAATTAAATGTACTAACTATAGAATGTATGTATGTATGTATGTATGTATGTATGTATGCAGAAATGTCTAATTAAAATTCAAATATAATGTTTGAAATAAATAAACAGGTCAAAGCACTCGAGATACTTTGCTTTGTTTTTCTATACGCCTCCGAATTTTCAATTATCTCATTTCCCTAATTTGCCAATATTGTTCAAAGGGTATTGTGAGAAGCATTTCCTTGAAACACAAAGTAATTGTTACATAGAATTGGGTGATTGCTTTTTTAATTAGGTTTTATATGACGTTTACGAGCATGTTTAATGGTTCGAGTAAAATTTTGAGTTTATTAGGCAAATGGTAACCACGTTATCCCGGTAGATGGCGTCACGTTTATCCTAGTGCTAATCGTTAAATTCAGATGCGATCTCATGCCGCGTTCATTGTTTACCCATTTAAATAATAGAATAAAATCTAGATTGCCATAAATAAGGTATTAGAAGAAATCCAAAGGAAATAATTTCAATATAGGAAAAGGTCGAATTAATCGATATGCTACCAACTGATCTTTATTAATCGTGGGTTGGAGATAAGGGAAAACTTATCCCACAAATCTTATTGGATTTATTTGTATCTTATTTTCTGTATACCTAACCCTTTTTATATATTAAACAACCTAGGTTCATTTTTGTATATTTTTAATCGATCAACTCGACGGAGTGCTAAATTTATAAAAAGCGATCTTAATATGTCATGATATTATACATTTATTACTATTGTATTATAATTTAAAAAGATAAATGAATTACAAAGTAAATTTATATACATTTACATTTCTCAATATAACATAAGACGCCCTATTTTTAATGAAAGAATGTCGATAAAAAACTCGCTACAATATTCATCGACATACGATAGTTGTTTATATTTTTGTGACGTGATCTCAATAAAACCAATCACCCTGTATATCTTAGACGCTCGTTCATCAACTTGCGTGATGCACAGATTGCGTGCTAGCTGTGATTTATAAAAATAGTTCCGTCTATGATCGTAATGCTATTTTCGATGTAAGTAAGAATGATTGGATCTTTCATTATCTCACTCAAGTCTGGATAATGTTGGACGGCTCTCAATCGGTGCTTCGACGTTGATTGAGGACTTCGTAAACTTTAAGACGCAAATTCCTTCCCACCGATACATGATTATAAATTTCTTTGAAGAGGCGCTTGTAGTTGTGAAACGTACTACTAATAATGAGATAAAAGAATAATTCGATACGTTTATTGATTCATTTGATTCGATATTTGAATAAATTTGCAGCTGACGCGACCTCTATCCTCTCGGAACATGTTATTAAGTTTATTATAATAAAAGAAAGGCAATAAGCCGCATTCAGTCTTCTAAATTCAATTGCGTTTACAAATATTCTCAAGCTATCACTACGAGATGAAATACAAGCAATCCTCGGTTTTACGTCATGTTAGGTATCAGAGAACAGCGACGTAAATCGAAACGCCGTAAAACGAGGACATATATACAGAGTAACTTTAATGTAACGACCCTCAATATAGCGATTATTTCGATTTAACGAATTTTTCGAAATCCCCTAGAACTTGGCGTAAGTGCTAATGTAAAATATAACGTTACATTACGAATACATTTATTAAAAACCTTTTTATAAGGAATTTTCAATCTTTGCAAAATATAAAAAGAAAGTATTATTTACCTCTGTTTAACGAAATCGTTCACTATAACAGGGAAAGCAGATTAGTACCTACGTAAAGCTGAGATTAATATATTTTTTAACCTTGTTAAAACGAATCGTAGACCAACCTAACCTCTGTATAACGAATCTCATTGTAACAAATTACTTGATATAACGAATTATTTTCTGATTCCCTTTAGTATCGTTATATCAAGATTGCACTGTATAAATAAATTGATAAGTCCTCAGACATTCTTTATTGTAATTGTATTCGAATGCGATTCCTTACTCCAATGCTAACAATTTGTATTTCCCCCAATTAGGTTGACCCTGAAGGGATATTGTTGAAGTTGAAATACAACAGGTCTGGGCAATGTGAAAATAAATATTTATTGTCTGTATAAACGAAAAGGAAAAATAAATATGTCAATTTTTTCCGACTTCCGTAACGTTTATGTTTATTTTATAAAAGTGGTCAATACAAGGTCACATTTTAAAATTTACCATTTAGTTAGCAATTTTTATTTATCGACAAAACTGATAAAATTATTAATAATTTAATTTTTTTACGGCTTACTTTCGCGTTTAGTTTTGTTAATTCAATGTTTTACGGTCATAATGGTGTCGCTACGCAATTGTAAATATCTGTATATTGTTATGTTTATATAAAACCGATATAAAGAACGATTAAATATTAAACAATTGAAAGCACAATTCGTTTGATTCAATTTATTTGTATTAAAAAATAAATTTACATATTTTATTAACTTACAATACTTTATAAACCTAATCCTTTTTGAAGCCATTAACAAAACAATTGAAAAATAAAACAAAGCGAACAAACTCGGCTATTTAATTTCAACAAATGAACGGCCTCGAATGTTCTTTGCCACAGACAAAGTTTTCGTTTAAACTGCTTGGAAATAAGTTCTAGTAAGCGAGTAATTTAAAAATAGACATTCAATTTAGATAGTAGTTGGTTATTTCATTTTTAATTGATTTTTTAATAATTGAAAACTTCAAACGCGAAAGGTATTTATTTGGTTTAGATAATTCTTCTATGATGTTCATAATAACAATATAAAGGCTTTGACTTGAGTAAAATAATATTATTTACCGAGCGAAAATAAACACCAAAAGTTTATCCAGCCGAATTGTCACTTGAACACGTACGACAGTCTTCAGAATACAGTACATAAATTATAATGAGAAATAACCTTCAAAATCCTTTACATCGTAACTCCATCTACGATTAGAATCATCTTGAGTTAGTTACCGAGGTAATTACTGATGATTCAATATTGATTGATTGATACGGGTTCGTGATAAGGGTTTATGTGTGCTAACTCGTGGCTTAGTAAAATACTTCAATGCCTTTCTGGGTTAAACTAACATACGGCTGATATGTTTACCCATGTTCCAAGTTCCAAGTCGGGGACCTTCGGTAACAGCACTTGTATTAGCTGGATTACGTTTCATAAGCTGGAGACGCCTCAGCTATGCTGGCTTATTGAACTAGCCCGTCTACTTCCAAGTTGATTCCTATATCCACTCCAGTACACGGTGATACTTAGTGTTTCAGCAGGACTGATTGACCTAAATAATGTGTATATTAGAATATTGTCTATCATACATTAGTATTTACCGGAATTTTTGGAATTGAAATAGAGATTTCAATCATTCAACTACAGTCGCTTTAAATGCATTAAGAAAATTTGTTGTTGTAGTAACATAGTTTTTTTCTGGTAGCAGTTATCTCACATGCCGGTCTAGTATAATAATAATAATTTTTAATAATAATAATCTTTATTTCACAAAATACAAAAGCCCTATATACAATACTAGCGGCCCAAAAGAAGTCATTTAAATTGTATTGTATTGTTGAATATGACTCAAAAACTGCTTCGATTTTTGAGATGTCCCAAAAATTAACGAATACAATGGTTCGGGTGGAGTTTCTAATGCTGGCAATCTCACTTTGCCATTAGCACAACACATGCCGGGCGTTTCACCTGGAAAGTTAGCCGCATCACAATGTGGACATATTGCGTCCATCATTCCAATGTATCCGTACATACTATAATCAATCTGACTGTTGTAATTAAAAGCAGCACGCATCATTTTAGCCAGCGGGTACAGGATCCACAGGTCTATTTCTTGCATTACGTTCACGCTGCGATGCATTAGCTTGTGCGCGTTCATCTGCAGTCTGTGATCGTCTTAGTAATGCCACATTATTTGCATTACGGGTTCGGCGACCTATATTTGCTCGTCTGGCTCGTGGCATTTTTCCTTCAAATAAAATAGAATAAATCATATTTAAAACAAATTGCTACATTGATTTGCTACATTAATAGTGGTACACTATATGTTTTTTCAAATAAAGAAACACATGCATACATGTAATTCACTTCAACAGATAAAAACTTACCGTTTGTGTAAATGCGTTCGACAATTTAATTCAAATGAAGCCTGTAAACGATATGAAACACCGACGGCTCATAACATAGTACATTTGAACAAAAAATATAAACACAAAGCAATAATTATCGCTGACAATTTTCTTTAATCGAAGCACGTCCAAAATGAAATGACAGCATGAATGACATAAAGAGTTTCAATTACTGTCAATACTGAAAATAGTTTCTAATTGACAGCACAATCCGCCATTTATTGAATTAATTTGTTACAAAAAATGTGATAAATGAAGAACCGCGCTCCACCGATTTTGTGCAAACTCCACATAAACCATCTACTAAATAGTCCGAACAAAGCCTAAACATTTGGTTTGGATAGGTGAGCCCGTTCTTGAGTTATAAAATTACAACGGAAAGTGCCATTGATTTTTATATGATTGATCTATCAACAGAACTATTCCTAAAACTGTATTTATGTAGATATGCTGTATAATAAGTAGGTATAAATATATGTGTAATTAATTTTATTAAAACCAAAATATATTTTTTATTCTGTTTATACATATTTAGAGCGCAATTCTTCTATACAACCGTAGCTTTATTGTTAGTAGAACTGGAATGAGTAGCTTCCGGAACATTGTATAGAATTTGTTTCCTTAAACTTTTATTTCATTTGATATTCCAAGAGCGTCTTGTTAAGAGCTTTAATCGACAAACTTTCAACAATTTACATCGAATTTATTCCAAGCTATTGTATTTAATGACAGGGGGAAAACGGAATGTATTTTTGTGAATGCAAAAGTGAATTACACATTCAATTTTCTTGAGTTGTTTTTACAGTTTATTTAATAAATGGAACGACCCTTCCAGATGCGTATTGGGTGAAGAATACGCGACAGTTGCCTCTCCTTATATAAGTCCTAATGGTCATATGTCCATATGAAATATATAGGGTTTTATTCGGCTTACTATCATATTTATTTTGATTATTTTTATAATACCTTTCAAATTCCTTGGAGTCTCTTTTGGATTTTAAATTACTTCTGAGTATTATTTGAATTGATTTGAATTTTTTTTATTGATAGCCCAGCATATGACCACACTCCGCCTGATGTTAAGCTAGAGTGCAGTCCATGAGCATAGACAACTGTTACCACAGACAGATGTCCGCGCGCAACAGTCGACTCCACTATGCCGGCTTGAGGAGACGCATGCGCTCTGTCCAAATTAATAGGGTACACTCCTCTCGTTATCCCGGCTACTTCCAAGCTGATCCCGAAACGCGGCTAGGTCACTTCACGGGTGTTCTGCTTGAAAGTGGTGATACTTCCCCCAGAACGGCATACTGGGCTAATGCCATCATCAGTATGCCTGCCACTCTTAAATCTTGGTTTATCAATATAGGTAGAGACTAAAGCGCATGCGACTATCCTTTATCGATACTACAATACGAAATTTTGAAATCGAAGAAGTACTTCGAAGTTTATTCCCGATTGAATTTAGTATGTGTTGTGATGTATTTATAGGCCGATCAAAAATTGTCGTTTCACAATTCCGAAGTTAAGAGATCCACGCTAAACTAAACTTCGTAAACTTTACCTAACTTAGCGTTAACTCATATACAAAATATTAATTAAGAAAACGTCTAAAATTAGCAAAATTAATTTATCATTACCAAAATACATTCTCACAAGTTCCTACTAAAAATAAAAAGGTTCTAATTAGTTTGTTTGATTCCTTAAAAATCTAAAACCTAAATTGAAACATTATATTTTTTAACATCGATTATTGCGCAACATGATTCAAAGACTTTATGCGGCTTACCATCATGTTTTTTTTAAATTATTTAATCCAACGTTTTGAAAGTGTAAAGAAAATGATTGCTGCAAAGATTTTAAGACGACAGTCATAATCAATAAAAACACCTCATAAAATCTTATTAATTTCGTTTCAACATCTGTGTGATATTGAATTCAGTGCTTAAATGTTTTTATTCTCTGTAATTAATTGAAATGAACGAATATTCAGAAATGCAAAATATACAAAAAGTTTTGAGTAAAAAAATAACAGAAAGAAAGAACACGCGCGTCGTTTGTCGGTGGATAGGTAAATAAACTTCGGTTTTCTAAGAAAAAGAAAACTCAACAAATTTTCTTTCGAAATATTTTTAAAACATCTCAACAAAAATCTTTTTGTAAACCAGATATATTTTCAAATTGTTATAAAACATAAAAGTTATATTTAGACATATCTATACATTGTTATACACAATAGCAAATATTTTAAAAAATACTCTCTATAAAATTTTGTCGAAATCGAGTTAAAAATTGTTTAAAACATGAAAAATTTGTTATTTGTACGATGCACGCGTAAATTTGAATTTTATTAGGAAAGTAAACTCTATGCATAAAATGGATTTTAGTTACGGAAAGTTGTACGTTTACACAATTCACATACATACATTTAAATTCTGTTTATGTTTTTATTCCCAATCACTTCTGTAAACGCGTTCATGAAATCTGAAAATGGGTTGTACATGAATACGAATAGCATGTACGAGTAGCCATTGAATTAGAATATTTTATTATTTGATAGTTTTTTTTGTTTTTTTTACTTTTTAATTATGTTTTTAAGTGAAGAACACAGAGACTTAGGTTTGAAATAGTACTTGTATACAAATTTATTATATTGTTATGTTAGATGCAGCAAGGTCCCGAGTTCTGTACCTGGTCGAAACAAATATTTATTTATAAACATTTTTTATTGATATAAAATTACCAAGAATTCCTATCGTTTTTGGTTTTATACGTTTTTGTTGTCCTAGCGTTGGTGTTTATAGAGTAACCTAGTATTTTATTATTAATATTTAACTCCGTATTATGCTTGATTTTCTTAACCCTTAATAGCCTGATTTACGAAAGTTCACTTTGCCGCGCAAGTAATATGTCATAGATAAAATAAAACAATAATGACATTTGTTACTTAGAAGATTTTAAACCAGAAGACTTTAGTTATATGGAAAAAATATGAAAGTTTTTTTAAAAATTTATTCAGCATTTTTCCCTCCAAGGGTGAAATTAAATGAAAGTGTCGTTTGCCAGTGCCCTGCCGACGTAAATAGATATCTCGAGTAAATATTGCAAACGTCTTTATAAAACGACTTTGCCTTTTTATGAAACCTCTCTCGGGCTTCTTTTATACGTTTTTGGTTTACAATGTCAATTTACAAAGATTGGAAAATACGGTTTGTAAAATATATTGTACGGTGATTTGGAGAAACTCATGTGAAATGAAACGAAATGAAATATTAATGAAATATAAATATTAGCATAGGCACTAAAGACGCGCTTGCTCATCATCAGATTCTATAATGGATTCGGAAAGGCGTATGACGAAAAGAAGACCACAAGAAACTCGCCAATCATAGCCTGTACATAAAAAAAGTAAAATAACAATGCAGATTAAAATAGATTGAAAATATATAAATCTTAAAGCTAATTGACAAGAAAGAACAACAAAAGAAGACATGACATATCAAATGTCAAATACATTAAATCTTCTTAATTTGTAGAAACAACCGCTATAGTGATATTCATTTATTGATTGTAGATCTTGTTTCTGCACATAACCCACATTCTAGCTTTAAATAAAGCGGAGCATGGTCACATGCACAGGTCATAGGGCTTACACCAAACATAAATTCCATAAATGCACCGTGTCATTTTGCGTGTTTATTATCGTATATGTAATTCAATTATTTGAATAATGTGTTCATGTAATATCTGTTAGTTTAACGTTTCTGAACTAATTTTGTTAATGATAGTTTGAGAACTAAATAAGAGGTAATAATTCAGTTTCCAACTAAATTTACATTTTCAATATCAATTTAGGTCAACATCACAATATTTATTGGAATCTCGGGTATTTTGTTCAAAAGATAACAAAACGAAAAAATTAGGTCGATCTAAGCTTTTTGATGTTGGCAAAAATATCGCGAAACGGATGCTGAGTGTTATGACAGTTGCTTTTTTAAATTGATCCAATTCTTTTTAGTTTTTTCCATGATTATATTTCATTATCTATTATAAAAATTACTGAACATTTTTTTATATAATTAATGATTGAACTAATTTAATAAACTATGCGGTCTACTATAATATTTACAGTTATCGTGGCAAAACTATGAATCTTACAAAAGATCGGATTTAAATTAATCAAAATAAATACGATAGTAAGCCATAAAAAGTCATTTAAAATTAACGAAATCATAATCAAATAATATAAGACAACACTAATCAATGGTCTTGCAATATTCATTATCTTATATTGGATATTTCTTTCTTGTATGTAAATGAAATGAAATGAAATGAAATGAAAATCGTTTATTAGCATAGGCACTAAAGGCGTGCACTTGCTCATCGTTAGACTCTATCGTGACTTCGGGAAGGCGTATGGCGAGAAGAATATCACAAAAACTCGTCAATCATAGCCTGTACATAAAGTAATAATAATAAAAAAAAACTGAATTTTAATTCAGAAAAAAAAGTGAATAACAATTTATAAATCATATTACACAGTGGTTACAATAAATGTCAAATTAATAACATATATGTATATAAAATACATGTATATGTCCAATAATATGTATATAAAAATATTTTAAAAAATTAAATAAAAAAAATATATATATAGCTACCTATACAACATTTATACAGTAAAAAAAAATAATAATAATCCTTCTAGTAAGCCAACAGTAAGTCAAGCTCAAACACTAGTTTAACCACGCATTTCCATCGCTCATATAATCAATAATTCTGTAATAAGCCTTTTTAATTAGCGTCTGCTTTACAATCTTTTTCAGAGCAGGAGATGAGAGAAATGAGAGAAGGGTACCAAACTCGTCTTAAGCATCAAGCTTCTGTCCCTTTTCGGCGTATATTTACGTTTATACAGTTTATACCCCGCTTTACGTGACCCCGTTATGCGAAGTTTCACTATAACGCTAAATTCAAATTTATTATTAAATTACGCGAAAGAGTGCGTATAGTCATCAACTTCTCTATGGTCGCGGGAATTTCAGTTAACGCGATTTTTTCCGGAGTGTATCCCTCGCGTAAAGCGGGGCATTACTGTACGTATAAATATTTATACATAGCTACAATAACTATTTACGCTCCATATTTACGAGAAAACAAACAAATGTTATGAAAAGTATATTTAAAGCCCAAGGACTTGTTATTGAGCTAATTACACAATGAGTTAACGGTTTTTAAATCTACAAAGGCATTGTGACCAAATGTCACCATCTAGAAGATGAACGTCGCAGTGGTTGGAACTGAATCAAAGTTTGAACGTGATTTCATAATCGAAATCTATATCTATACTTCTATACTAATATTATAAAGAGGAAAGATTTGTATTTTTGGATGTTTGTAACGAATTGACTCAAAAACTACTGGATTGATTTCAAAAATTCTTTCACCGTTTGAATGCTACCTTATCACTGATCAATATAAGCTAAATAAATTACAGGAAAAAACAAGGATCCTTACTAAAACTATAATAATGTAAAAGGTTGTTTTTAAAATTGCCATAAAAGGCAGGCGTCGATGAAATATGAAACATCATTAAAATTCATAGTACTTTATATGTTCATTACTACCCAAACGAAGTCGGGGGCAACAGGTAGTATATTATAAAAAATTGTTCAGGGTATCGATGTTATATGTTATTTACAGTTGCTTAGATATCTACAGCACAAAAAAAAAACTAGTTTATATAATTATTTTTGTTTTAAAATGCTAAGCTAATAAAAATATTGGCGTTAAAATATAAGAAAGTAATTGGTCCTAATAACTTTACGTTCATTTTTAAACATATAAGAAACCTTGTCATCTATTATTGTAAACATTTTGAACGGTTATGCTAAATACGAGTGGCGTTTAAAACACGATTTTACTTGTTAATATTTATTTATTTTTTTGATGATTAGATCTATATAGTAACGTACATATATTGACTTTAATCTCAATAGTTTTACTATGGGAAACAATTTAACGCTATTAGCTTAGTCTGCTTCTTACAACTTATCAAGGCGACATAGTGGAGATGACTCTTGCCTGAAAACGTTTCTCAGCACTATAACATAGTACTGCGATTATATGCGCGACTACTATTAAAATAAAAGAAATACTAAAACAATTGATCTGACACTATTTTGGTTCCAAGTATTTACCAATTATAAATTTAGTACAAAATAATATTAATAACCATTATAAGGCGATAACATTATCTTCTTTGTTTCAGATGTCCCAGATTAGATAAGTAGAAGACGGCGATAGATAAAGACGGAGCCATGCAAATCCTGCTAAGTAAGATTGACGGCTACCGTCATACGAGTACAACAGAAAGTTAATAAAATAAAATAAAAATCACTTACATTAGCGTTAAAAATAAGCGTGGAAATGTGCTCTAGATAGCTCATTAAAAAGTTAACACTTGAAGTGTCATTTTAAAAGACTATAGTTAAAAAGAAACTGTGATGACGTGAGTTACGAAAAAATGTGGACTGTGCAATTGTGAATGTGTGTGTGAATTGCAAAAATGGGGTGTCAATTAGGTAAATTGGCTGCTTCAGAGAGGCGTGGGGCTGCAAACAATGGAGGACCGGCTATTGAGGATGGTCCTCCCCCGGCGACAGATCCGAGATTACCGTTGACTGCTAAACAAAAGTATTCAATGGTTGCCTCATGGAAAGGGATATCGAGGGCGATGGAGAAAACAGGCATTTGTATGTTTATTAAGTAAGTATTTCTAAAACATTTCACCTTTCCAAAGCCAAAACAAATGTTATTCAAATTCTGTGTGACTCACATTAAGTATTCTTGAATTGTATTTAATAGAAAAATCTTTATGACTTTCTAATATGATATCAAAAGTAACATAATAATACTGATATTGCTATCCTGTCCCTTACTTAACCTTCAACAAAAATACCACATTGATATCAGAAAAACTAGGGTCACACAAATCTTTAGTACTCGTAACACTTACATAATTTGACCTCTATTGCAGATTGGACCTTTATCGTTTCAATTATTTCTTTTTTGTGACATTATAACTAGTTATCAAGCGGAGTACTAATCACTGCATCACAAAGTCATCTTGTCATGTTCTTCTATTTTCACACTCTATATACATTTAATGGGTAATAATTCACCATCATTATGTATGTTATGAACATTATTTCAAGTATAACTAAAAAGAAAAAAATGCAAATGCTTGCAATGAAGTGATAGGTTCTTGTTGTAGTCAAATAAATCATATAACATTTAGGTCATTAACATTAGTTGGCAAAAAATATAAAATACATGTATACAATATATCATATACTAAAAGTTTTAAGGTTAAAACTTCAGGGTTTAAACAGTAACAACCCTAACTTCACAATTTCTTTCCCAACTGACCCAATACTTAGATTAGTTTCTTATACTTCTTCATGATTGAATACAGTTCATATCATATTGTGAATTTCATATAACTTTTATTGGACCATAAACATGTTAATATGGACCATAATCCTTTGAAGTTAAGTTATTTATATAGAATTTCAACAAATTGATTTTAAAAAGAAGAAATGAGTGTTGAATGTTAGGTTTAAAGAGTGGTAGGCAATACCACCACGTTCAACCTGTGATAACTGGGTATAACCGGGTATAACGAGAGAAGTGCCCTGCCAAGCATCTGTTTGCTCAAGCATGGTAAACGACCGCTGTTTACAGGCATTTATCTGTGCTGGCAATTGTCTGCGCTAATTGACCACACTCTAGTTTCATATATCGGGTTAGATTATGTATTGAAATATTTAATAAAAGGAGCTTCAAACACTTATAAGCTACTAGCTTTTATCCACGGCTTCTCTCGCATTTAAGTCATTAAATAAGTATCAGAGATCATTTCAATGGAAATGAATCAATATGATCTAACCTCAAACATTCAAATAGCTTTATACTGCATATATAAAAATGATAGACGGAAATAAAAATAAATATAGAAAAAATCCAAACAGCTGAAACTATAGTCAATTGGAAACTATAGTAAAAAATAATATATATATATTTTTAAATAAAAAGTATCCAATGTTACTTCTTGTACCTCCAAAAATATGTGTACAAAGTTTCATGATGATCGTCTGAGTAGTTGTTTCGTGAAAACGTAACAAACAAACTCACATTCACATTTATATAGTAGGGAGGATGTATAAAATACACTTAGAAAAATCTAGCCATATAATAACAAAATTGATTACAAACAAATTTAGCCTGTATTTGACGCACCAAGGGAGCAGTATACTTTTATTAGATGAATAACAATTTGTAACGTCCCTGAAAGCAACTGAAAGCAATTTCTGTTGACCGTATGCCATAAACTCATATTACAATATCCCATGCGAACGGCGAGGATATGGGCTTGTTACGGATTGTACTAATTTGATACATGTTTTGTTTGTGATACAGTGAGTAAATAATCTTGAGAAACTGTGCCTAAAGAAATATGTGCGCACGTGTCTTTTTTAAAATAAATCGATAAATATAAGTATCAATAATATTTATTTGCCATATTTAACCCGTTATTATTTTTAAGTGTAACAACGTTGCTTCTGGCGTTGTTTTCAGTAGTATATGTTTTCAGGTTTTCAGTAGATATTTTTTTATTGACAAAATTGGTGAAATTTGAAACTGAGAATTGGTGATAATTAGCAATGAGTTTTATATCTATATGCGTAGAGTCAAATTTGTATTACTATCATATTTCGAATAAATTGTTTCTACTGAGCTCATAACCAATTTAAATATGTTGTCCAGCACGCAATGTACCTCTATTTTATTACTACCCTCTACAAATATTTTTATCTTAAAGACCAATCGGTATATATATATATATCGGTATGTATGTACTGTATGTCACGTATATGTGTCGGTTACTAAGATATATAATAAACTATAAGTTCTTATGAAAGTTTTGCGAGGCTCGATCATCGGGTAATATAATTTGCGTACCCACAACAACAAGGTTATCCCTTACTAAATTGTTAAACAATCCTATATCACAAAGTTTAATAGACAAGAACGGACGGACATCTCGACTAAAACTTATCTATTCAAAGTTATTATGATACGTCAAAACATTGTTTCATTGTAAATGTCAAATGTCCGAGTGCGGTAAACTATAAGTACTTGATTTTGTAGAGTTTTATGTCAGAGCATTATTTAATCTTAGAACACTGAATTACGACCTAGTGCTTACTTCCTATATTTTCGACCTAGGGTGCCCCGAAAAAACCCTAAAATACGACGTTAAAAAATCAAGTGTTTTAATTTTTAGCATTAACTCATTTGCATCATGCGATCAATTTTTCAAGTCGCTCTAATGATAACCATACGTATATTCAAAATTTTGTAGATCACTTAAAAAAATTAAAAGTGAAGGGTGTTGTTAAATTTAAGTTATAAATCTGATGATTAAAAAAAATTAAACCAATAAAACTAAGACAAATTTATTTCGTTATTAGCTGAAATATGGTGACATGCGTCTTTTTTTTCACATTTCCTCACAATGCAAAGGGGGTAATAGTAATAACATATTATAGTTCTATTTCCGTTCATCCAATAGATAACGGGTAGGGTTAATCTAATTTCGGAATATCTCATAACACCCGCTTGGACCGCATTCGGGGTCTGCACGTGTATTTAATTGATACCAGTTAAATCAGACGGCTTGCGGTTAGCTAACTAATGGAATCCCTCTGTTTGAACTATTACAAAATGTTGCTGGATTACATTAAGTTTAAACTACGATAAGAGAGTGCTCTTTTAACAAACATAATATACTCGTACATATGTATTTGACACTATTATGTAGTAGGTATATATATGTTTTAATAATAATATTCTTGATTTTCAAATAGATACAGTATTTGTAGAAAGAGAAACAATCGCGGTGTGATGATCAAAGGAGATATATGCATCCCTTTCATACCAGCAAATCATACTAGCATGCGATACGATAGGAATATGGTTATCCCTTTCTAATGATTGGTTTTTCCAGTCCAAAATCCAATCTGTATCCATTTGAAGATTGTCGTTTATACATTATATTTGTACCTTTTAGTTGTCTTAAGTTGTTCCCGAACATGGATTAACTAATTTAAAAGACTTTTGGCGGCTTACTATCATATCGAGACTACGTTAGCTGAAAAACTTTGGAATTGTCAGAATAAAATAATCAAATATAAAATGCAATGGTAAGCCGTAAAAGTCTTGAATTTGCAAGTTTTTAAAGAGATTTTTTATTATTATTGTTATATTCTATAAATAAACATTTTGCCAGATCACTCACAATTATAAACTATGTAGCTATTTATAAGCTGCATAAGCTCTTTTAAACAAATTAAGCAGTTATATATCCAAGTTTAAACTATATAATATTAGGTACAACTAAATAAAGATCGCTGAACAGTTAACTGCTCCTTTTTAAGAGTTCAAAATCGTCGTTGAAACGAACCCCTGATGTGATTATAGAACAAGTTATTACGTTATTCCATTTGCAGCGGACTCCGTATCGTGCCGAGACTTAAAGACTTCCACGGAAATTTAATAAATAAACAAGCTTAGATACTGAAGTCCGTTCGTTGAAAGAATTTTTTAATACTTTGCTATTTTTCTTGAATGGTATCGAAGAAATTTTATCTTCAATCTATTTTATTAAAGGTTATTTCTATTTATTTTGTGTTCATATAATTTAATTAGTTGTTTCAGGCGTTACTTTGCGGAAATCCATATTAAAGGAAATTATTTAAAATTGTTTTGCTTATAATTCCCGCTACAACATTCAACATTCACGTGGCATCATCAGGATACGTGAAGTGGCGAAACGCGTCGAGACAAGTTATTGAATGTTGTAGCGGGATTTATAAGCAAAATAATTTTAAATAATTTCCGTTCATATAATTGTTTTTTTTTTTTTTTGCTGACGCTACATCAAGCATATTTCTCTAAACTTTATCTTATTGTATTTAGTATTCGAAACAGTAAACTGGAGAAACAAAGTCCGTATACAAACGTAAACGTGAAGGTTTTCGTTAACTTCATACAAACTTTTGTGTCCGTGTAAACAAAGAATTTCAAACTATGGTGGACGCGTTGTGTGTTGGTTAAAGCGCGTGGAGTTTCTAGGTCCCTCTGCGTACTTGACCCAATTCCTAGGCAAACTTAAGTAGGTGACTAGATGCATATGCGATAAGAAAATTGTTTTCGATATTAAATTCATTAACCCAGTCCGCAATACGTAGTACGTCCAGGCGTAACACCCGTAAGCTGACCTATTAATCTGGACGGTACAGAATTGTCTTCTGAAGCCGGCATAGCGAAGGCGACATTTATATCTCCGCTCATTGATTGCTAGTTAGGTTAGAAATGGGAAACAACATAGGTACACAATATAGAAATAAATTTATATGGGATATTTATGATAATTGAAAACAGTGATGTACTAAAATAGGGGTGTACGACTTAGTTCAAGTCGACGTAATATGGAAAATTGGCTAATTTATAATCGTAATATTATTGTTCTAAATAGTACCTAAAATACTATAAAAATAAAGAAATTTTATTATTATTAGTAAATTACATAGATTAATACAAATGTGGCGTATCTTTATTTTATTTTTTTGTTATCAAAGTGTGACTTTAATTAAAAATCTTTCAAGTTAATAATGAAAGTTCTCTAACTTGTAATCTCAATGCTCGTTTTGTTTAACATAAAAAAATTACGAAATTATTTCATCCTCTAAAAAGTTGAAGTTACGAGTTTTATCAAGTTGGGGATCGACTTGTTTTGTAACTTTCAAAGGAATTTCGGGTCTGAGTTATAAATGTTTAAGATATTGGTATTTTTAGAATTTCAAATATAACTTTTTGTATATTTTCGTAAGATACAACAAACACACATATTCATAGTCTGAAATTATTAATTTCAGAATTTATTATTATTATTTTCAATCGATTTTCTTAGTGCACAACTAATTCATTTTACAAATTCCATTAATAACGTCTAATACATTTACACTCGGGATAAAACACAACAAAGAGAAAATAAACTCAAATATTTCAATATCTAGAAATATGTGAAATCGAACAAAAGGAATCTTATTGAAAATGTTTGAAGTATTTATTTTTAAAGATAGTACGTTTTTAATAAAGTCGTGTATAGATATAAACATATGTAGCAGTATATACTAAGGTTCCTCGTGAAACAACACATAGCGAGTCGGATTAAAAGTAAATGTCTAAATTATTATTTCGTTAATTAAGATATATTGTAAAAGTTTGAATAACATTTGGTGTTGATACATCATACGCTTATTAAGTATTATATTATTATGAAATTTACTTAGGAAATATCTACTTTCTGGATTTCTAATGAGAATAAATACTAGTACAAAGTAATTAATAGTACATTAAATTATATTGTTGTCAAAACTGTCTAGACTAAAACGGATAGTCTGCTACGAAGCAGATCGCAATGGATATGTTTTTCTCACTCTAACGTTAACACGATTCGTATCTACTTTCTCTTTCGCTTGTCGCCGCTATCCGAAGAAGTCCGAACGCAGGAACCGACTGATTCGCGATTTCATTCGTGTGTGGAAGGAACCGTTGTGACGTATATGATTTTTCACGTTTTACTCATGAAATTTTTCATGTCTAGTACAGACAACGTAGCAAAGTTAATATTGTAGAGTTTTGTACCAATTGTATCCAAATTTGATGGTAATACGAATAAATCAACTTATTATCCTACAAAAAAAGACATGAATACTAGGGTTCTATTGCAATGTGTTAGTTCATGAATTTATTTAACTTATTAATAAATTTTAAACGATCATTATAAACATCACTAAGTTTTGTTTAAGAATTTACGATGAACTTTAATAATGATTAATTAGTCGAAAATAATACGTATCTATCTACAAATGACTGTACATCATTGGCAATATTTTATATGACAAAGTGAGTTTTACACCATAATACGTTAATAAAAATTTCATGTTTCTGTGAACATTACACCAACGGAACCTCTAGCGTATATAAAAATATACAATTTAGGTTCCGTTCTGATATAATTTGAATTTCGCGCTTCATTGCCCTATTATTTACGCCATTTATTCAAATATTTTGTTTATTTTCCATAATACTTGTAAATTCTTAGCGTACTCTTAAGAATAATCTACTTAAGTTATAGGTATTTACCTCGTTCTTTTAAAGAACCACTTTCAATTTATGTCGTAATTTTAGTAATTACTTTCAATTGAAGTTAATTAAGGATTACTGTTGTAAAATAAAATCAATTTTAATTCAAACAAATTAGTAATACAAATTTAAGAAACAATATCATTCGATATTCAAAATTTTCATATTCAATTTTTTTTTTGGTCTGTAACGGTATTAGATACAGTTTCTGTTTAAAAATTCGTACTTTTTAAAGCTTATTGCATATTTAAAACAAATATTTCCTTTTTTAAATATTATATGTCAATTTACTTTTTCACATTACCTCATAAATTGTAAGATAAAAAGAAAATCATGATTCTATTAAATAAACATAATGAGAATTTTTATAATGGCATCATCCCTCGTTTCATATCTTTAACCTTGCCTAAGGTACGTCACTCTCCTAGAAATTTGCAATTTAAACGCTTTGTTTTAAGGGCGAGAATTGTGTCAACGCGTAATGTTGTGATCGTAGATCATGGGAAATCCAGCTGTTTTGTGGTTTATGACGTAGTAACCCTTTATACAAACCCCATCCGGAAGTAATAGAGATAATAAAATCTTTTATGGAGCTCGGCGTACTTAAAACTTTTGCTTGTCCACAGAAAATGTTTCCCCCTTAATAATTTTCTTGAGTAATAGGCAAATTATTTACTTAAAAGCCTACTTTACATTCCAGTTCTAAAAAAAAGAAAAATCTGCATATTTTTAGTAACAATTCTGTTTTTTTCTTCTACTATTTTCATCTACAACATCTTTATACTAACTGACTTTGTGTCATAATAAAAAACTATTTTTAAATATAAAGATCTAAAATGCATTCGATTAGAAGGAGAAGCGTGCTGTCATAAACAAATGCCTGCAGGCAGCAGTCGCCTCCGCTGTCTACTTGCCGAGAGCCTCACCGTTCAGGTAAACAAGACACAAGAGAGAACTCTCTCTCGCTATACCCGGCTACTTCTAAACTGATTACAAATCGCAACTAGGTCACTTCACTGATGTTACACTAAAGGAATGGCTAACTAGATTATTTCCGTCTCTAACTCATTCACCATGTTTAATTAATGATATGGATTGAAAACTAAACGAATTTTTTCATCTTTCACAGATTATTTGAAGAAAATCAGGACCTTTTAAATATGTTTGAAAAATTCCGACAATGTAAGACGAAAGAAGAACAAGCCAATTCTATGGAGTTAGCTGAACATGCCAATAATGTAATGAATACCCTGGATGAAGGTATCAAAGGACTCGACGATCTGGACAATTTCTTTGAATACATTTACCAAGTTGGAGCTAGTCATAGAAAAATACCTGGATTCAAGGTTGAATATTTTTGGGTAAGAATCTTTAACCTCTGGAAGTATGTACATGCTTTTGTTTCGGACAATTGAATGTCGAAAATAGTTGACTCGAATATGTCTTTCCTTTCCTTATCTTTACTTCATCCAGATTCTGCGGTTATTCAATCTTAGTGTGAAATAGCTCTAAGCGGACGCGTCCACTATTATCAGAACTATGTACGTGGCAGTTGCCTTAGCAACGAACGAACGAATATAATGTAGTATTTACGTTGAAATTGTTAATAAAACAAATGACATAATGCGCACATTTCTCAAGAGATAAGCTATCTCTAAAACAATATTATTTTACATATTGTTTAACAATATTTACTTACAACATACACAAAGATAAGAAGGAAATCATTTCATGTAAATACTTCTACATATTAAGCAACAAATCTTTAGGTTTAATTTTCCCTTTGTGAATTTACCACAAACAACAGTTCGGGTGTATAATAGGGCGCCATTCTTGCAATCAATTCGAAAGGCATTTTAATATTTTTCAGTTGTTATTTCCATTTGTAAAAGAATATAACTTATTGAGACATATGTATAAAAAAATAAATGACAGTTTCAAGGAAAAAAATATATTTTCAATCAGAAAAAGAATATGAATACACCCACGGAAACCATCTTTCGATCAATATACCAGAACAAATAACAACATAATACAGCTACGCCTACAGCACAAAAAACTCACGTCCTCCGATCTCAGTCAAGAAAATTCAACAAAGACTTCAAATTAGTATCTTTCTTTGATCAAAAACAAAGGAGAACTCATCCTGACGTGAACGCGATAACGTTCCATTACGTGGTAAGAATAGGGGTGAATAAGCCTCCTGAGTTAGAATATTCCAGAATTACCATATCATAAAGGAAGCGCGAATGTTCGCCTCGTGCCTTCGACGAGTAATTGAAGTTTTGTTCACAATATTCAGGGCTATAACACGTATAGGTAATGTCAAATTATTTAATTACTTTACTGACAATAAAAATAACAATTGGGTTCGTGCGCGATAAAACTATTTTCAATTTAATTAGAAGACTTTATGCGGCTTAATATCGCGTTTATATTTGACTCTTTTGATCGTAATGTCGGATTAAAATGACCAAAAATAAACGCGATATTAAGCCGTAAAAATTCCTTTATAATAGATAAATTACATTTGTGAATACACAAAAAAATATATGCAATAAGATACGTAATAATTAATTCGATGCACTATTCTATATTTAATTTAAAACTATTAAAGTCCACGTGTAATGGTTTTAGAAAATTCATCAGAAATTTGTGTTTATTAACTTAAGGCTTTTAGCTGAAATTGATTTCAAATAATAAATTGAATTGTATACAGGCGAGTGAACATCAGCCCATTAAAATGGTGAATAAATTCGACGAAATAGAAAATATAACGATATATTTTTACTTGAGTTTTTTTTTTGCTTCAGGGATATTATTTTTATAAGAGATCCATTCAACATCCTAAAATCATTTCAAAATCGTTCTGCGTATTTTTATAATAATCTCAAAAAAAAAATCTTTCAATTGTTTCCTCTGTCAAATAGCACATGGAATTTATAACACATTTTTATCGTAAGAGTATGACATGTGATGCCATTGTTCTTTCGGACGGCATTTGATGATTTCTTCAATAATTGATCAATTCAATCATTATAAACTATATAACACTATTTTTCTGTGTCCCAAATGGAATATGGAATAAATAAACAACTTGGTATATCAAATTGACTATTTTTAGCAAACATTTTGACCATTTGTAAATTCATAAAATTAGGTCAATGAACGTATATAACGAATGCGTCATTGTCTATAAATCGATATTTCGCCTATAGCTAGTAATTCTGAGAATAAGCGGTTTTATTTCAGAAAAAAATATTGTACATGAAATTTCAATTCCATCGTCATATTCATTCGTCATTATTTGATCGATTTGAGTTCTCCAAAACTTTGATGTTACTTTTTTTATACTTCAAGAGAGATTATACATAAATTCTTTCTGAGAAATTTGAAAATATATCTGCAATGTGGATCGATCGTTTGATGTCTTTGAATCCTTAGTGAATGAATATGCATTTTAATATATTTTATATTTAAATAATAAATTATATTTAGGGTTTAAAGTTTAACAATTTTATTTCTTAAAAAGGCATATAATATTATAAACATAATGCAGTATGTAGATTTATACAGATATCAAAGAATACAAAACTATTACAAGGCCTTCAGACTTGTGTGTTTTTCTAAATTTACTTTTAAATTTCGTGGTATTTTTATTGTTAATGATATTATGCGGCAAATCATTGTATATTAGCAAAAAATAACTTAAATAATAACCAGTTAGGGAGAGCAGTTTAAGACTTTATGTTTTTATAGTATGTGATTTTTGTTTAAATAGTCGTTGCGTCAAAGCGAAAGATGCAATAAGAATTTTAAATATTTTGTACGCGTTTATTTTCATTAACTTGATCTATCAATTCGATATTTTTTAACTTAATTATCGATAGTTTTTTTAAAGTTATTTAAACGAGTTGTTCACGATCTTTTCTATAATCAAATTCACATGTATTCAGTATTTTAAATTAGATAAATCACGTTTGAAAATAACCTCAAATATATACGAGTACATATTATTTTTTCTCAGTTGATAGTCATTTAATTAATTTTCTTACCATACTAATTATTTCGTTAATTCACCAGGCATTTCTTAAGGCAGATAAAATAGGAATATATTAGATAACACTATATTTTTTTTATTGTGCATAATAATATCTATAATAGGTCTTTGTTTATTGAATATTAATCAAAGAAGAATTATCCTATGTTCATATATTTATTTATAAATTATGTTCCTATTTATTTTATATAATACTTAGTCAAATTTCTAACCTAATTGACTAAAAATAAAATGAAATCATCGCTCGAAATGTTCTGATCAAAATTCAAAATCCAATTTTTCACTAGATTCCAAATAATGCTCGGAGGCATTAATTGAAGCAGACAAGAGCTTGCATACATTTAAAATATTAATTTATCAATGTTCTGAATTCTGCCGCTGACAGGCAAAGCGCCCGCAGAAATACCGAGATTCAATTATGGCTTGTCAAAAATTCATGTACTCGTAGTTTTAATAAAAAAAACTTAATTACTTTTAGCTAAAACAAAAATTTAGGCTCGGAATGAACGTGACGCACACAAGTGTCCGCGTTAACTTTAATCTTATAAGATTCCTGGCTCCTTGTACTTTCTATTATTGTGACCTTTTTCACTTTGGACGCGCGCACTGAAAGTAATCAATTTAGCAATAACCGAGTTACGAAAAATCGCTCAGGGTTAGAGGCACGCGCCGGAAGCTAAAGTGACAGCCTCTTATGCATCGGTTAATCATGAAACGAATATATTTTAAAATATCATAAACTAGCTGTTGCCCGCGACTACGTCTGCGTAATAATGAAGATATAAAGTACTATGAAATTTAACACGTTCACGCCGGCGCGTACCACCGGTGGTAAAGATGTTTCATATTACAATCAACAGACAAAAAAGACACAAAAATGACACCTAACCTTAAAAATTCAAATAGTTTTATACTGCATATATATAAATGACAAACGAAAATAAAGATATATAAAAATGACAGACGGAAATAAAAATAATTATAGAAAAATTCCAAACGGCTGAAACTATAGTCAATTGGAAACTATAGTAAAAAAATAATCCTATGTTACTTGTAGTACCTCCAAAAATATGTGTACAAAGTTTCATGATGAACGGTTAAGTAGTTGTTGCGTGAGAACGTAACAAACAAACTCACATTCACATTTATATTAGTAAAAAGGGATATTAAATGTGTTTGTTTTGGGTCTGGGTGTCATTTGTTTATGCTGTCCTTATCTTGATTCGATTGTTATAGATTCATTATTCAATAGTACTCGAATTGGAAATTTTCCAAAGAGATTATCTTTCTTCAATTTTATAGTAAATTCTATTACTTGAAAATTAATATAATATATCTTTAAAATATTTGTTACAGAAAATCGAAGCTCCGTTTTTATCAGCAGTTGAGAGCACCCTCGGCGACAGATACACGCCTAATGTTGAAAATATATACAAAATTACCATAAAGTTTATTCTACAGACACTAATAGACGGATACGAGAAAGCCGGTAATAAACCCACGTGAATATGATGTGACGTATCGTGTTGTAAAAACGACGTAACTGTTTTCTTCTCCAAAATGGTATTGATATACCATCTTTGTATTTTCACAATCTATCATTAGACAACTATAGTCGATACTGTTACATACACGCTATGCTTATTGATTAATTTTACTTTCTTGAAAACATTTATTATTAAATTATTGAAGTCAATTTGAAATTGAATATTTGAAAATCTACATACTTAAACTTTTTATCATATGTATTATATTTGAAATAAATTTAAGGTAAACATAGTGTGTGAGGACTTCAAAAATTACAAGAAATGATAGTCAATTGTTAATTAAAATGGCTGGTAAATAAGATCAGTTTGAAATTGAACCAAAAGATTCAGAGCAAATGTAAATCCTGACCTGACATGAGGATATTTTCTAAACTCACTTTCTAGGCTCATGTGTATCTTCTATCTTCTATCATATAACATCGTCTTAACTGTTTTATTGGATGAATTTTAAGAGTTGGTCGTATTCGAGTCCTCTGGCGTATTTTTATTTTGTTCTAGTAAATTATCAAGTGGCCCAACTCTTAACATTTATCTTAGTACTGTATTGATATAAACAATTACCAAATTAGCGTAAAAATGTGTATAGCTATATAAGAATGTACGTACGTATATGTATGCATTGGCCAAAGATGTCAATTTTCCTTCAACAGGGACTTCAAGGAAATAACAATGTATGTAAATAAGTATTTGTGCTTTAATGTCATGTAGATTCTGAATTATATGTATTTTGATATACATATTTATACATTAGGTGTCTATTTTAAAATTATCATTATAAAATATTTTGTATTGACGTTAAAATTTACAATTAAGGCATTTTATAACGGACATTTCATATATTAACAAAATATTTATTATTTATTATACGTTTCCTTATTTATTAGCCGTGTCTTTATAAACATTTTAAACAATAAATAAATATAAATTTGTAGAACATTTATGTGAATAATTATAATAATAAAATAGATCTATTTATAATAGTTCAAAAAAGAAAAGTCATTGAAAACTATGTATGTGTTCAAAACTAGACGTTATAACCCAAGCAATAGATGCAGTTTTATATAGTAAGCCACGTATTAGCTGTTAATTAATGCAAACCGATGTCCACAAATGTTCAATGTCGGTTAGAACAAACAACTTTAACAGAATTCCCGGTTTGATGTGCAAATTGATTTTGTTCAATTAATGCTTTAGTCGGTGTCGAGACTACCACTATTAATTTTTCTAAATATAATCCTTAAATAATATTAAGTTTCAATAATACTTTAATTTGCTTCGTGTTTGCAAAAGATTTATAGCCAACGTGTTCGCAGCGAGATGGTCTAAAGATTTTTAATGAGTCGTTAAATTAAAAAATTATATAAGATTAAACTCCTAAAAATATTATAGATAAACAATGTATGTATGTAAAATGGGAATTATTCGATTCTTCAGGCGCAGAATACCTAAATGTATTTTTGTGTTTTAATTATTTCACTGTACAAAAATGGTGTTTGTAGATTCGTATATAAGTCAGATTTTTAGTCTTTTTGATTTAAAATTACGGCCTCGCCATTATTATTATTATTATAGTGTTTAAATGTTTTAACTTAAGACCAAATTTAATTTTTAATATCTTTATAATATTCTTTCAAATTGTATTTATAAATTTAGATATAAGTATTTTTATATTTATGTGCTCTTTCTTTTGTTTTGTAAAGATGTTACTTTTAGGTGGGCCCCTAAATTCCTATTAAAGTTAGCGTTTAAATGTATAAATTTTTGTGATTCATGTTTGTTTTTGTTATAAAAATTATATTAATTTTATATTATGTTGTTATTGCTTTTTAAATGTTATTTTGTCTTCCTATTTATATCAAATTAATTATTTTAAAAAATATACATGTTTTTAGAACTGAACAATATAAATTAATTGAAAAGCGTTTCTATTTAATTTATGATCAAGAAACTACACAAAAAAGAAGAATTTGATTAAAAAATAAACTATTACTTAAATGTTAAACAAAAACTACAAACTGTATAATTTTCAACTAAGATCAACTGGTAACGAATGCTCCCCAGTTATTCGTTATACGTATGTATTGAATAATGTTTTACGTGTGAATTAAATTAGTTTTGACACTTTAAGCCTTGATAATAGTTGAGAGCAACCCAGTTAATATTTTACAAGAGCCTTCATGACGGTATACCCACATTACAATTGTTTTAACCCTTCGGGGTCTTCGCTAATAACTTTACAATTTATGGCCTTCGATTATAACTAAATATGACATCGGTTGATAGTTTCGTTGTATTAACAGGACTTTTTAGTAATTTGAGTAGACAATATTATAAATTTCATTCCGGTTTAAAGTAAAATGACTATTGTGGGCTCACGTGGACTGCCAAACTGCAAATATAATAATAATACCGAAACTTAATAATTATCAAATTTTAAATCTGTAATCATTAGGAGATGCAAAATGTTATTTATTATTAAAAAAAAAATTCTATTAAACATTTGTTATTTGCGCTAATTAATTTTTTATTTGCATTTAATGCATAAGTTCGTTAAAAGTAAGATTGTCAATATATTGCTAAGTGTGTTAAAATAATAGTCGTTAAGGTCGATGTAAAGTGTTATTTTGATTTTAAATAAAAGTATATTGAACTTTATTGCATTTGTTTTTATTCCAAAACGCTCAATTACCCTGATACTGCAATATATAGAAACACTACGAATGAATGGACGATTGTCAATTGATTATTGATAAAGTAAATTGTAAAAGGACGTCAATCACGTAGTAATTGACAATGACGTGATCGTCTTCGGGCTATTTTAGATTCATTATTTACTGTCGTGTTGTCTTCTGTACTGTGAGTCGGAAGTGGATATAGAGGGTTTGAATGATGAAAATGATCTGTGGTAAAAAGTCATTTTCTGAATGAAATTGGTCTATTTGAATATTAATGCTATTAGGAGTACTAAAACGAATTTGAAAATTAATATTAATTTGAATTCGAATACAATCACCATCGCTGTGTAAAGTCAATAGTTTCTGTTAAATTTTAGTTCAATTTTGTTTCGGCAGCTCATTTTTGAATTGAAACTAAAGCTAACTAAAAGGAAATTAAATAAGTCATGTTAAACGAAAACACTATATCACACATCAAATCAGATGAGACAATCCGCTGTCTGTTTATCCAAGAACAAAAGGTAGAACTAGAAGATTTAATTATTATAACGAATAAAATGTATAATTCAATGAATCAATCGGTAATATCTAATAGATTACCTAATAGTCGTTTCCCTTTCCGTAATGGTCAGGCTACAATCATAAATGGGCGCAAATTTACATACAATAAATATAAAAAATCACATCAGGTGCTTCGTCCTTAGTATTCCTTAGAGGATCAAAGTCGAAAGTCTACTTCAATACTGCGTTTTCTTAATATTCGAGTTTATAATTTCAATAGAGTTTTAGTAACATACTTTATCATTGCAATTTTTTTATTTATAATAACAAAAATTATATTAAAATAAATGGTTTTCTTTTTACTAAATCAAGACTAAACGAAGAATTAATTAAATATAATCTAGTTTAAATTTAAATAACTGTACACAAAAACACAATTAAAAATCAATTAATATAGTGGAATGTTAACTAACCATCATAATTGAACTTTGTTTTATAATCATTGGACGTTTCAAAAGATGGGTTGTGAATTGAGTAAATTGGCAAACCCAGAAGTGTTTTCTGGTGAAGACCCTTTAACCAGACCGCCACCTCCGTCAGATCCTCGACTGCCGTTGACATCAAAACAGAAGTACTGCATGCTGGCATCATGGAAAGGCATATACAGAGCTATCGAGAAAACTGGTGTTACGTTATTTGTTAAGTAAGTATTTTTATTGTGTCTTAAGTGCATGGCAAATACTTTTCTATATACACTGGGTGATTCTGTTGAACGCTTAGAGCTGAAAATGCGATATAAAGTACTATGAAGTTTAATGGTGTTTCATATTTCAACGACGGCTGCCTTTTACGGTAATTTTAAAATTAACTTTGGGTTACATTATTGTAGTCTTAGTTAGGATCATTATTTTTTCCTGTAGTTTGTATAGCCTATATTGATCAGTGATAATTTACCATTCAAATGGTGTAAGAATCTTTGAAATCGGTCCAGTAGTTTTTGAGCCAATTCGTTACAAACATACAAAAATACAAACCTTTCGTCTTTATAAAATATAATCATCAAGAGATCATGGTCAGATTATTTTTGAGAAAATTCCGAAACTAATTATTTATTAACACGGTGGTCACCACAATCATCCAAAATATAATCGCACACTAGTGTGAATATGGTATCCACGTTTTAAGTTAAAGTTTGATGTAAAAATATTATGCCAGTAGAGTGGATTAATGTTGCTTAACACCACATTTTCTGCTCCAAACGTTATAAACAAATCACCTGGCATAGAATTATACCAATACTGTTGTAATTCAAATTAGTAAATGACCGACTTAAAATACATCAATCCTAAAATATAGATATGTTGTAGTCAAATATGAGCGGTCTATTGTACAAATTTTGTATAACCAATAAAACATTATACTTTATTAGCTATAAATTATCATATTTGACTGCCTCTGACGCTCCCGTAGAGATTACATTAGATACTTGAAATTTTCAAGCGTAATTAAAATGAACCCCTTTTCCTGGAAGGGGCACAGTTTTAAATGAACCTTAAAAATTTAATATTATAGTCTGAAAATGGATACAATATTTCGGCGTATCGCAGAGGTTAGTATGAAGGCAATAGTCATCGCGATGCCGGCTTGGGGAGACGAGATTCTTCACGTATGCTTTACATTAATATTAATTTGAATTATTTAATTATAGTTACTCCTTACTATCATATATATACCGACATCTATCCCGTTCTTTATTTTCTTTATATTTTATTTCTAATAATCACGTGACTAAGACCCATATAAAAGACACTCGAGAATCTGTACTGTAATGTTCCACGAAAATTCCATTTCAAGTAGACATAACCTAAGTTACAAAATACGGGCCTAAATCTGATCCCCGCAACACAGGTCCAGACTATATACTATATATTGAATAAAAATCTACATATTGTTTTATATTTAAGCTTGTACATAACGCAGCATCTAGACAATGATTTTTATTTTTGTTGCGAATAGTGTATATTTTTGTATTCGATTAAAGAAACTAATGTTTGTAATACTTCTATAATAATATAAAATAAATTAGTAAAAATTAAACAGATTTTATTTTAAATGACAATTGACAATTGTTAGATAAATGAGGGTCACTTATGTACACAAAATAATTGATGCGAAATATTGACAATTGCCAATGTATCTACAATCTTTTATTATCTACCCGCAGTCATGATATCTATCACATCACATCATCTTTAATGCGTTGTGTTAAAATGTATTTTTTAATTAGAGTAAGCAATGTTAGGTATTACTAATTAAGCAGTATACAAAGAAACATATAAACAAAAGACGAAAGAAACATTTTCAAATTAATCGTATAGAAAATGTGTCTCTGTTGTTATTTGTACAAGTCGATAGGCGGCGCTTGTTATTTAAGCCCCAAGTTATTTACTGGGTACAACCTATGAGCCGGTATTTCATAAGCAAATAAACCGAGATTGAATTTAGTTAAAATAACTTATGAGGATATGTATTGATATACTTTAAATTTATTTACGAAGGGCTGCTATTTCAATTTGTATTTATAATAATTTAGTTAGTATATGTGAATAATAAACAATAATAACTGTACATGACAGAATGACATTGACAACGCAGGTTAATTTTTGTACAATTGGAATTTAAAAGATAATTGTCAGTTTTGATTTGAACATATTTAGAATAAGGAAATGGTTGATTTTGTTTTAAACAATGGTGATAAAAAACTTGTCAGAGGGCTGATAAGGGCAGTTGGCAGTTGGAAGTTAGGCAGTTGTTTAACAATTATGTACCTAATTATAGAGGAGTTCCTCGGCAGCTGGAATTATGTTGAGTCAAATGAGGTAGTGGTTTCTCGGTAGACGAGGAGCCCAGGTCAAGCACAAGAATCCACGGGAACGGATCGTTCGTCGTAAACAATAACTCTGTTTTTTTTTATATTTTATATATTTGTTAATATCAAGCAATAAAATAATCCAAGATTATTGTTAGTTGAAGTAGCCAGCCTTCTTAAGTAAAGGGTAGGTAAATGACATTTCGATCACGCGACTATGTTGAAGGGTGCGAGTCATATTTAAATATTTATAAGTAAAATGTTAAAGCAAAAACATAAATAAATATATACTCTAGTATAAACATATAGTCTAGTGCACCTTCACATGACCTATTATAGCAAAGGGGACATACTATATTATATACTGTATCTCTCTCTCATAGAGTGTTTCTCGTACAATAATCATAACAGGCATAATATTAAGCATTTAAATAAGGCAGCATCACTTATCACATCTCTCAAACATCAACTGGAAGTAAATATCTAAGCTGATCATTACTTAAATGCATTTTATTCCATTTTATGCAGTAAAAATTATTTACTAATAAATAATGAATCTTCAAACACAGCAACTATTAGATAGTAATCAAAATAAAATAGTAATATGTTGCATATACTCATATATCAAATATCTAGTTTAAACATTAATTTGCAATTTCTTTTCTTTTGTTTATTTATATTTCAATGAGTAATCATTGAAACGATTTTTTATAAATGCGTGTAACAGAACGTAATGACAGGTAGGTGACAGTAGACAGTTGCAATGCTTTATTATCATTGATCAAAAATCACATCAACAATTTTTCAATCATTTGATTGATCTATTTTTTGTACGGCTAAGTGACATTTGAATTTTGAACTCTACTCAGTGACTCTACGCTTGGGCAAAAGCATTAAGTTTGTATTTTGCAATCTAAATATTTTTGTCTAATAAATTGTCCAATAAAATATTATTATAAATGACACATTACTATTATCTGTTTCAACTGACATAAAATGACAATACAATAACAATTATATTAACAACAAAGAGAACTATTCTTAGTATGAGATAGCGAAAACGTAACAATATCTAAGCATTAAGATCATGACATTACGAGACCTATCTTCAACTGTTAGACACCCACATCCACTTCGAGTCAAATCTATAGTCAGAACTTATACCGGGTTATTAATACTACTATTTAATACAGCATTTGCGTAATGCAAACGTTCCACTGAATCATTCTAATTTACTATTTATAATATTAAAAAAAAAAATGTTTAGAGAAACTTATGTGAAATAATATTGCGGATTAAAATGGATTACAAATATAATTATCAACAGACAAAAACAAGAAAGATGACACTGACAGAATAAACGTAAAAATACCAAATCTTCTTAAGTAAGTATAAGTATTTTCGGCCTGTAGAATCGACCGCTACAAATGTATACAGTTATTATGGTGGCTTTATAGCTAAGAAACGATATCTTTTACATAATCAACAACATAACAAAGGGGTATAGACCGGTACTACAAACACGAATATAATAAGGAACAAACAATAGAAACATTATTATTAAAATATCAAACTGTGTTCCGCATTATAACAACCGTTAGATTTGAATTACGGATTCTTGCTCAAATAAAAAAAAAACAAGGTCAATAATGTGCATTTATGTATGTATTTATTCATAATCCATATGATGGAACTATCACAAGCACGTCTGCTTACAATGATAGCTCTTTAGAAGAATAATTCAAATACATGTATAGATACAGCTCCTAGAGCATTTACATACAATTTTACATACGCAATAATTCATGTCAGAGACGTTATTATATTGCGTAGTCATCTTAATATGACACCAGGAAATATAGCGCATCCATTATTATTCTAAACCATTCCCAAAATCCTTTGCTTAAACCTACTCTGAAGCGTAGCGCAACTATTTGATCAAATTGAATCTATAAAAAATGTATTCTTAATTAACATTTCTGGGGTAGGCAGTAGGGAAAACTTATAGCCTTATTTGAAGTTTAATTTCCTAAAAGCAGTATTTATACTGAGATTCTGGATTTCGATATGATACAAGTTACCTCAGTTTGGTTGCTACACTATGTGCGTATAAAAATGTCTATTTATTGTATGCATTGTCCGCTAACGCATGCGGGTTGCGGGATATTACTAAAACTTTCGTTATTGAAGATCTATTTATCAATAGCAGGTTGTGAATAAAATGCGGTATTTAATACACGTACTTTATAAGGAGAGAATTTCCGCATGCGGAAAAACGCATGCGTTTACGATCAACGAAAGTGGGCCATAAAGTAATAAGTAATGTATGGACAAAAGGCGTGTAAAAATGTCCATTAACCTTAATTTATTTTCATAAAACACAGGCGTAAAAGGCTGCTAATAACACAAGCAAATTAGGCCGCATAAAGATCACATGTTCAGATAGGCCATCAAATGCCTCCTCGTTTCAACTTTGAATAGCAACCGATTGTACTGAGGCCATTGTTTCCAGCATGTCCGTCTGCCTTTACGCGTTACTTACCAGAATATATCTGTTATATAATTTGAACTTAGTGTCAAGTTTTTTAACGTACAAACTTGAATGAATTATTTCATCTTATACATGACAAAGGATTGACGTACGTCTAGTCAAATTTGGTTTCTTATTTAGCAATGTCTGTGGCAGAAATTATATATTAAAACAAACCTCCCAATTACCTCATAAATTTTAAAGTACTTGGAGTAATAAATACTTAGTAATAAACTAGAGTAATAAATTATATTTTGTATTTAAAACTGACAATAAATACGTTCTGAATCCGTTCTTTTATTCTAGCAAATAAATTTTCCAAACGTCTAGAAATAAATTGTTCCCGCAACAAAAAACACGATGGACATTTCCAATTATTGTTCCTGTTACAGTGAAGACATATTGAGCCCAGTGTGAAGGCCTTGCGTTTGCCTTGACTCAGCCTCCGTCGACAACTCTTTAATTACATCCTCTCGATGTCTGTATTTACTGACAATGTTTCCGATGTTATTAATAAAAATAAGGTCCCTTTTTATTCTGAATATAGGCGAAAAAATTTAGGAATAAATAAGTGCTTATACACAATAGGTCTAGAATTTTCTAGATGTTGTAGTTTTATTATTTATTAGATTAAACAAGCGTTTTAAAGCCGAGCTCTTTCCGCGGTAACCGTCTTCCAACCGTAATCAGATCTAGGAACGTCTTTATGAGAGGTTTATTATTATTGCAATATTATTAAGTTGGAAATTATTTAATAGATATATTAAGTTAACTTTTTAAATTAATTTCTTATATTAAAAATATATTTTTTGTATTATAAATTATTAATTTATTGATCTGTGTGGTTATTTACAAACAAAATTAATATAATTTTTAAAAAAGGCTTATTTTATTTTGCTTATATAGGATTATAGTAATTTAATAATGTGTTTGAAGTAGTCAGTTGTTACATTTTCAAATAATTAAATAATTTTAAAGTATTTTTAGGACTACTATCTCTCATCTCACCACGATCACGACGGGTGTGGGTTCGAAATATAACGTATAAAAATAAGCCGTAAAAAGTTTTTTAAATCAGCTAAATAATGTTAGACAAATCTAGGATAATGCTAGTTTTCATAAAAAAAAAATGTCTAAAAATTCATATTAAATATACTTTGGCATAATTATGTAAAAGGAATTTTCAAAAGAATTATTGTACTTGATAAAAGCTTAAAGATAAAATTATTCATTTATTATAGCTCTCCTACACTTCCAATTTTCCAAATCTACCTTAAGCGTAATAAAAAATGAAATATTAATTCTGTTTGAAAATACGACTCCCCTTCAAGTAAATTCTCAAGAATAAGCCTGCCTGAATAATAAAATCGTGAATTCACATTTTATAAGCAGTAAATTGCTGACACAATAAAACTTTATTAGAAAACGCTGAATCAAGATTTCATAATAACCTCCAACCTGAATCAATTTACACAATTTACCTGAAAATTATAATTTTCTAACTCAATGCTTAATACGATTTTAGTTTCAGAAAGGCGCCGTTGGTACTTGATAAGCGCTACCTACCCTAGTGCGAGTGGAGCGTAAATATTTGATGTATAATATTATAGATTTATTACATAAATACTTAATAATGTATTTATATCTATTAAAATTACATTAAAAACGCATAAATCATTATCAACATTATTAATCGGTTTTAGAACTATTTTAAATTAAAATAAATATGTTATGTTTATGTTATGTTTAATAAAAACATATAAAGACACATACTACAAAAAAACAACTACGACATATTATAATCCTAACGGAATTCCAAAACAAAAAACTTTTATCATGTGAAGGAAGTGTTGTCTTTTGGAAAGCGCCATCTGTGGGCGAGTAGTGTCAAACAATTATAGTTGTATTTCCTTTTTAGGTGAGAGTTAATTTGTATAAGTTTGTTGCCTTCTGTCTAGATCTGTTATAAAATTTAAATGTAAATCTGGGACAATCATGGGTAAAAACACACAAAGAAATACAAATATACGTGATATATTTTTAGGGGCAAAATTACAATAAACGTTTGTTAAGTAGAAAAAATCACATTCAAAATATATTCAATTTCCAAATCGATGGCGCACATGAAAAATATGGATGTAAATATGCATATACATTTGTCGTCTGCGTTGAATCTTGAACTAAATATTTGCATTCTATTTGAATAATTCTCTTCATGCCACTATTACCTTTGTGTTTTCCATGTCACCGGGTAGTTCAACTGTATTTTTAAGAACTATTAAGTTACATATAATTTTATGTAGTCACAGCGTGCACAGGTCACGTGTGCTTTTATTTCGTGTGACTTGAAAATAAATATGCGATTTAAGTTAGAGGTAATGCAATAAAATTAGTTTTGAATTTATTTTATTATAAAATTTCTTTTTGTATGTAAATCGAATTAAAATAACTCAAATTTCTGTAATAGAATTTCAATACATATTTACTTGTGAACTAAAATGAACTACAAAAGTTACAAAGACAACAAAAGTACCTATATTTATTGATACAGGTATAATAGCACTGAAATTTAATCTTTTAAATGTTAAAATTTACAGATTATTCGAAGAAAACGAAGATATTCAACACTTATTTGAGAAATTCGAGACACTGAAGACAAAAGAAGCCCAAGCGAATTCTATGGAGTTAGCAGAACACGCTACAAAAGTAATGCATACTTTGGACGAAGGGATCAAAACTCTGGGCGATGTTGACGCCTTTTTCCAATACATACATCACGTAGGGGCTACCCACAGGAGAATACCTGGTTTTAAAGCGGAAAACTTTTGGGTAAGTGTCCATAATCGTTTGCGTCAAAAATACGGCTATCCTCTTGGGGGTAAACTTTCGATTTCGCTTTTCTATCCAAATATAACAATTTTTTGAGTTTTTGAGGTATGACACTTATATATGGTGAGTAAATTATCTTATCTATTGTGGAAATAGTTTGGAATATTTAACTTAAGGAAAATTAAGTTTCTGAAATTATACATATTTATTGTTGTAAATATATTTACAAATAAGAATTATGAAGAGAACACCTATTTATTTATTGATTTATTATAAACATAACAATTTGGAAATAAATAAAATACAAAAAAAATCTAAGTTTAAAATTTTAAAAATACTCGTAATCGAATATAAAGCTTCCAAAAATTTCGACTACTACTAATGAAACAACTTAACTTATTTTAACATTAAAATATTATAAATAAATTTAAAATTAATAAACAAATGCAACCTGAAACTATGTCGTTAAAACCAAAAAGAATTCAGAAAATTTAAAGCTCGTAGGTCAATTGAACGGCAAAAAGTCCACAGAATCGTTCGTAAAACATTAATTAACTTTCGTATCTTTACATACCTTTGTGGTATTGAAGGAAATCCTTTCGGAGGCAAAAAAAAGAGTCCTACCTATCTCGTTTCATTTTCCCGGTGATTTGATAAAGAACTTCAGCTTGAATTGAATGAAGGTAGATTGCGACTTTTTCTATAATAATTCCAATAGTGTTTTGTTATTACTTCTTCGTTTACAATTTTAAATATGTTATTTTTCATTAGTATTAATAAATTTCCATACTTTATTGTTTAACTTAAATATAAATTAAAATCAATGGAGAAAATAAGAATTAAATATTTAAAAAAATATACTTTTATAGTTTATCACTCTATTGCTTTCTATATCCGTGTTTAAAATGGTGTAAATGAATGCTCGCATGAGTAAAAAGACTTGTATTCTTTAAAATTTATATATTTGTACTTTTACTTGCTAAATACGGTCGCTATCTTGAATTTTATAAAGGAACAATGGCTAGACAGTGGTCGTTCGGTCGCCAAAAGGAGTACGATTAGCGAATGATATTATTAATACCACGACATTATCACCACTACTATGCTAGCCCGAAGAGACAATTTATTATACCAAGTTGATTAAATTTTGATTTTTTGTTTTTCAGAAAATCGAGAAACCATTTTTGGAAGCTGCCAAGACCACTCTCGGCGATCGTTACACACCGAATATTGAGAATATTTATAAAATAACTATAAGGTTTATATTAGAAAATCTTGTAAAGGGGTATCTGGGTACCGTTTAATATATTATGTGTTGATCGTACACTTTAGCTATATATACTTACAATATTATTGCTCATAATTATAGTTACCATTTTAAAAATGCTTATTTAAATAAATCATTCAAATTATTGCCTAAATATTTTTGAATTATAATTTACTTATTCACATATTTGAACAAAATTAATCTGATAATAAGCTATACCTATATATCAAAAATATCATATGACTAATTTAGTAACCTTCAATATGCATAATCTTCGGCTATTAAGAATGCATTTAAGCGACGAATTCAACAAATGTTTTGTTACTTTCACACTTATTATATTTAAAATACAATAGAAAGAGACAAAACATTACCTACATATTTCGTAAGCGCTGATACTAGCTTAATAAAGACCTAATAGAAAATTTTAAAAGTAATAAAACACAATACCGTTTGTAATGAATGAAACTGCCTTCTCTGGTTATCGAGAATAAGATCCGTGTGACTTGCGTTTTATGATTCATAAAAATCCCTAAGGGTCACTTTTTATTTATGTATATAGTAAGCTATATAGCTGAAGTGCCTGCACATGTCTGCGTTCAGTCGCTTCCCCTATGCTGGCTTGGGAAGACGAATGTCTACAATAAATAAGAGATAACAAAATTGTTATATTTTGTTATCTTTCTAATTCTATATACCTAATAATAATTAAAAACTGAAAACTTTTAGTTAATTAAATGGATGGACATTTATTTTTTAAACACTTAGAATTTATAATAATAAATAAATAATTTTAGAAAGAGCGATGAAATACATTTTATGGTATTTTTTGGCAACTTTGGGATACTTTATTGTAGTTTTAGTAAGGTTCCTTATTTTTTTCCAGCCTATATTGATCAGCAATAATGTAGCATTCAAATGGTGAAAGAATTTTTGATATCGGTCCAGTAGTTTTTGAGCCAATACACAAACATATATATACAAAAATACAAATCTTTCCTCTTTATAATATTAGTATAGATAATAAAATAGTGATATTGTATATGGTTTGAGTCAAAACGCAAATATATATAACTAAAAAACGTTCAAAAAATATACAAATCAATAAAAAAACTCTCGTGCAAACGTCCAACAGAGAGGTTTTACGAAAAGTAATTTTTCACGTTCACCTTTTACGATGCAAAGATCCATCTACCTGAAACTGGTATTCAGTGTCCGTATTGACATACTCTCGAACCATTTTTCAATTGCCCTTTTACACGGAAACTCTTCCTTTTTCCATCCATAATGTAGGAAACTATTAAACGTTTATAAAATACAATGACTAAGCATAAAATCAGTACCAACAATAGTTCTTAAAGGATTTAAAATTACATATTTTTTATTATATTTATTATATATATTAATATCAATCGGTTGTAAAGAATAATCCAGAAACAATTTGCAACTAAAAAGCCACCGGGGTCAACTTTGCGTACTTAAGAATTTAAAATCCAAACCCTAATTATAAAGATTAAAAAGAAATAAAATTAATTCTATGATTTAAAATAACCACATCCACCTATTTCACCCCAATTTTAAGACACGCTTTAAAAACCTAGTCTTATCTAACCTAGTCTAAATACATATATGTACATTACAGTTACCAGATATTTTATTATGATATATGTACTATATACTAGCTTTTACCCGCGGCTTCGCTTGCATTTAAGTCATTAAATAAGCATCAGAGATCATTTCAATAGAAATGAATCAATATGATTCCAAACAGCTGAAACTATAATCAGTTGGAAACTATAGTAAAAAATAATTTATTTTTTAAATAAAAAGTATCATATGTTACTTCTAGTACCTCTAAAAATATGTAGAACAAAGTTTCATGATGATCGGTTAAGTAGTTGTTGCGTGAAAACGTAACGTAGTAGGGATGTATATATAATAACATGACATATATAACTCATATGTAAATGTAATGAACACGTATTAATAAATTGGATATCGTGTGTGAAGAATTATCGACAGTTATTAATAATTTCATTTGTAGAGACATTTCAAGGTTTTCGATTAGGGAGGAAATATAATGAATACTTCTATCATATGACATCATAACTAAAATAAAAACGTAGTTATGGATGCCATTAGTAAGATATCATATGTATGGGAGCGGGCTCTAGTTAGGTTGCTACCATTTGAAACTTCGAGGTGTCATATATCACGTCCACTTACCCTATTTCCTCGGCAACAATCGACTGACTTGATTGTCTACGACATAATATTGTATAGATTCTGAATTAAAACTGCGAATTCGGTAATGTCTTACTATATTCTACTAAAAATCGTGAATTTTATAATGTTTAAAACAACTCATAAAAAAATCCGTATAAAAAAGCTACAGACTTCCATGGGTTTACTGTGACGCATTATAATATTGAAAAAAATATATTTTGTATCAGTTCTATTTTTACATGTAACACTGGCCAATGTTTATATAGGCATGAGCGTTGTACTCATTATGGTTTCATAGTACAGTCATCAACAAAAGTTAATTTTGAATTTAAAAATAAATTGCTAGGAAACCTTTTTCAATCGGATTGATTAAGCCGCATGAGAAGCACCCTCAACCGTCAGGAACACATGAGATGGGTGAGGCGAAAGTGATTTTTAAACAATCAGAGATGTCGTTAGTATATCTCAGAGGGATATGTAAGTTTATGTACCTATATATATACATATATATATAGACAAACAAGAAGTGACGTTTATACTGTTGCCCTTTTACCTTTCTAGGTTGACTAAGGAAATAAAAGTAGTTTTACTCCCAGGACGAGAGAAAAGTATATCCAAGTGTGTTTTCAAATGGTTTTATGTATGATTGTCCAAAATACACAAAACGTGTGTTAAAAGACGCGTTAGGCGAAACTAGTGAAATATTCATCAACTCCCGTCCGGTTGGTCTTGAAATAGCTAACAAAATGACCGCCAGGGATTAGCGCCTGCGCCAAATATTTTCACACAAAACATTACCCTTGTTTGGTTATTGCTAATAGCTTTTTTAGGATACGAGCGTAGGTTTAATGTTTATTGGGTTGCTTAGTGTATACAGCATTAATAAAAATTGTGACGACGTTATATAAACTAAGGAGTGGTCTCGGCAAATTTAGAAATATAAATATATCATTTACAATGGGCACAAGTCATCTCATCAAGCAGGTATACCTGTGGGCTTATCACGAATTTTAGTCTGGCTTTCGAACCGAGTTCGCTTAAAGCGATTTGTATGGAAATTTGAGCAGCGCCACCGCGTGCGGATTTGGAACTACAATATTTTAGATACTTTTTGTTAATTTTCGAACGTCTCGATCTTTCGTTCATTTGATAGATTGCTGGTGCTCGTTAGTCGTTAGTAAAAATTCATGATCCCGGTTGCTAACGGATCCGTTTTACTTGTGACAGCTCGACTCGAAAGCCAGACTAAATTCGTGATAAGCCCATTGTACACAATTGTCTATGAAAGGATTGTAATTATACCCGCTCATTATCGTACTCAAGCTTAAACAATAGGCTGGGTGTTGTCTGTAATAACATATATATATTTACATATACATATATCTCTTTGACACACCAATATCAAAAATGCTATAATATAGCTTGCCATTGATATTAAAAATATCGATAGATTAGTTAACAAAGGACATGTATTATGTTGTAGATTAAATTGCAATCTCTTATCATTGGATAAGCGTTATCAAAGTCAAATTACCGATTGACGTATTTCCCACTTACTCTTATTGTTATTTTTGTCGAATACAATACATGACTCGTTAGCTCAGTAGGTTAGAGCACCGATATTAAGCAATTCTTGACCATCGGAGGGCGGAGGTTCAAATCCTTCACGAGTCAAACTTTTTGTAGTATCTGGAAGTAATGAGTAGATATACCTATATCAGTTTAATCAATATACTCGTGTTATTAACCCATAAAAAGTATTTGAAATGATTGTCTACTTGCCTAAGTACGTATAGTATGCTTACTTTAAAAATAAAATCTTTTTCTTTAACTTTATCAAAGACCAGCTGTTGCCAGCGACTTCGTTCGCGTAGTAGTGATGATGTAAAGTACTATGAAGTTTAATAATGTTTCACATTTCAGTCAACAGAAAAGGCCTATCACAACTCTGTCGCAAAATCCTTTCTTAGAGAGGATGTCTACTAACTACTTCTCTAATAATAAATAAGTAATTTATATAGCCTATATTGATCAGTGATAATGTAGCATTCAAATGGTGAAAGAATTTTTGAAATCGGTTCAGTAGTTTTTGAGCCAATTCGTTACAAACATACAAAAATACAATTCTTTTCTCTATATAATATTAGTATAGAATACAAGTAATGAGTGAAAGATAGCAGTCGTAGCCGCTATGGCTTTAACAATTTGTTTTCAATGGTCAACGGAATCATAAAATAAATTCAATATGTTATCTTATACTTTACACGAATAATGTTAACAAAAATAATGAAGGTAAAAAAAGCTTGACTCGTGAAGGATTTGAACCTCCGCCCTCCGATGGTCAAGAATTGCTTAATATCGGTGCTCTAACCTACTGAGCTAACGAGTCGTGGCGTTCCACAGCGAAAATAGTAATGACTTGATCAAAAATGACGTCATATTATTAGTCATACTGACATTTGGTGCGTGTTAACAACTTGCTACTTTTTATATGTTTTACATTACGTCATAGCTTTGGCTTACGAATTTGTATTCAATAAAACTCGTCAATTATTTTCAATTTTATAGTTCACATTACATTGATTGTGCTTCGCGGATTCCCTCCAATACAAACTAATTAACAATTAGAAGGAATAAATAGTTATTGCATGCCATAAGGCTTGTAGTGGGGCAATCGTATACGTACTATAAGGCTACTAGTACGTTTGGAAGTTGTGACATTAAATAGAAAGACCTTGTATGCGGAAAGAACATTAATATTCCCATAATCAGCCGGCGAGTTTCATTAATTATATATTTTTTCTTATACATACATTAATCAACAGAGAATTACGGCTATTATAAAAGAGTGAAAGAATTATTTTTTTGATTTCAAAATAACAGGTGATAAGTATACAAGGGAGTAACAAGCAGTCCATAGTATCTGCCTATCCCTGTTAAGGGTATTCTTCACACAGAGAATAAATCTATGTATTAAATTTATTTTAGGAAAGTCGACTCAGAGAGCATTTTATACGGGTGGTAATTTTAATATCTCAGCAGGTGAATCTTCCTTGTAAATTAATTTTCTTGGGTATACTAGGAGCGTACGTACAGAAGTGAATTATTCACAGGCAAATATAATCTTAAAATTTATAATTTGATTTCTTTGTTTTGAATTCAATTATGAAGTCAAGTTCAATTGTTATGATGAAAATTATTACTAAAATAGATTGCTTAAGATACAGGTTGTCCTATTTTAGAAGCAGAGTTTAACCTTGGTTATGAATTTATTAACATTTTATGTATGTATTTATTATATAAAGGAACACCCTATATTGGGAGTTAGTCTTGTTTATTAAATAAATTTTGATTATAAAGAAACACGCCTCTCGTCACCTCTTCATAGCCATAGGTTGCTATATAAACCTAGCATGTCAGTCTGTTACGTAGAGGTTCCGAGTTTGATTCCCGGTCGAAACAAATATTTATTCGTAATATTTATTCATAAATATTACGAATAAATATTTTAGGCGTTATACGTATGTTTATATTTACCATAGAAGCAGTTTAAAGACAGTACAATTTCAAGTAAACATTATAGTAACGTTGTATAACTTTTAAACTAGATGATTGAATTTGGTCTAGTCTGACTTATAATAAAATATGTATATATCAAAGTGTAAATATGTTATTTCTAATGCATGTAATATAATGTAAACCTATTACTAGTAAAAAATGTAAATAAAAATGAATACATTTAAGTATTTGAAAACACATAAAACCACTCTACTTTTATGAGAATAAACCGTCGAATTGAACGCTCGTAAACTGCAAATTAGACTAGTAGAAGCTATCAACTGCCGATATTATAGAGATGCCCTATAAACGAAGGGGTAGATAGGCACCGACCTACTTTCAGAACCTTCCCGCCCTACTTCGGCATGACCACATCTGTCACTCTCGAAACACTTCAATAGGTGTATTATTATAAAGTGTTATGAATGTGTAAAGCTAATTTAAAAACACAATTTTAAAAAATATGTTCAATTTAAAAGAATCGACGAATTACTATAATATAGCTTTGTATAATGATTATTTTATTTTATTACAATTCAGCTACAAATAAATGGCTAATAATAAAATAAAACAAATGAAAACAATACTAAAATATGATGTTTAAAAAAGTATGCATTTCTTTCGCGTCTGAGTTCGAATGAGGGTCTGGTTATATGATCGTGATGTCCTTATAACCCTAGTTTGGGATCAAGCTATTGAACGTATGTGTACTAATGTGCATATTATTAAAGATATACTTAGAACCCCATCTTTCCTAAAAGTTAGTTAACTCAATCTTAATTCGAGCTAACAAAAAAACAAACAAAACATGTTACAAAAGCAAATTTGTTTAAATATAATCAAAAAAGGACCTAACATTTTGGAGCTTAAATATATCAAAATCCCGGGATTGTGACATCCATCCCTTATTACATGGACGAACTCATTACAGCTTAACCCCATTTCTACTGATACGTCCCGCAATTTACCCCATTCCAGCCTTAAAGTGTGTACTAGTCTTTCTCACAACTAAATATGAAATAAGACATCCTGGACGGTGAACACTTCCCATCAAGTCGGCATAGTTGAAGTGGCTACTTCATTGCCGTTTGCTCAATAAAATAAAAGCAATAAAAACTACTCCCTACTCTAGTTTAATATATTAAAATAGAATGTGTAAATAGTGACCTAGAAATGGGTGCACTTATTTAAGATCATAATGATTAAATAAATACTTTTATTTGGCAAGATTTTTATATATTAATATAAAATAAAACACAACTGTCAGAGGAAAATTTAAAACTAAAGCAGAACAACTTAAAAAATACAAGAACCTTACAAAGTAAAGCGCACTAAGCAAAATAGAATCAAATTATTAATAGACAAATTAAATTATATAAATTTACTGCGATTAATATAATAAATATTTTATAAATTAATTAAACTATATGCTCGAATGTTATTAAAGTTGTAATCTGTTGTTTTCATTTTAATTTAAAACATAAAAAAAAGAGTGATAACAAAAATTATATTTAGCTTATTAACAAAAATATGTAAAGAAAGCCTCAGTACTACGTATATATGTGGACATAAAATTCAGTCCTAAGTAAACAACCCATATTTTCAGTGTAAAATGGAAGATTGTTTTCACAATATTTTCAATAAACAAGGGAGGCAACTCGTAAACAGGTACAATAAATAATTGTTTATAAGTACAGACTATAAATAGGCATACCTAGTGAAAACGACCCTAAATAAACATTAGGTAACTATAGTGGAAGAGGAAACTTTCCTTACACATTATTCATGTAACTTTTTTAACCACAAAGTATGTAAGAATCCGGGTAGATGACAATTTATTTATTTATAATCAATACAACGATTGTAGATGAAGAAAACAATCTAAAAAAATCTTATAGTAATTTTCAATAAGAAAGAGAAGTGCTAACAAAACAAAAATATTCTTTATAACATACTTTAAATATACTATCCTATGTCCTTCTCCTGGTTCTAAGCTACCTCCCCACCAATTTTCAGCCAAATCGGTTCAGCCGTTCTTGAGTTATAACTAGTGTCACTAACACGACTTTCCTTTATATCTAACGGGATAAAACGTATCCTAAGTCCTTCTCCCGGTCCTAAGCTACCTTCCCACCAATTTTCAGCCAAATCGGTTCAGCCGTTCTTGAGTTACAAATACTGTAACTAATACAACTTTATATATATAGAATATCTGTAGTTAAGGAAATTTACATACAAAAAAAATTGAATAAAGAAAACCATTATACGCTGCCTATTCTTATAAGAAAGAGACGTAATAGGAATAGGTACAGTCAAATAAATTAGTTCGTGACCTTTTAGAGAATATTTCAAAGACTTTCAAATATTTCAAAGATTTCTAAATACCCTGAAATTACCACCTAGAAGTATCATTCTAAATATATCACAGGAATTTCGCTTTTAAATGAATTAACAAGCAAAAATAGGTTTGGAAGTGAGTCACGTGTCTATTTCATTGACTAAACATACAGACGGATAGCTGTAAATTGCAAACTAGAAACCTTCAACTTTACGACCAATAAGTGAAATCGTAAAATAGGTTAATATAAAAAATGAATCGCCAAAATCCTATAAAATGCGAAAATAGAATAAATTCAATAAGTGTAACCTTAAAATTTCCATAATAGGAAGAAAAGCCTCCATAATTAGGCAGCCTTGAGCTCGGTATTTCGAAAAGGCTTTTTTATTCCAGTTGTCTTGCCTCTTTGCATAATATACTAAGTAGATTGCCATGTTCAAGACTTCTATGAATTTATTATCTTATAGAGAAGTTACTAAATTGTATTAAGAAAAAAAAAAGACAATCGTTCTTCTTTTTAAATTACTGTTTATTTACTTTGTTATATTGGCATCATAAAAATAACGGTCGATTGTTTATTCGCATTTCATTACTCAAATATAAAATTATTCCCCTTATTTTCAAAAGTAAAGATTCGAACGAAAGAAGAAAAAATGTCAAAAAGAAAGAAGAATTTGAAACCTACATTCATTAAGTTAGTTGTCTAGGTCTGCCTAGACAGGCGGGGAGAACCTCAACATGTATGGAGAAAGAACATGGAGAAAGCTCGCAATTCGAGAGTTGCGGAAGGAAGAGAGGAAGGTCTCTGCTCAGATAAATAGATATACTCTGATTGAAATAAAACTTATATACACTTTTAAATAATAATAAAATATTTCCTCCCCTTATCTCTACTTGATCGAAAATTTCACGAAGCGTGTTTATAGGGATTTACGACGACGCGATGAATTCAGGAAAACCTCTCCAAACTAAATTTTCACTTAGATATTTGAGATAACACGATTATATTGGAGTTTAAGGGTAGCTACCCCGTTCCTAAATTAAATATAACTTTCCTTGTAAATGCTTTGAAATTTTATGAAATGTTTTTTATTTTTAAAATGATAAAGTTAAAAGTTATAATAGTTTGAAGATAATATGATAGCTTTGTTTTAAAAAATACACTACAATTTTGTTTCTTTTGTACGTATACAAACGATTGTCTATTTTTGTAGGGAGTCACTTAATTTTTAAACGGTTTTGTCTAAAAAAAAACAACAATGGACAAACATTTTCTAAAACATTTTAATTTCTAAATAGAATTTTTATACAAAACAGTTTCAAAACTATAAACACGAAAACTAATGCTGAACAACGAACAAGCGTTGATTCTAATTTGAATAATTTATAAATGATTACAATAGATAGTTGTAATAACAAAAGACGTCTGATATTATTCCAGAAATTTCAAAATTACTGCTTCGTAGATATCGAATTATATTACATGTACCAAATTTTATATAAAAGTTTTACGCTAGGCATTTATTTTAGCGGCAAAAGTAATTTTATTATACATCGCAGTTTTTTCGCGAGTGTAATACGACACTTTATTCTTATATTGATTTTTTATATTAGTCGCATGTGTAATCTTTCCTTAAACTGATATCAGAATGAAAAAGATATTTAGATATTTATATGTTAGTTATCAGTGAAAAAATCTATAATTATGCGGGAATGACTACTGCCGTAGACGTTTTTCTACTACAATATTTTTCTCTTCTTTAATCACTTTCATATTATGCTTCACAGAAATCGACATTTCTACAACGCGTCATAATTGTTTCATTATAATTATTCATTAAAATATCTTTATTGCAATTAAAAACTAAAACAGTTATATAGAAACTAGTGTTGTCTTGTGAGTTAAAATTTGATTTTCGAAAAAAAAAAATCATATACTGAAAGTACCTTTTTTCTGAATAAAATTGATCCCTACACCACCCGGCTATGACGACTACTTTCCGAGATATAGCGATTTAAAATACAAATATCGAAATAATCATGCTAGCATTAGCTTTCCTGACAAAATCAATACTGAAAATACACATATTATATTGTACAATGAAGTGCAATTATAAACCGCTAATAATTAATTGATAAAGCGAAACTTAATGTTAGTAATTTAGAAATTATTAATTTAGAAGGCTTCATGAGGCTTACTATCGCATTTATTTCCATTGATTTCGTGCGATGTTATGAAAGCTATCAAACAATACGAATAGGCAACTATTTAAATTTTGTTAAATCATATTCACGAATAACCTCAAATATTATTATTGATTATTTATTATTAATATATGTATTATAAAACTAAATAAGTAATTTTGATTATTATTATTAAGTATTTTATAAATCCAAATAGAGGCTGATATTTAAATATATTGATTATTAAACAAACGTCATTTGCAAAGAAAACAAAAGACTGACTAGATTGCATTCCTCGATATTTCTTAGAATTTAATAAATTATAATGGAGAGGTTGGAAAACAAGGACTTGCCGCTTCTAATTAGTCACTGGCTGCAACGATGCCACGTGAAGCGGTTTGGGACGGAATTGGAAGGAGCGAGGAAGGTTTGGATAAATGCAAAATAGCACGAACAACACTCACAAACTCTAGTAAAATACAATGAAAGAGCATGTATTGTCTACTATTCTTAGGTGAATAGGAAAGCAATTGATCATCCTCACATAACAAATGACTACTCAATGAATCATCTCAGGCATGCTTTATGACACATTGACACAGATGGCTGAGAAACGCGTGCGGGGTGTAGAGATAGGATACGACTGCGGATATGTAATTAAGAAAGGTCATGTGTGATCTTGCCGACTTCATATTGGCCGGCGAATTTCATACGATTTATTCTTGAACATAAAATTTGTCTGAACTACAATATACAGGGCGTTTTAGATAAAAAAAAGTACGAACAAAAATTGGGTACAAATGTATCTACAAGGGTAAAAACAGGACGTGACCCGTCGAGGTTACTAAAATAAGCTATTTCAATTACTATACTGATATGGCCTTCATCCCTTCGTAAGGCTACAAAAACGAGATATGAATTTTCACGCAACACGTGTATTGAAAAATGTGACACGTTTTTAGAAATAATTTAATAACAAGTGACGTTTGAAGCTTACAAAAATGTGACTTTTTCAGACAATTTTTTTAATAATAAAATTTATAGAGGTTAAAGTCCAAAGATTAATGCACTCACTATATAAACTATTATCGTTGAATATTTAAAGGAGTTTTATATACAGTACTATATCTTATTAAGCTAAATTTTAAAAAAAAAGCTTGACTCGTGAAGGATTTGAACCTCCGCCCTCCGATGGTCAAGAATTGCTTAATATCGGTGCTCTAACCTACTGAGCTAACGAGTCACAGGATAGAACGATGTAATTTGTAATATGTTGAGTAAATACGCATGAATCATTGCTTCGAAATTATTTATCGTAACGCCTGAAAAAATATTACTTTTAATTTTTTTCTTTTCAGCTCAAGTTCACATGTTGACGCAATTTATTTTATATATTTTTAAATTAATACAGCCTACGTAATTAATAAATTATTAGGTACCTAACGCTTTAGTTGAGGACCCCAGGAATTACTAAATGTAAAATCTTTTTTTTTCTAAATTGTGCCAATTTTTTAAAAAAGACAAGTTTTAACGGGCTATGACCGACCGTATGAATCGTACTAATATATAGCTAACTCTAACCTAACCTAACTTTTTCGTTATTCGTACAGTTTTGGGGTCCTCAACTAAAGCCAAGCCAATTATTTGGCTATGATATAGGTATATTTAAATGACTATTTTAATGACAAAATTGTGTGTATGTTAGTGTGCTTGCATGTAAGTTTTATTACCTATATATTTGGCAACTGGCTTTATTTACATTAATTGTATAATTTTTAAAAAATGAAACTACGAGTATTGTACATTATATTATACTATGATTGGAGAGTTTCTCGTCATATGCCATTCTGAAGTCTCCGTTGATCTGATAATGCGCAAGAGTCTATGCCTATGCGAAATTACGATTTTTAATTTAAGTAAAACAAACATTGAAACAGGATTTTAATAGAAAAATAAGTAAGCTTAATGAAAATCCATTGCGGCACAAATTGAAAATGTAATATAATATGGTTATTCTCAACTTATAATGAGTTAACTTTGTAAACTTTTGAAAGTTATCTAATAAGTACAGATATTTCGTTTTATTCCGTACAATCCCAAATATTTAATTATGACACTATATTACAACATTTAAAAAAAATACCATAGTACAGACCATAGTACTTGCAGCTGTTTGAAGGATTATTTGTGGCTCTCGATAAATGTACCCGAGTTCCCTTTTCATTTTTGTGCTATTATATTTTAAAAAACTATTATCGTTCCATATGTGTTTCAAAACGTATTTAATTGCGACTCGCGAGAAATTTTAATTTTGAAAAATGACTCGGACTATCAAATCACAAGCAATTGTCTATTCCGTACAAATTTTTGTACTAATTCAGACTCAAAGAAAGCGGAATATTAAATAACAAGTTAGTGTTTTATTTATAAATTAAATAGAACTGACGGTTTCTCTGACGCGGGGATTAACGTACCAGTTTGTTACGCAAAGATTCTGTTTTAATTATATTTGTTTTGGGTTTGCAGATGTCCTCATACAATTGAAGTCTGGATATATCTCGCAGCACAAGTTACCCTAGTTTGGGACAAAAAATAAATAAAAGACTGTTGTTGTTTATACGTGTGTAAATTAAATTTAAAATAATAAAAATATCTAGTACAAATCTCTGTCTCTGCCTACCTCAATTTAAAACGGGCTCGTATGCAAATTATTATCAGTCAGTCCACACGAATAAAAAGCCTCGAAAGAACTTAAATAAACCATTTTAGTTTATTTAACAGTTCAATTTTTCCATTTGCAACTCGTTTTCAACGTCAGGATCAAGTGGTGTGAAAAGATTGCGTCCGATTTTTATTCGTTTATTTTCGCTGTTTTTGACGTTAATTTAACCCTTAGTAGCCTGATTTACGAAAGTGATTTTTTTTAACATTATTGTGTTTGCTTGAGGGTCTAGATGAAGGGAAAAATAGCCAAAAAAATCACAATGTTTATTTTACATATTTATTTTAAAAAAAAACAGGTATCAATTTTGATACTTCAGGCATGAAGGTCATAAAGAAATCTTCATAGATAAAATAAAACAATAATGACATTTGTTTTTTTTTAAATTTCGTTGGAAAGAATATTATACAACGTAAAATACGAACAGCCAACCTATAAAAAAAACTAATAGTAATGTGAACATTCGGTTTAAAAGTTTGGTATCAAAATTGATACTCTAGGTTATTAAGGGTTAAGTTTTATTGTTTACTTTTTTGCTAGAATATTGCGCTTAGTATTTTTATTTTATACACTAGCAACAAAAATTAAGGGATATAAAAAAAAATCCAAATTTTTGGGTAATATTCGACGAGCTGTAACTCCGAGGGAAATGACCGTACAGCAAATAAAAAAAAAGCAAATTGTAGCTCCGAGTATCTAGTTTTCAGATATGACCATGAAAAATTTTTTTCATGTTTGAACCTGGAGAAATTCCAAGGAAACTCCCATAAAGAAAAATTTCCAAATTTTTTCTCGTTTAAAAAAGGTCTGCGGACTTCAAAAAATTTTTTTTCATCATTCCACTCAGAAGCTTTTGTAGAAAATTTAATGCCCTTTAATTTGATGTACTTAAGAAGTCTGTACGATGATTTGCCGCGGAGTTATTGTCAATCAAAGCCAAAAGGATCTTTTCAACTTTAATAATCAATAACTCTGGAAAAAATGATCGTACAGAAAATCGTCGGATAGTTTTGAAAACTTTATGATACTCCCTATAAGATACCGTAAATGGCTTTTGACGAAAAAATTTTTTTCGACGCGATAATTTTAATTGAAAAAAAGACAAAAATTTGCATAATTATAACTTGGTATAACTTTGGATAAAATGGATGAACGAAGGATATCGTTGGTAATTTTTCAACCTTAAAGTGTCCTCAAAAATCCCTGAAAAATTCAAAACGATGCGATTTTTTTTCTTAGTGTCCTGAAGCTTCAAATTCATTGTTTTCGCAAAAATCACCATTATGAGCAATTTTTCGATTTTTATTCATTTTTTTAAT